>CM022757.1:35961950-36204450 GCA_012411365.1 Ameiurus melas
GCATGCTGTATTCAATCATGTGTAAACAGCATGTGATGATCAATAAGGTCCTACCCTTTCTGTTTTCACTTAATTCTGTTGTGTTTTTCGCTTTCTTGTTGCGTGATGCATAAACAGAGATGTTTACGATGAGCAAAACAGCATTCATTACACACATTAAAAAAAAAAAAAAAAAAACAGGAACTGGAAACATGGTGAGATCAAACAAGTAATACATTTGGAGCAAACACTTGGTCAGGGGTACCATAACAGAGGATGGGGGCCAAAGGGGACACTGGGGCCCAGTGTACTGCCACTGCTGACTGTAGTGATTTGTTTTCTTGGACAGAAATGGAAGTTTGAGCGATTAAACCATCACACCATATGGACACTCACGCCTGCTTTGCGTCAGACCAAGTCACGGTTCCACCATGGATTATTTTCTGTCACGTTTTATTCCTTACATAAATATTAGAAACTCAAACACTTCTTACTCAGTAACACTAGATCTTTGAGGTTATTTGGATATTTTGCACTTTAATCAAGCTGCTCAGGTCCAGGGCTGTCTGACAAATGTCTAGGCCCTGTGTAAATGCAGTCTCCATGGGCCCAATTATAATTTCTAAAAATATACCCAGGACCTTCTCAGATCCACCTCTGTCTAGGGGCCCTGCATAATTATTTTCAATATTCCACAGTAATACCCCTGCACTATACTTATATATATATATATATATATATATATATATATATATATATATATATGCTTGTTTCTTAGGTTAAGTATTAATTAACATCATAAATAAATGATAGTCACATAGATAATCACATATTGGAGGCTGAGACAGAAACAAGTGCAAGTAAGGCAGTTTAATGAGAGGTGAAATGCACAGTGTTTGGCAGAAATCAATAACCATAGACAGGAAAGGGTCAAACAATCATGCAAACAATCCAAACTAGGCAAGGAGGGGAATCAAAGTCGATTAAATAACAAAGCAAAAAAGAAACCCCAGAACAACACCAGAGACAAATCAACTGAACATATACTCTGTGAATGAACATCGTGAATGAACAGTCTCTTATATATTGTGGGGTGATTAGGAACAGGTGTGTGATTAGTTCTCAGGAGAAGGTGACGTGTCTGTGTGTTCCATTGGGAGTTGCAGTCATCTGCCATGTTTGTAGTTCGCGGTATTTTCTGGGAAATTGAGTCTCTAGTTTGTGGTGACATGACAGATATACTCAGAGGTGGGTAGAGTAGCTAAAACTGTGTACTCAAGTACAAGAAAAAACTACTTCTAAAAAGAATTACTCAAATAAGATTACAAGTAATAATGTTAATAATTACTTAAGTAAGAGTAATAAAGTATCCAATGAGAAGACTATTCAAGTAGCAAGTTTACTAGTTACTATGGATCTGAAATACAGGGAAAAATCATAAAGCTCAGACTACATGGTTAGTCACACCTCTCCTTACAAGTCTGTCTGTTCTGTTTATATGTTTATATGATATAAAACCTGGGTTCAAGATGAAGCAGTGTATCCCAGTCCTGTGATGGGTACGATGACACAGAACCTGTCATATTCAACACAAAATCTCTCTCTCTCTCTCTCTCTCTCTCTCTCTCTCTCTCTCTCTCTCTCTCTCTCTCTCTCTCACCCACACACATACACACACCAAAAAAATCTATATTTCCCCAAAAGTTGACTTACTTTACTTTCACTGCATTTAAACAAGACGGCAGAGAACAAAAGAACAGACTATGGAACAGAACAGAAGAGAAAGTGTGTAGAGAGAAAACAAGTGTGTGTGTGTGTGTGTGTGTGTGTGTGGGTGAGTGGGTGACCTTCTTCTTCTTCCCACTCTACTTAAAAAAAGAGAGCAGTTGTTGCGTCTGCATTCAGACCACTGCAGCGTAACACGAGACCTCGTTATGCGTCATATAAACTAATTATTAAAACAACATTTGTTCACTAACATTTAACCGTAACGGAGGAACGCAACCGAATGTAGTGAAGTAAAAGTACATTACTGTGAGAAAAAAAATGACCTTGAGTAAGAAAAAAATGTATGTAATGAAGTAAATGTACCGTGTTACTAGCCACCTCTGGATATATTGCACATTAACAGTATTATTTTCACTAAATCATTAATCCAATTATATTAAAATCTAAGTGCACCCATGGTACGTGTATGTGATAAGATGGCCAGTGAATAAACTGGCTTCTCACTGAAGCCAAGAGGCCATGAAAATACAGAATTGACTCGATCCCTTTATTGTTGAAATATTTTGCAAATGTTTGAGATTGTAAAATTACATGTCTGCATTTGTTATACTTATGAACTACGCTGGCAGCACAGACAGGTTCGATTTTTGTACAATTAATACACGTATAATGAAGGCGAATCTTGTAGTCATATGCATACCTTGGTGTGCGGTAAACAGGTCAGTGGGTTGTAGAGCAAATTCTGCTCCTGAAGGCTAAAAGTATAAAGCATTGGAACGGCCCTTAAGCTGGCCACAGAAAATGAAAAAGGGAGGCCAACGAGTGTGTTGTAAAAAAAAAAAAAAAAGTACTGGAGGTACTAAGGTCAAGATATTTTGTCTGGTTTCCCTTATCGAACACACCCAATTCACAACTTAAGTAGTTATTTGTGTAAAAGATGCACAGTGCAGCATTAGGATTGAGAATTACTGCTCCACCCAAAACTTCAGTGGAACTAATATGTCATGTTCACAGTCTGTCACTTCAGATATTCATGAGTGCACTCTCATGACTTGCATATCACAGTTGAAACTTATGTCTCAATGTGTGTGTGTGTGTGTGTGTGTGTGTGTGAGAGAGAGAGAGAGGGGGGAGAGACAGAGGCAGAGAGAGAGACAGAGAGAGACAAAGAGAGAGAGGCAGAGAGAGAGAGAGAGGCAGAGAGAGAGAGAGAGAGAGATAGACAGAGAGACAGAGAGGCAGAGAGAGAGACACAGAGAGAGAGAGAGAGAGACAGAGAGAGAGAGAGAGAGAGAGAGAGAGAGAGAGAGGCAGAGAGAGAGAGAGAAGAGGCAGAGAGAGAGACAGAGAGAGGGAGACAGAGAGAGGCAGGCAGAGAGAGAGACAGAGAGAGAGAGAGAGAGAGAGAGAGAGAGAGAGAGAGAGAGACAGACAGAAAGAGAGACAGAGAGGCAGAGAGAGAGAGACAGACAGAAAGAGACAGAGAGAGAGAGAGAGAGATAGAGAGAGAGAGAGAGAGAGAGAGAGAGACTGGCCTCTCATCCAGTTCCACCACAACCCAAACCATGACCCAGCTAGCTGCGTATGACTGACATGAAAGAGTTTGTTTTCAACATTGTCTCAGATAGGCGTGTCCACAATGCATTGGATCAGAGGATTTTTTTTAAAGTTTATAATATTGGTGTGAATATGAATTAATAGTCAATAATAGTGATATAAACCAAGTCATTAAATTAAAAGAAGAAGAAACAACAGCAACATTAAAATAGGGGAAGGTTAAATGCTACACGGACACTGCTCGCGCACACAAACAAACAAACAAACAAACACACACCTAATAAAACCGCATGAGGTGGGATTTGTCGAATATGGGTGGGATAAAAACGTTACATGGCTTCACGCAAAAGAAGCGGCGACACTTCCGGGTTTGTTATTAACCCCGCCCTTCTTCATGTTCATTGGGCTATTCAGTGGTTTTTTTGACGTCAGTTCCGGCAAGCAGCTCTGTTTTATTGGCTTAGACAAGAGATCAAGTTTTCTTACACGGCACCGTCGTTTCGTTTTGGGGGAAGTTCAGCCGTGTATGTCCAATTAAACGGATTAAAGACTCCATTAACCGACCCGCTGGTTTTTGTTCTTCGCGGGTTATTTTATTTTAAACAAATATTGTAGTATGTACGAACCTTTTCAGTGTCGTTGGACGTCACAGAGCTCATTAAAGTCTTCACGACATGCTGTGTTCCACTGTAGTCACGTGACCGCTGCAGGACCGCAAGTTGCCCTCTGGCATGGACACATGTTTATGATTTAAGAAGATGCTCTTCTCAAGTGGTCTTCTTGGACAGTGAAGATTTATCACCTTCTGGAGAAGGTAAGGGAGCCAGATCGCCCTGTAATTAAAAAAAAAAAATCCTACTATTTGTAAAGTCATTTATAAAACCACCTTAGTGTAACTTCTCTATATACAGAAAAGCTCTCCAGTTCTGGCTTAAAAAAAAAAGTGTCCCAGATCAATTCCCTTTATGATGATGAGGTCTGAACCAAGCTGGGGCAAAGGTTACAGGAAGTCGAAGTGACCTTGGGTTTAAAATGTTGAAATATGAATGAAAGGGCAACGGTGGATCATTGCCGAAGACTTTGGGTTGCTGATTCGAAGGTTGTGAGTTCAAATCCCAGCACCGCCGAGCAGGGAAGAGTCATGAGACCGCGGGTCCGTGGGCACGACGGTGTCTTTCTCGTGACCTCTTCAAAGTTAATATGTAGGTTATTTCTACAGTTTTTCAATGAGACTTTGACCCTTTGACTCTAGATAGCTTATAAGAGTCTCTGGCTTTGGGGCCCCGTGACTCCTTGGGCCCCTGGGCATGTGTCCACTAGGGCTGTTCAGTAATCCACTCTCGCTGCCAGTCTGCCACGGTTTTCCTTAAGAATCATCAGCTCAGGTGTGTTCAGTTTCGATCATTTTGAGATAAATACCGGATTAAAGCCTGTATTTTCTGTCTGTGGTGTCACTTTAATTTATATTATGTCTAATAGCAGTAAATTACCGGGTTTACCTCGTTCACATGATTTCTCAAGATCAAGTCTAATATCTTTGACTGTTAACGGATTTTTTTTTTTTGTGATGCCTGTAAGCATTCAGAGACACGATCACCTCCCACTGAGTCTCTCTGCGTTTTTGTTTCTTTTCTAGTCCTCGCCCCGGCTGAATGCTCCAGGCTTTACCTCGGCTGAGCAGAGCTGTGGAGAGGATTCGTCGTGTGGGAGCTCACCTCAGCAGTATGGCCCAAAATGGCAGCACTGAGAACGGCGAACCGGCTACAGCCGCCATCGTCATCATCGGCGATGAGATTCTCAAGGTGAGATCGTGAGGCACACCGGCTATGGTGTAATATTCATTACACACAGAGGGCTATGGTGTAGTGCATGAATGGCTGAAAGTGTTCGTGAGGGTTGGAAAAACTCTGGTGCTGTATACAGTTTATTTACAAGCACACCATTTTAGCTTCACGTCCCTGAGTGGCGAGACATTTTCTGGATTATTTTCAGCTTTATTTATGAACATAATCAAATTAGTCAAGTATTTGCATTTGCCAAATAAGAACCTTCCACCCATAGAACTGGTTAGACTGAGTAAAAATGTACAGTACAAACATTCAGCAACACACTTGGTCTTACAAAAATAACAGTTAGATTTAATCAGCCATCGTGTTGTTATATAGCTTTAGATGAGAAAATGAACCGCTTTGCATAAAAGACCAATTATTGTAACTGTCATCAACTGTTATTTTTTTGCCTCACACCTCCAGGGTTGGGGGTTTGATCCTGCCTCCGCCCTATAGGAGTTTGCATGTTCTCCCTGGGTTTCCTCCAGGTACTCCGGTTTCCTCCCCCGGGCTTGTTGTAGGCTGATTGGCCTGTAGTGTGTGTATGTGTGTACGATTGAGCCCTGTGATAGGTTGGCACCCCGTCCAGATGTCCCCAGCCTTGTGCCCAGCCCAGAGTTCCCTGGGATAAGCTCCATACATGTTTTAAAACAAGCCTTTCATCAGCGCTTCGCCGTGTCGCAGAAGTGCTTTTAATTTTTTATATTGTGCCCGGTTGTGAAAAATACATAAATTACTACAGCAGTCTTGGTAAATATGAGCAGAGAAGGCTGTGAAAAATTGTCTTTATTGTTTAGTTTTTTGATCTTTTGTTAAAATAAAATTCACAAAAATTCTCTCCTCTCATGGATATCAAACAATTGCAAACACAACACAGGTTTATCAACACATATCTTTGTTAAATATATGTGTACAACAATAATCAACAAATTATTAACAATTATTATCTGAGTCTTCTCCTATGATGCCTGATGAGGTCGGAGAATACATGGCAAGGGATCTGAGAACATTCCACCATACAGAATCTCTCCAGATCTTTCAAATTTTGAGGTCCACGCTGGTGGACTCTCCTCTTCAGTTCACCCCACAGGTTTTCTATGGGTTTTAAGTCAGGGGACTGGGATGGCCGAGGCAGGACCTTGATTTTGTGGACAGTAAACCATTTATGTTGATTTTTACGTATGTTTTGGATCATTGTCCTGCTGGAAGATCCAACCACGGCCCATTTTAAGCTTTCTGGCAGAAGCAGTCAGGTTTTCATTTAACATCTGTTGATATTTGATAGAGTCCATGATGCCATGTGTCCTAACAAAATGTCCAGGTCCTCTGTTCATCTCCAAAACATTAAAGAGCCACCACCATATTTAACCGTGGACATGAGGTACTTTTCCATATGGCTGCCTCTCTCTGTGTACTAAAACCACCTCTGGTGTTTATTGCCAAAAAGCTCTGTTTTGGTTTCATCTCACCATAGAACCTGATCCCATTTGAAGTTCCAGTAGGGTCTAGCAAACTGAAGACGCTTGAGTTTGTTTTTGGATGAGAGTAGAGGCTTTTTTCTTGAAACCCTTCCAAACAACTTGTGATGATGTAGGTGACTTCAGATTGTATTTTTGGAGACTTTCTAACCACAAGGCACAACTAACTTCTGCAATTCTCCAGCTGTGATCCTTGGAGAATTTTTTTGTCCACTCCAACCATTCTCTTCACCGTGTGTTGAAACGATATAGTCACACGTCCAATTCCAGGTGGATTCATAACATTTCCAGTTGACTGGAACTTCTTCATTATTGCCTTGATGGTGGAAATGGGCGTTTTCAATGCTTGTGCTATTTTCTTATAGCCACTTCCCATTTTGTGAAGCTCAACATCCTTTTGCCGCACATCACAGCTATATTCCTTGGTCTTACCCATTGTTATAAATGACTAAGGGAATTTGACCTGTGTGTTACCTCATATTTATACCCCTGTGAAACAGGAAGTCATGGGTGAACAATTTCCGGTTCCTAGTCACCCAGGTGTACTAAAATAAATGTTGAAATATCAGTGGGAATATACTTCAAATATATTTTTCTCATATGAACTCTGGTGTGGGAATAAAAATTGCACACATGTATTTAACAACGCTATATTTCATTCGAATGAACCTGTGTTTTGTTTGTAATTTTTTGATATCCATGAGAGCGGAGTTTTTTTTTGTGAATTCTTTGAACAAACGATCAAAAGGTTTTCCACAGCCTTCTTTGCTCATATTTACCAAGAGTGCCAATTTCAGTGGAGGGCTCTGTATACCAAGTCTACGTCGTAGATTTTTAGATGTATTGCACATTTTGTAATATTAATTGCCTTTACATCATGTATTGATTGCATGACTGTTTCTCAAGACCTGTAAATCAAATACGACACTCCCAAGTGTAATTGAGCAATGCATGTCGTGATTGCAGGAAAAGAAAATATTGACAAACAGATTGCAAGTCATTTATCGGGGTGCATCTTTATACCTTGTTTTTTATTGAAAAAAATTTTTTTTTTCTTTCTTTTTTTTTAATGCGTGTATGTTAGGGTCACACGGCAGACACGAACAGCACCTTCTTGTGCCGCAGCTTGCGCAAGCTAGGGGTCAGCGTGCAACGCATTTCAGTGGTGCCTGATGTGCAGGAGGTCATCGCTAAGGAAGTGGCTGCGCTCTCACCCACGGTAACACACCTGATCACGGCAGGTGGCATTGGCCCCACGCACGACGATGTGACCTTTGAAGCAGTGGCGCTGGCGTTCGGCGAGAGTCTGAATATCCACCCGGAGCTCACACGTCTCATTGAGAAGTTCTTCGGCACCGTCGATTCTACCAGTGCCCCCATGAAACTTGCCACAGTGCCTTCTTCTGCAAAGCTGAACTACGGCCGAGACCCCCAGACCGGCGAGCCTCTGCGCTTTCCTCTGATCAGCGTACGCAACGTCTACATGTTCCCTGGCATCCCTACACTCCTGGAGCGTTCCTTCAATGGCCTGGTGCACGTGTTTGCCCGACCAGGAACTGCTTTTCACACACGTGAGGTGTTTGTGAATGCTGACGAAACAGAAATCGCTCCCATCCTGACGAGGTTGCAGTCGGAGTGGGGAAAACGCATAGCGCTCGGCTCGTATCCCGACTGGCTGAGCAACTACTACCGCGTGAGGCTGGTGCTGGACTCGGACAGTGCCGAAAAGGTGCAGATGGCGCAGGCCAGGCTGGAGAAGGAGGTCCCTGAAGGGAGTGTGGTGCGGCTGGTCAGCGATCCTGTTGCCGTTGCACCCCATGAGGTCTACTCGCTCGCCTTGAACGGTAATTTTTGATATATCATAGAACACATTTTAGGGTTAAGCTAACACAGCAAGCTCAGGTTGTTAATTTTAACCCATTAAATGGGTTGTTTTTCAACCCAAATGATGGTTTCATTTTCACAAAAATTCATTTTATTTCAGAAATAGGTTAATATTTTCATTTACCCTTTGAAAATGTCAAATAAACCACAGCAGAGTATCTTTTTTATTTATACACAAGAAGGTGTTCAGAAATGTATTGCTAGAGGTGCTAAAGGGGTATTTATATTTATATAGAGACTTTAGTGATTAAAATAAGTCATATATTTAATACTAGAACATCAGATTTTGATCAAAGAAGACGTTTAAAACATCCAAAAAAACTGAGTAACCAATTTACGATCCAGTGAGCATTACAAATAAATAAGCCAAAGCTAACTGATATAGCAGTGCATTTAGTATATTATAGAAATGGAAAGTTTCATAATAAGGATGTTACAGTGCAAGGCTGTAAAAGGGTGCGTCAAATTTAGTCTATGGATTAAAAACAGCAAATGAAGCAATGGGATATATTAGCAAAGACGGGAATCACTGATAAATAATGCACACCATACTGGTCGTGTTCCGTGTTTTTCGGGTTGAGTCATGGTCTGGTTTTAGCTCAGGTTGAAATACTGACCACCAGCTTCATAATCGGAAATGCAGCTTTATAATTGATTGGTAATGATGTCTGTCAACCAACGACGGTGATAGAGATGTTCTATAAAGCTATTCATTTAAGGTATTCAGAAATAAGGTATAAAAAGATATATTTCATATAAAAATCAATCTTTTTCAGGATCACCGTTGGGAGAGAAAGTAGCTGCAGCTCTGAGGACCATCGAGAAGGCACTGGATCATTACCGACTAAATGAGATCTGCATCGGCTTCAACGGCGGCAAAGACTGTACGGCGCTGCTGCATCTTTTCTACGCTGCCCTTAAACGGTGAGGAAAAAGAGAAAACGTGAGCGATCTGATTCGCTTGGCTTTCTGTCAGTAAGTACGCATGCTTTTTAATACGTTTGACTGTTATATTTTCGGCGCATTGCGTCAAGAGTATGGAATGCCGATCTATAAATGTGCCCCTTGAGCTGATCTACATTTCAGATCTATGACAAAGCTGTGGATTTTGCGCAGTGTTATGAAGAGAGAACTGTGTAGCAAGGATGAAGTAGTTCAGCAGTATTCAAGTTACGAAGTTGGACGCGAGGTCCACTTCGCTTCAGTTCCAAGTAGGACAGCAGGAAATCCGTAACCCGTAGCAAGGTGCAAACTGTAATAGCGGCTTGTTCCTAGAATCCCGTGCCTTTTTTCGAAGAACACTTTCATTTTGTTGAAGTGGCATGATTTCAGCAGTTTTGTTTCTAATAAAAACCCGTCCAGTTTCTGTTCACACACATCAAACTCTCACTTCCTGTCTATTACAATACATGGTTAAAGTATCGGACGAAAACCTTTTGGGTTTTTAAGTCGAGCTGTAAAAATGCTCCTCTGTAATCAGCACCTGGCCAATGATATTTTTTTTTTTCTTTATCTTGAAGCACAACTGATAACCTTTATGCACACGTCTGCCGTTAAAATCTCATGACCACTGGTTGTTAGTTCGGTTATCTGACGTGGGGGTGGAGTGTACTACAGGTTGGGGCTAAATAGAGGAGAAATGAGAGTTGTAGTGCACAAAGTTCTGGTCTAAAAATACTAAAAAGTAGTTTTATGCCAAAACCCAGCTGGTTGACGGAGGAACTATACTCCGCAATAAAAGAGATATTTGAAAGATAATTTTGTCAAATTCAAACAAGGTTTACGGAGGCTTGTTTACAGCTTGTTCGATAATTGTTTACAGATTCTTGTACAGATGCTTGTTCGTCATGCTTGTTCAGCGAACCATAAACAGTTATTGCACATGCACCTGTGGAACAGTGCTAGGTAATTAAGGTCACAGTTACAATAACTTAGGACACTAAAGAGACCTTTCTACTGACTCTGAAAAACACCAGAAGAAATGAGCCTAGTGTTCCTGCTCACCCGCGTGAACATGCCATAGGCCTGCTGCAGGGACGCATGAGGACTGCAGATGTGTCCAGAGCAATAAACTGCAATGTCTGTAATGTCAGATGCCTAAGACGTGTGCTACAGGGAGACAGGAAGGACAGCTGATCGTCTTTGCGGTAGAAAATTACATGTAACCGTGTGTCCTCACAGACGTGATGGAGAACTTGTAAACGCCTTGGTGGAAGAGTGGAGGAACATCTCACAGCCAGAACTGACAAATCTGGTGCAGTTCATGAGGATGAGATGCAGTGTAGTACTTAAAGCAGCTGGTGAACACACCACATACTGACGGTTACTTTTAATATTGACCCCCCTCTTTGTTCAGGGACTCATTATTACATTTCTGTTCATCAAATGTCTGTGAAACTCGTTCAGTTTATGTCTCAGTTGTTGAATCTTTTTATGTTGATACAAATATTTACACATGTTAAGAAATGTGCTGGAAATGTGAGAGGACGTTTCTTTTTTTGATATATATATATATATATATATATATATATATAACACATGCATAAACATGGCTCACATATACTCTGCTTTAATGAATGGAAAGATTCAGTGGCGAGCATACAGCATACTCCACACTAGCACAACGTTTATTTACGCTTTTAAACCGTCTTCCTCCTCAGCCGCTATCCAGACAGTAAAGACAAGTTGAAAGCTCTGTACATCCGCATCGTCTCCCCGTTCCCCGAGATGGAGCGATTTCTGCAGGACACTATTAAAAGGTAAATGCTTTAGAACTGATTTATTATTATAAATCACAGCCACAGATTACACAGCACCTGTACAAATCTTAAATAGTAATGAATTACATGTCGGTAGAAAATAAATAGAGAAAGTATTCAAGGTGTGGCATTAAAAGCGAAAAGTATTGCATACCTGCAACCATCGCTGTCTGTGGACCAATGTATTCCAACCATGCTCTTAAATAATATTGTTTACTGCATCATCTGAGAATACAACAAAAGCAGTTAGTGTGTGTGTGTGTGTGTGTGTGTGTGTGTGTGTGTGTGTGTGTGTGTGTGTGTGTGTGTGTGTGTGTGTGTGTTTTGCAGATATGAGCTGGACCTGTATGCTGTGGAGGGCAACATTCGTCAGGCTCTAAATGAAGTGCAGGAGAAGAGACCTGAGATCCGTGCCGTTCTCATGGGCACAAGACGCACTGATCCATACTCTCACACTCTCACTGCCCTCTGCCCAACAGACCCAGACTGGCCTCCCTACATGAGAGTCAACCCATTACTGGTGAAAATGCACACACACACACACACACACACACACCACAGCATTGAAAGTCAAATATACCAACTCTGGCTGCTAATTAAGCCTGATTTATCTTTCTAAACAAGCAAGCTTTCAACACCTTTAGAATGACGAATAGATGATTGGATCAGGGTGGAAAATAGAATTTGATCCAAGTTTAAATTGTATCATAGGATCACACGCATTCCACGCGGAGTCCGATTCGAAAGCCTGTAATCACGTTTAGTCAGCTTTACTATGATATCCTGAATCTAATCTAGGGGTGTGAAGCAGTTTCCATAGGCTGGGTCCATGCTGACGAAGGTTATAAACTGGCCCACTAAATCAACTTAGTTTCTAAGTTCACATCATCCTGTGGACTGTAGTTCAGTTGAATGATTAAAAAAAGAGCTAGTTTGGGGGTACTTAAGCAGCACACTGTATGGTAAGATTAATTGGGAAAGAGATTTTATGCCGCAGAAAGTAACCACCAGTGAATCACCATTCATGTAGTGCACAATAAAGAAGCTGCAATTCAAATGGACACAACGATACATAGATCCTGTACAAGCTGTAGACTCGGTACAACGAGACAGCACAAAAAATACAACACAACCATCATAATAGTTGTAACCTATGGAACATGGAATCACCAGCACAGTTTTTGAGGCCCTATCACTACATACCAGCAGCATTAAAGGGTTTATAGTGTCTATTGTGTTGTACCTGTGTAGCAGGTCATACCGGTGTAGGAATTATGACCTCCACGAGTAACATGAATGTGGTCTATAGTTGCATGCAAACGTTTTGTCCAGCCCTCACCCAATTACATGGTTTGTTGCTTTTTTGAAGTGAACAGAGCGTCTGCAGCAAACTATTTTAAACAAGTAGAACAGAAAGGTCTCCACTGCCAACGAGTCTGATCCTTCTTGTTATAAATTTATACGCAAAAATATCCTATAAATAAGAAGGAAGCTGTTGAAGAAAATCTATTGGAGACATTTGACCTAGATGGGGCCTTGAGCCTGTTTGAGTCGATGGGGAAAAAAAAGTACCTAGTGCCGGAGGCCGCTCCGTTGTGGCATGTGCAAAAGGCATGTGGCATGACCCTTCTAGGTCAGTACTTAGTAATACCCCACTATTTTTTGCAGAACGTTTCCAACTCTGAGATATTCTTGGGCTACCTTGCATGCACTGCATGTTTAAGATCTCGGCACGACTAGGCGTCGGTCGTTAACTGATCGCAGATTGCGTGAGGGGGAAAGTAAACCTCCAGGAGAGTTTTGAGGAAAGGTGGTGCTGTTCCAGACAAGGTCTTGTACGTGAGCAGCAAGGTGTTGAATTTGATGCGGCTGGCTACAGGAAGCCAGCGGAGGGAGATGAAGAGGGGAAAGACATGGGACTTTTTGGACAGGTTCAAAACAAGGCATGATGTTGCATTCTGAATCATCTGGAGGGGTTTGATGGAGCTGGCTGGGAGGCCTGAGAGTAGTGCATTGCAGTAGTCCAGTTTTGATTTTCTTGATGTTGTTACAGAGTGAACCTACAGGACCATGCAGTTGTTGAAATGTGGTCTGTAAAGTTCAGAGTAAAGCCTCCACTCCTTTTGAAAATCTCCTCAATTGAGATCATGTGTATAACACTCCGATGTCAAACATTGATGAACAAAAGGCAGGAATTGCTGAAAGAATTACAGAAAGCACAGACATAGACATTTTACAGCGATCAGGGCAGCTTTTTGCACATATTGAATCCTGCAACTTCAATACTTTTGAAGAAAAAAAGAGTTTTGTGTTGTCTATATTTCATTGCTCGGTAATTATGTGCATTAGTCAATTTTAAACGTAATATAAAAGTCGTAAAGATAAGTTATGGACACCCTGTATATTAATTCAATTAGTCAAATATTGGGCACATTTGGAAATTATATTTATACCAAAGCAATGCATTAATTGTGGATGAAATATCCCAACTGTGGTTGTCCAAGGACCCCTCCATGTGGCTGATAAGAGTATTGCAGCTTTGAAAACGATTGCGTAGACTTCAATTGTGAGCTGTATTTGTGCTGCTTTTAGGGAGGAATGGTCAGAAATGAAGTGCAGTTTGTCTTTTATTTTTTATTTTTTTTATTTCCAAAATTATTGAAATCCACACTTCCATAACAGTACCTAATGGATATGTTTATTATGTTCATTATAAGTAAGGACCTAATGCACGTGCATCGGTAAAAATAAACCAAGTAGTCTTGTTTAACTGGTGTCATTATATCATTATATTATATCATACCATATATATATATAGCCCATGCAGTGTTACAACTGCTCAAGCAGTTGATTAGATTAATGAAGGTAGATGTGCTGAGTGCTTGCTGTTTTTTTTTTTTCCCCCTCACCCAATAAATTGAAATAAAACTTATTTAATAGTAATCAGATCTTATGTACTCTTTGTAAAAGCCTCAGAACAGCCATCGAAACTTTACAGAAGGTACACTCACTCTCCAAAGCTCTTCAAGCACTCATCTAACACACAAACACAAGGTAACCGCAGTAGAGTGTGTAATGATGAATAGGCTTTCAGAAGCCACTGTGCAGCGATTCAGTCATCTTAATCATTACTGCTTACATGAACATGAAACAGCAGACTTGTTTATCTGTCTGATTTTAAAAGCTTTGCCTGGAGATGCTTCTTGCTCGTGTTTTTGTTTGGGTTGGGAAGAGGTTAAATTTTACATTCATTTATTGACATCAGTTATGTTTTATTCTTATTCGGCAGGTGCTCTTATAAAAAAGGAGGAATCGGATCCCATCATCGAGTCGAGCAGTTGTTGGATAAACTTTCATTTCTGAGATGCGTTTTGTCAAAATTACCTGACATTCACACTGATTTCAGTAGGGGCTGAAGGAAAGCACAGGTGCCAGTTATTGAAGTGTGTGTGTGTGTGTATATATATATGTATATAATATATATGTGTTCATCTTTTGATATAGCGGTCTGTTTAATTCTCAGTCTTTCATAAATAAGAGCATCAAAAGGCCTTTTCAAATCCACGTTGACAAAATTAGCAGTGTCTGCCATGATGTGCTAAAAGCTACTAAACTGCTAACTAGACAGCTAGATTTCACCGAAGAGGGTAATGACCGCTAGACCTACAAATATATAACTTTATACTTGGAATATATTTACCAATTACAAAGATAACATCAAGCTTTACAAGTTGTGTAAAACTGTTACACATTAGGCTGCTGATTGTATACTGCAGCCCCGAGCACTCTGTGAGTCTGACTAATGCGTTATGTTCAAGTTTGAGATGTCGGTCACGTTCATTACCATTTTACTGATTGGAAATTTGTTAGGAGGTTCAACCTGGGCAGTACTCCAAATGACGTGTTAAAGGCTGTTGTGCAGCGAGTGTTAATCTTTGGTCCCATTAAAACAAGTGTATGTAGAAGTGTATACTGTAGGAGCTGTGCATCACTGGATTTATTTCAGTGGCCGTGTCGGGGGCTTCGACTGAGATTTTTATGCAGGCTTCGCTGTCCTTCGATAACAGTTTGCATAGAATGGAAACACAGTACCATATTACAGGGAGAGATTTGATATGAGTCGTTAAAAATATCACATTTCACCAAGAGTAATGAATAATGTAGACACATCTCTATAGTTAAGATAGAAACATTTCATTGTTGCGTTTTAACCAAATTAGACCCCCACCCCCAAAAACTAAATCAACATTCAGAAACCATATGGGAAATAATAAGCACATCCTATAATTCAGTAACATGTAGATCCACCTTTAGCAACAATAACTTAGAAGTACATGTTTTCTGTAGGAGTTTAACAGTCTCTCATCATTTTGGAGAAATTCTTTACAGTATTGCTTCAGTTCATTGATGTTTGAGGGCATTCGTTTATTCACAGCTTTCTTAAGATCCCGCCATAGCATCTGATTGGCTTTGGCCATTCTAACATCTTAATTTATGTCTTCTTCAGCCATTCTGATTTGCTGGCGTGCTTGGGGTTATTGTCTTTTTGCGTGATCCAATTTTTGTCCCATCAAAAGCTGCTGGACAGACGGTCTCAAATTTGTCTCAAGAATATTTTGGTATGAAGTGGAGTTCATTGTTCATTGTTGTCTCAGTGACCGCAAGTTTTCCAGGTCCCGCGGCTGCAAGTCAACAAGCTCAAATCCTCACCCTTTCACCACCCTGCCTGATCGGTGGTAGGTGGTATTTTTGGCGATACATTTGGTTTTCGCCAAACATGGCGCTGTGCATGATGACCAAACTGTTCCACCTTGGTCTCATAAGTACAAAGGATATAGTTCGAGAAAAATTGTGGTTTGTTCAGATGCAATTTCGCAAACCGAAGTCATGCTGCCACATTATTTTTGGAGAGAACGGCTTTTTCCTAGCCACCTTTCCATGAAAGCCATACTTGTTTGGCCTTTTTCTGATTGTGCTGACATGAACATAAACATTTTAATGTGTTTATGCGTCACATGATGTAGCTCTTCGATTTTTCTTAATATCTCTGAACGTTGAATGGTCTGTCGGCTTAGTGGTTAGTGGTTAGCACGTTCGCCTCACACCTCCAGGGTCCGGGGTTCGATTCCCGGGGCCATGTGTGTGTGGAGTTTGCATGTTCTCCCCGTGCTGTGGGGGTTTCCTCCGGGTATTCCGGTTTCCTCCCCCAGTCCAAAGACATGGATGGTAGGTTGATTGGCAGGTTGGTAAATTGTCCATAGTGTATGAATGGGTGTGTGAGTGTGTATGTGATTTGTCCAGGGTGTACCCTGCCTTGTGCCCAATGCTTCCTGGGATAGGCTCCAGGTTCCCCGCGACCCTGAAGCAGGAATAAGCGGTTGAAGATGGATGACTCATTCCTGGGACTAATGGCTTTAAGGCTCTCCATTTGTAAACAATTCTTCTCACTGTAGACTGGTCAGTTCTAAATTGTTTGGAGATGGCCTTATTTGATTGATGAGCAGCAGAAATTGTTTCTCTGAGCTGATGTTCATTCTTCTTGCCATGATGCAGACACACACCTGAGATTTTTCTGGACTCGTTACTCTGTTAATGATTGTGGAAGTTGGAAGGGAGTACTTATTTTTTCTACCTGGTTTACTTTTTGGAGAACAAATGACATGTTGAAATGTTTATTTTGGTACCTGAGGTTATTTGTTTGTTTATAGAAGTTGGTGAGGGCCAGCAAATTGTTATTTAGGTGCTGATGAATAAAAATATATATAGAATTGAAATATGGGGTACTTTCATTTCCCCATGACTGTACATGGGAAATGGTAGATGTGTGCACAATTGGTGAAGCAGAAGGATCAAAACTCTCACAATTTAAGATGTTTTTTTTTTCATCCAGGCTGTTCTCTGTGCTTATCTATAGGATTGGACCTATCATGACATCTGGTTGTTCCTGAGGACCCTTCATGTACCTTACTGCATTCTCTATGACAAAGGGTGAGGCTTCATTTACCAGTTCTACACACACACTTACACACAGCATCCATTCACTCGTTCAAAATGTGACCTTTGATTTCTCTTTCTCTTTGTAATCAGACTCTTTATTGTACTCGTCGTTCTTGTCATGTCTTTGTGTGTACTGTAGCTACACTTCACTGGGCAGCATGGATAACACTTTCAGGAACCTCTCTCTCCAAGTGATGGACAGCAGGGGTGTCGCACATTATAAACCTGCCTACCAGCTGGAGAAAGAAGAAGAAGAGCGCAGCTCAAGGACGTGATGGTGTATAAGTGGTGGTCCAGATAAAACCATGCTCAAGAGAAAATGGCACCCATCACAGAGGGATTGAGATGACAAGGGGAAAAAACTGGACAACAGCGAGATGCATTCATTCATTTTCCGTCCTGATCCGTCCTGCTCAGAGTTGCAGTGGTTCTGGAGCCAATCCCAGCAACACTGAAATCAAGCCATATTCCTGTAACATGTATATGACCGAGAGAGGGTCATTTTTATATCTGTATGAGATATGATCTACATGAAAAGGTATTTGTCCTTTTCCCCTCCTTCTGAATGTTTCCAATCATTTACGTAACCGAATTTTGTGTTTGTGTGTACACTAGAAGTGACCAAAAGACTGAATGGGTGATATAGTATGTTAATAAAATTTTAACAGTACATCTTTGTCGTCATCTTTGTCTCATCAGTACAGTTTTGTTTCTGTTTCTGCAGGATGTGAGAATTAATATGAGAATTAGTTTCGAGTAGATGAATAAGACTAAAAGTTATTTGTCCAGAAACCCTAAAGGAACATTTTCCAAGTCTTGAATTTGGGGAAGTGTGTATTGTTAAAGAAACATGCAGTCGTATGTGAAAAAGTAAGTACACCCCATGGAAATGCTTGTTTTTTTGTTGTTTTTTTGTTTTTTTTTAACATATTTGGACAACTAAACATTTGATCATCTTTGAAACAGTGCCTATTAGGGTAATGAAGTTGATATACCTGGGGGGGGGGCATAAGGAAAATGTGCTTTTTCAATTATTTAGTCAACAGAACTGTCAATAGATGTGATATTCTTCCACCAGACTTGTTGGAATTTTTTACCACTCATCAATGCAATATTTTTTCAGACCCTCCCCTAACAACATTTCAATGGGATTTAAATCCAGGCTTTGATTAGGCCAGTCCTAACTCTCCATTTCTTCATTTCAGCGTGCACTGGCTAGCTCACAAAGAAACCAACGCATCCCGAAGATCTTATGTAAAAAAAATTATTTTGTGTGTTTGTTGATTAAACAACATCAAGTTTTCAAAACTCTTCCCCTGTGGGTGTGTGTGGCTGTGTGTGTGGGCATGTCTATTTTACATACGCACGACTTTTCTTATCTATCCCTGCAGGCTCACCTCGCTTGGGCCCCTTTGACACTTTTTCAGCTCTAGAAAAGGAGGGTTTTCCTTTTTAATTTCTCTATTTAATCTAATATATTTTCCCAGCACTATTAATCAAGTACAGCTGATGCGAAGCAACCTGCTTTTTATGGAGGGCAAGCTGAATTTTTTGGCTGGTGAGGGAGCAACCATAAGATAAGTAATAACAGGAACTATCTTGTTCCACAAACTTTTCATAATATTAATATAACTATAAATCAATTGAAAATAATGATGTCCTTAAAAAATAAAATAAAACATTGTTAGCACTGACAAAAAAATAAAACATTTCAGGACTTACTGTTCCTGGAAAATATTCAACTTCAAGGTCGTACTACTGTATATTCATATGATGTCATCGCATGTGAACATTCATACAATAATAGCAAGGTTTTTTTTTTTTATATAGCAGCAATTGGCACTGTATCAGTGCAAAAGTAGAACAGTCACCACTGGTCTAAAATGACTGTCCTTTTTAACTGTACATTTAACCAGATACTTGTGTGTTTGTAGAATATTGTCAGTTTCTCTCTTTAGGTCTTGATTGGCTAAATAAAAACAGACAAAATCCTGTGCCCCCCTAAATAACTCGTATAAATATCTACATTTTAGACACATTTGTATTTCTGTATTTATACACATCTGTATTTATAATACAGAAATATCGATCTTCTGAAAAGTATGTTCAATTCAATTCCATTCAATTAAATTTTTATTTGTATAGCACTTTTAACAATGGACATTGTCTCAAAGCAGCTTTACAGAAACATATAAACAGGATACAGATTTTTAGTGTGAATTTATTCCAATTGAGCAAGCCAGTGGCGACGAAAAACTCCCTAAGATGTTATGAGGAAGAAACCTTGAGAGGAACCAGACTCAGAAGGGAACCCGTCCTCATCTGGGTCACAACAGTGTAATAGCAAAGGAAAATTCATTATCGTTTTAATATGAAGTCTGTTTGTTGAATTAAAAAATAGGTTGATTTAATTATTATTTAGAGGCCCCCGGGGCCATATACTGAATTCCTTAGTGAATTTGCAGATCTCCAACCTGGTTGTTACTCTAGATAAAGCATTAATCGTTGGTGATATTAATATTCATTTTGATAACCCAGAAGCCCATCTGAGAACAGCGGTTGTGTCCATTTTAGATTGAGTAGGGGTCAATCAAAGTGTAATAGGACCTACTCATAATGGTGGTCACACTCTTGACCTGATACTAACATACGGTTTAAATATAGAAAATATAGTAACATTTCCACAGTCTGAAGTTGTCTCAGACCATTATCTTACCTCGTTTAAAATACATATTGATCATGATATTTGCACCTCGCCTGGGTACCGCGTAAAAACGCACATTCACGTCAGCTACTGCACCGAGCTTCATCAGTATTCTCCCAGAGACTATCAATTAAATTTGGATCACCGTCTGATCCCAGGGAACTCAATTTAGTGACTGAATGCTTAGAGTCAACGCTCCGCTACACACTAAATAGAGTGGCTTCACTCAAAAGGAAAATAATTAAAGAGAAAAAGCTAGCACCCTGCTATAACCATTTTCAGATCTCTCCAGAGATGCTTAATCGGGTTCAAGTCTGGGCTCTGGCTGGACCACTCATGGACATTCACAGAGTTGTCCTGTAGCCACTCCTTTGTTATCTTGGCTGTGTGATTAGGGTCAGTGTCCTGTTGGAAGATGAACCTCCACCCCAGTCTGAGGTCCAGAGCACTCTGGAGCAGGTTTTCATCAAGGATGTCTCTGTACATTGATGCATTCATCTTTTTCTTGAGTCTGACTAGTCTCCCAGTCCCTGCAGCTGAAAAACATCCCCACAGCATGATGCTTCCACCACCATGCTTCACTGTAGGGGTGGTATTGGCCAGGTGATGAGTGGTGCGGGGGTCGGGCCCCCGCCGCGCCGCCCCCCTGCCCCCCGGCCGTTCCTTTTTTTTTTTTTTTTTTGTTTTGGGGGGGGTTCCGTGGGGTTTTCGCTCGCCCCCCCCGCGCCCGCCTCGGGGGTTTTTTTTTTTGGGGGCGCCCTCCGCCCCCTTTACCATTCAGGCCTGATTGAAGGAGTGCTGCAGAGAAGGTTGTTCTTCTGGAAGGTTCTCCTCTCTCCGCAGAGACACGCTGGAGCTCAGAGTGACCATCGGGTTTTTGGTCACCTTCTTGACTAAGGCCCTTCTCCCCCGATTGCTCAGTTTAGCCGGGCGGCCAGCTCTAGGAAGAGTCCTGCTGATTCCAGACTTCTTCCATTTATGCATGATGGAGGCCACAGTGCTCATTGGGACCTTCATTGCTGCAGAAATGTTTCTGTACCCTTCCCCAGATCTGTGCCTCCATACAATCCTGTCTCAGAGGTCTCCAGACAATTCCTTGGACTACATGGCTTGGTTTTGCTCTGACATGTGTTGTTAATTGTGGGACTTTATATAGACAAGTGTGTGCCTATCCAAATCATGTCCAATCTACTGAATTTACCACAGGTGGACTCCAATCAAGTTGTAGAAACATCTCAAGGATGATCAGTGGAAACAGGATGCATCTGAGCTCAATTTTGAGTGTCATGGCAAAGGCTGTGAATACTTATGTACATGTGCTTTTTTTTTCTTCTTTTTTTTAAAATAAATTTGCAAAGATTTAAAACAAACTTCTTTCATGTTGTCATTATGGGTATTGTTTGTAGAATTTTGAGGAAAATAATGAATTTAATCCATTTTGGAATAAGGCTGTTATTTATTTCCTTTTTTTGAGCCACACACGATTTTATGGAGATTCTAGTAATCCTGACCATTTTTGCTCTCGGGACCTGGCTGATCCATTCAGATGCCCCACCTCTGGATGGAGCTCTCATCTAATCCTTGGGTCTCGTTTGAACAGAGACTTCATATAAAAACCATAATGAACTTTCTTTAACCTTCACACTATCCGTTGTTACCCAGATTAGGACGGGTTCCCTTCTGAGTCTGTGTCAAATTTCAAGGTTGATGCGGAAGCAATCGCAGATTTTCAAACAGTTTATACACTAAGACAACTTGGCAAAATACTGTGGCAAAAACTAAAGATGGAAGCGTGGGACAAAAGCATAGAAGACAATTACATGAGACAAGGAGGCAGTACAAACAGTGGTTATATATAGGAGTGCTCGTTAACAGAAACGTGATTCAGGTGCAGGTGGTCATGTGACATATTGTAGTACAGTGCAGTGGCTGATGGGAACTGAAATCCAGAGTTATATCCTTGATATATGACAGAACCCCCCAAAGGGCGCATCCCCCTGTGTGCCCAAAAATGCACTCACTCCATCTGGTCATCCTGGCCCCTTGGGAAAAATGTCCCCAGCAGAACTAGGAGACCAAGTGCCGTCCTCAGCAGCGCAATAAAGCAACTCAACATCCTCAGTGTAACAGGTAAGCAAAGCAACGTCCTCCTTGGAACAGGAAAGCAGAGTGACGTCCTCCGTGGAACAGGTAAGCAGAGTGACATCCTCAGCGGAACAGGTAAGCAGAGTGACATTCTCAGCGAGGCTGTAGCTCAGAGCGACTTCCTCAGCGGGGCTGAAACTCAGAGCGACGTCTGTGTGACAGGACAGCGGGACAACTTCCTCCGCAGGACAGGAGAAGGGAGAAATGTTCTCCGCAAGGCCTGAGGGAAGCTCCAAGATTTCCGTGAGGCCATAGAGAGGAGCGAGGTTCTCCACGTTCATGGAGGCAATGCAACATCCTCAGCGAAGAAATATGACCTCAGAGCAATGACCTCAGCCGAGCAGGAAGGCAGAGCGATGACCTCAGCTGAGCAGGAAAACGGAGCGAGGTCCTCAGCCGAGCAGGTAGACAGAGCAACTTGCTCAGCCAAGCAGGAAGGCAGAGTGACGTCCTCAGCTGAGAAAGAAGGCAGAGCGATGTCCTCAGCTGAATCGGCAAGCACAGCAGTGTTGTGCGAACAGCAGGGAGCACTTGGGTATATCAGGACATGTAGCAACGTCTTTAGCTAACCCGGGTGACTGAGCGGCATCCTAACCTAACCCAAAAAGCTTAGTGGCGTACTCAGACAAGCAGGGAGGCTGACTTTCATTCTCCGCTGACTCCGTTTGCTAAACTTCAACCATTATAGGGGAGGGAGGGTGGGAGATGGTACTAGTCCAGACCACAGACTCCCACTTGTACCCAGATTCCTCCTCCTGTTGGCGTGGTGTAGTCCTCCGTGAATATAGGTGGTAAATTGAAGCCCAGGTACTTCCCGGCAACCTGCGGCTTAAGTGGCTTAGCTTGGTACTCCTCCTCCTGTTGTTGTAGCGTGGCATAGTTCTCCGTGAACATAGGTGGTAGATTGAAGCCCAGGTACTTCCTGGCGATCTGCTGCTTACGTGGTGCAGCTTGGTACTCCTCCTCCTGTTGTACTCCTCGGCATTATTCCCCATGAACATAGGTGGCAGGTGGACGCCAAGTTGGCAGGTGGACGGCAACCTACTGCTTTTATTGTAGGTCTCACGTTCTGTCACGTTTCATGGTTGATGTGGAAGCAATCGCAGATTTTCAAACAGTTTAATAAAGGACCAAACAACAAAAACAAATTCACTAAGACAACTTGGCAAAATACTGTGGCAAAAACTAAACATGTAAGTGTGGACAAAAGCATAGAAGACAATTACGTGAGACAAGGAGGCAGTACAAATAGTGGCTATATATAGGAGTGCTCGTTAACAGAAACGTGATTCAGGTGCAAGTGGTCATGTGACATATTGTAGTACAGTGCAGTGGCTGATGGGAACTGAAGTCCAGAGTTACCTCCTTGATATATGACAGTCTGGTTCCTCTCAAGGTTTCTTCCTCATGTCATCTTAGATAGTTTTTCCTTGCGCTGCTTTGAGTGAGGCAATGACATTGTAAAAAGCGTTACACAAATAAAATTTTTATTGAATTGAACATACTTTTCAGAAGGTTGACATTTCTGTATTATAAATTCTTTATTCTAATATTTCGAGATTATGGATTTTTGATTTCCATGAGCTGTAAGCCGTAATCATGAAGATTAAAACAAAAAAGGCCTGAAATGTTTCACTTTATGTGTAATGAATTTAGAAAATATTTGAATTAAATTACGATTCTTTTTTTACTTTTCCAAAATCTAATTTTTTTTTGTTTTTAGATGTACCTGTAATTGTAAATAATGTGCATCAACTCTACAAGTTTGTGTTAGTGTTTTATGGATTGCTTTGTAACAGCAATAAAGATAGCATGGCTTCTTCTTAGGTTTCTTGCAGTAGATCTAGTTATCTCAAAGGACATAATATAAAAATACCAATGGGGCCAATAGCTTACCATAGAGTTTAGTGATCACTTACATTGGAAATGTAACAGTTGTCAGTGCCTTGCGAAAGTATTCGCCCCCCTTGAACTTTTCAACCTATTGCCACATTTCAGGCTTCAAACATAAAGATATAAAATTTTTATTTTTTGTGAAGAATCACCAACAAGTGGGACACAATTGTGAAGTGGAACGAAATCTATTGGATATTTTAAACTTTTTTAGCAAATAAAAAACTGAAAAGTGGTGCGTGCAAAATTATTCGGCCCCTTTACTTTCAGTGCAGCAAACTCACTCCAGAAGTTCAGCGAGGATCTCTGAATGATCCAATGTTGTCCTAAATGACTGATGGTGATAAATAGAATCCACCTGTGTGTAATCAAGTCTCTGTATAAATGCACCTGCTCTGTGATAGTCTCAGGGTTCTGTTGGCAGCGGCCAGCCCAGATCCGCGGGGCTCTGAAACCCAACTCCCTTCAGACGAGAAGAGAGCGAGCCAAGAGCGTAGTTGCCTCGTGAAACATTCACAATGCTGACAGTCAGAGCCCTCGAGGGCTGCTGTAGCATGTTCTACGCAAACACTCCACACAGAAAGCATGTCCATCTCCTCCCGTGATGAAACAGGAGCAAGGCATAACACACTTTCTGAATTCTTCCTCGCTCATTCTTTCACTCTCCTTTCTTTTCTTTTCTTTTCTTAAAAAGGAACAGAAAAGTTGAGAGATATTGAAAAATACAGAGTAGAAATGAAGTGTTTCTTTTTCTTTGTCACACAAACCACAGACATGCAGTCTCGCTGAAGATAATAAGGCTGGCGGCGTGGTTCACAGGTGCCATACATATATCATGCGACGCGCTTAATTGCCACGTCACCTGATCATGGCAGGCCTAAGTAGAGGCATGATTTTGCACAAGCTTCAGATACCGGTCACGCACGCAAGGCGCTCCCATACTGTTATGCTACATGCAACGTTGAAGTTCCCTTTGAAAGGGAACACTGCCTGACAAAGAATAAAAGCATAACTGATGAATTGGATGGGAAGTACTAAAAAATGTATTGCAGTCCACTGACTGAAACCTTAAAGATAAAGTACAACAAAATGTTCAACAATAAACAGCTACCTGAACAATGAAAAAAAATTCCTATTGTCCAGAAAACAGACACATCTTCAATGTGGATTATATATTATATACTGCTCAAAAAAATAAAGGGAACACTCCTAAATCTGAATGAATGAAATAATATCATTAAATACTCCTTTCTTTACAAAGTTGAATGTGATGACAACAAAATCACACAAAAATTATCAATGGAAATCAAAGGTCTGGATTTGGAGTCACACTCAAAATCAAAGTGGAAAACCACACGACAGGCCGATCCAACTTTGATGTAATGTCCTTAAAACAAGTCAAAATGAGTGTGTGTGGTAGTGCGTGTGGCCTCCAGGTGCCTGTATGACCTCCCTACAATGCCTGGGCATGCTCCTGATGAGGTGGCAGATGGTCTCCTGAGGGATCTCCTCCCAGACTTGGACTAAAGCATCCGCCAACTCCTGGACAGTCTGTGTTGCAACGTGGCGTTGGTGTATGGAGCGAGACATGATGTCCCAGATGTGCTCAATTAGATTCAGGTCTGGGGAACGGGCGGGCCAGTCCATAGCATCAATACCTTCCTCTTGCAGGAACTGCTGACACACATGAGGTCTAGCAATGTCTTGCATTAGGAGGAACCCAGGGCCAACCGCACCAGCATATGGTCTCACAAGGGGTCTGAGGCGTACCTAATGGCAGTCAGGATACCACTGGCGAGCACATGGAGGGCTGTGCGGCCCCCCAAAGAAATGTCAACCCACAGCATTACTGACCCACCGCCACATCTCCTGATGTACTGGCCTGTCTCCTGGTAGCGCCTCCATGCTCTGGACACTACGCTGACAGACACAGCAAACCTTCTTGCCACAGCTCGCATTGATGTGCCATCCTGGATGTGCTGAACTACCTGAGCCACTTGTGTATGTTGTAGACTCCGTCTCATGCTAGCACTAGAGTGAAAGCACCGCCAGCATTCAAAAGTGACCAAAACATCAGCTAAGAAGCATAGGAACTGAGAAGTGGTCTGTGGTCACCACCTGCAGAACCACTCCTTTACTGGGGGTGTCTTGCTAATTGCCTATAATTTCAACCTGTTGTCTATTCCATTTGCACAATAGCATGTGAAATTGATTGTCAATCTGTGTTGCTTCCTGAGTGGACAGTTTGATTTCACAGGAGTGTGATTAACTTGGAGTTATATTGTGTTGTTTAAGTGTTCCCTTTATTTTTTGGAGCAGTGTGTATATATATATATATATACTTATATACTCAATAGGAATTCATAGGCATTAAATCATTAATAATTATAATATATAATTGTATTTTATCATACAATATTATTAACTTAATTATCTTAATAACAGCTGTACATAAATCATAGAGGACCAGCCAATATAAAGTGTTAGTTCTTAATAGACAATAATGTGTTATTGCTAAATGAAATACGTGGCATTGCATTTAAAAAAAAGAAAAAGAAAACAGTATATGAAATGAATGTTCATACTGTATGTATTTTAGTTTTGTGTTTAGCTTCAATTATGTATCATTTGTTTGTTTGACATTTTTATTTCAAATATGTTAAAATGTCATTAGCCTAGAACAGTTATCGGAAAGTTCCTCTAAGCAAAATCACATACTTACAATTAACATTTTTATTTATCAGTGGTCCAACCTGAACGAAGATCAAGTGATCAACCAACAACAAAAACAAATACTGCTGTTGCTGCTTTCTTTGATCCAAATTTGGCTCCCAAGTTGTCTGTCTGTTTTTTTTAAGGTAAGGCTCATAGTAAAGAAAGATGTCAATACCATGACATTACACATTCTACTGTACACTAAGGGCGTGTTCACACTTGCTCAGAATACTTGAATCTGCACCTAGGACCAGTTTTGGGTCGGTTCAGGGAGGGGCTCAAAATCCCAAATTTGTTTCCATTTTGAAGGATTACTTCCAAACTATGGCTTGATTACACAATTCTGCATCACTTCTGTACTAAGAAGTGTTTTAAATATCCTCATCAAATATATAAAGTTAGTAAGTGTTGGCTACAAACAAACTTGGACTAGCTAGCTTACGGTTTACCAGATAAACTTAATAAAATAAAAAAGATTTGTACATACAACCAGAATGTTTATTGGTGCTCTTGTCACTTTCATTTCTCCAAAAAATTCCAACATTTCCAGTTTCTAAAGTAGAAGAAGATTTTAAAGTCAATAGCAAAGTGGTTTTAAAAAGTGGTTTATCCAGACAAATAAGACACACTTATAAATGCTCACACAAATCTCTAACCTAATAGAAACACTCTGACCTAATTAATTCTTGATTGTATATATAATGTTCAAATTATATTGATGCTCAAGCACTTATGCTTTTCTTTGTTTCTGTTTTAAATCTCTTCATTAAATTTTTTTTTGTATTGTGTCTGCTATACAAGTCCTTGAGGATTCAACTGTGCTTTTTTTGGGGGGCGTACTTGTTTTGTGACAAAACCTGTCGTTTTTGGCATGTCATATACTATCTCCTAACTGTAATCTTGCCATCAGACATCTTGGATTGTCTTGCTATCAAATGCTGAAGTGTAAAAAAAAAAAAAAAAAAATAGGCCACTCAGGTTTCCCAAAGAGCAATACATAAAATCATATGGACACAAGAGTATAAAGTATTTAACTGACAAAGAAGAACACAGACCAAATATGAATGATGAGAAGGACTACAAAACAAAATGCTGTACATTGAAGATTAAGTACAATAAAATATTAAATTCACTGAAGGTACCTAAAAATTTTAAACCTTCAGGAGACAACAACATGGAATATTTGATATTTTCAGAAATTTTGGCCAAGCGCCTCTTGCCATTCAGTTCATATGAAACTAATAACTGTGCCACTGGGATCTTTGAGAGCCCACAGGAAATCAGGTGGTCTTACCTGAAGACAATATTTGATAAGCTTGATTATTGTTATTATAAAGAGAAAGACCCAAAACAGGCCCCGTTTGCCCCCCCACCAGACCTCCGCATTCTGGACCATCTTCTTCCTAAAGTCCAAAGCTCTACGGAGGATCTCAGAGTTTTACAGTCTGACTGTCCACTAGCCAATGCTATCCTCAATCTGGCAAATAAACAGCTGGTTGATATGCTTCAGTTGTTCCAGAATGATTCAGGACTGAAATTAAATTCTGTAAATATCAGAGGTACACATTTTTATGACCAGATGAAAAAAAAACTCCAAAACAATACTTATGCTGGCTTTTATCTCTTATGTATTTCTTTATTATATTTTATTATGATTTTGTTGATAGTAGCACAGTGGGTCATCACTGTCCATCGTTAGTGAGAATTAAACTAGACTCAGAAAATATCAGGGCTTTCAGGCACACTTACTTTGATTTGCTTAGATTGGTTTGTTTTGCTTCATGAGCTGGGGATATTGTATTAATCTGTAAGATTTTAGGGTGTATTTGTTTGCATAAAATTAAACTTTTTATTTAAAATGTTGAAAATTTTAACAGGATATAATTGTTGTAATTAATTTTGTTGTCTAATTTTGTAAATTATTACAGCAGTGGTATAGTGCTTTGTGCAATCATTATATATACATAAACAGTTTTTTTTTTGGCTTTGTCAAGAATAATGCTACATTCATGTTTACTGTGTTTATGAGATACTTGTATTTGAAAAAAAAAAGGCGTCCTTAATATGTAATATTTCTTTCTTGGAGATGTTTGGCTATACTAATAAACATTATGGAAGTTTGTACAGAATCATGTCACTATCATGTAACTGATGATGTCACTAAAGCTACTGTAGTAACGGTTTCGAACTAGGAAGTGAAATGTTTATGTAGCGTACCAGATGAGCGGAGTGATACACAGTGAAACATTCCAGTGCGGTTATGGGAAATATATCCGCTCTTGTAATGCCGCTTGACCAATCAGATTAGTGGACTAGAACTAACTGTTGTATGAAGGTTCATAATCTATCAGCATACATGCTTCTCCACTTCCTGTGTATGTTAGCACAACATTAATGGAATAAAAACAATTACTGTATAATCATCTATGATGTATGTCATGTGTGACGTATGCGGAAGTGCCCGCAGCTGGTAGCGATTACGGACTAATGACTGTGTGGATATATACCGTGAGCCATGCTTCACGCGGCGCGGTTGAATGCCTTGAACTTATGTATGTCTCTATGTATGCCTGCCATTTATAGCTCGAGTGCGACTTTAGCGAGTCTTTGTTTCTTGTCCGGTTTATGCCATAGCCTTAGCCTTAGCATTAGCGTTAGCCAAAGTCCTAGTTTAGTTTAGCTTTGCTTAGTTGTAAAGAGAGTCTTGTTTCTGTTTCTGTGTTCAACACTTTGTAAATAAAACTCACGGTTTGAACTGCACGTGCATCCTATCTACTTGTCTGCCGTCACGCCACGTGACATATTTGCAATTATCTGCAGGCATAATATAACTTTTTTATCGTTTTGCCATCAGGCCACAAATGTATAGGTTTACTACAAAAATATAATATTTGATTGCTATAAAGAATATAAATCAAGTAGCTTTCTACTTCAGAACTAATATGTATCCTGTGACATACATGCTAATAACATCACCATTTTTAATAGAAGAAATACGACCATGAAGAGACATATAGGGCTTTTTTTGTGATCATGCCACACTTGCAAAAACAAAGCATTAATATTTACATTTTATACCCATTAGCAGACATGGTGAAATGGCACACAATGGTGCAAATGTAAACAAGGATTAGTTTTGAATGCATAGATGTGGATTGGATAGTCTGACATATATATGCATGATGGTAGTGAGATGAAACCATACCATGCAGCAAATGTTGAGTCTAGCGAGTCAGCAAGGGCTTAAGTAAGGGAAATGTTTTTAATTAGAATAAGACTAAACATGTCAAGACTAATTCACAACCTGGAAAAACAGGTTAACGTCACGTGTCTATACTATAAAATCTATCATAACATAGCTAGACAGTGTTAATACTTTCTTATAGATAGTTATTTCCACATTTGAGATGTCTGAAATACTGGTTAATCTCTTTTTTTTTTAATTGAAATTTTTTGACTTTCCTCATTGAGGGTCATGAACTTGTATGCAAATTTTTAATCTTAATAAAGGTTTACTGTTTTACACTGTTCTTTGCTGTTTTTTTTGTTTTGTTTTGTTTTGTTTTGTTTTGTTTAACTGTGGAAGTCATTTTGACCCATAATATAATGTATGTAACTTTTTTCCAACATAATAGGAGGGTTAATGATGCCCCTCCCCCTCCGACTTTCACCGCACCCCCCCCCCTCCCCCACACCATTAACTGTAAAGCACACGCACACATGTTCCTAGTAAGAAGGTGAAGGTGAGGCACAAACTCACAGCTAAAGATTTCACTGCTAAGAAACCATGGCGGCGTAAAAAATAAACCACACTTAGAAGACATATTTGTACAGATAAAAAGAGAAGATAGTATTCAAGTCCTGGACTGAGAAATGGAATGTTTTTCTTAAAGCTTTTCCTCTTTTAAATCCAGAAGAGTTGTTGAAAGCCCGGCTTGGCCTCATAGAGGGAGTATCTGACGGTCTCCTAAAGGATCTTACTGATTGTCTCAGGAATACAAACCCTCCAGTTATTAATGCAAGGGAAGCAAATGAGATTCTTCAGGCTCACGCAGTGACGCAGGACAGAACTGGACAACTTGTGGATATGGTGCGGAATAAAGGGGATCAGGCCAGTTTCATAATGATAGCTATTCTGGAAAAAAGGGACAATCTGCTCGCCAGAGAACTGGGACTTCTCACAGACTCCCTCGAAGAAGCCAGACTGAGTCGTGAGTCAGATCACTTAATACTTTGTAAAACTTTATAAGTGAAGTTCATCATCATCCGTCGTTATGTACATAATCATGCTTTGTCTACAGGTTTGGATCGCAGCGTTAATCAGTAATTATGGCATTTGGAAGAGGGGACTCAAATCGAATGTGAAACTAACAAGGAGGTCGACTTTGGACTTCTTTTCCAGAGCAGCCACACCAAAAAGAATTGAATGTTGCTTAATTAAAAAGATTATGTCTGTGTGAATCAGTTATTACTAAATTACAAATAAAACACACTTTAGCAAACTGACCATGAAAATATTGTGTTGTTTCTATAAAAATGGCTCTTTCTACTTTTACTGTCCTGACTTACAGCATGTGCTGAAGAATTTAATGAATAGAAACATTTGGCAGTAGGTTGTTAAATCTGGTTGAATCATTTCAAGTATAAATTGTGGCACAAATAGAACCGAATAGCCATTTCTGGGTATTATAAAATGCTATTATTCTAAAATAGTAGAGTATTTGAGAGTATAGAGTAGAGTATATGAGTACTGACTCAGTTTTCAGTAGAAAAATGAAAATAATATTATGGATACTCTAGCACCTACACTTTATTAATATATCACCGTTGGTAGATAACACTTTGGCTGTCATAATAAGCATTATTTAGGCTCAGTCCTTAAAGTTTCTGAGTGGCACCTCAGGACCTTTGCACATTTTCATTAAAGCTTCTGTGCAATGAGGGAAAAAAAATAAATAAATAGGTGTTCATATTTATTTATTTTTGGTGGGATGTGCTTAATGATGCTGAAAGCCCAAACCACCTTTCCAACAGCCCCTCACAAACAGGCTACTGTAAACTGTAATGCACAGACACACAGATATTCAGAATTGTTTACAGTGTGAACAAGTAATGAGCATACACTAATGACAACATGATCAACATCGCTAAGTGACATTAAAATCTTGCTGTGGTCTAAGCCAGAATCTGCGTCTGCATTATGGGCAAGCCTTGGGGGTCGAGGCACATCCAAAAAGGTCACTGTGCCCCCTCAGCTGAATTCTTTCCCTGACAAATAAACAAAACTGAAATACTTTCACATCAATAAACAAAAATTACGTAATACTGGTAATGTGAGAGTTAACATCCATCCATCCATCCATCCATCTTCAACCGCTTATTCCTGCTTCAGGGTCGCGGGAGAGTTAACATTTTAATGCATAATGAAGCACAAAACAGTGATAGGTTGTATTTAGGAAACCATTTCTGACAATAAGTAACAACCCCCTGCCTAGCCAACCAATTAAAAACAACTAGCATATCTGCATTATATGGCACATTGAATGACCAGCTAATCAGTTAGTACATTACAAGGTTGAACTTAGAGTTAATTGCGATATGCAAAACCTAGCCATCATTCAGTTAATATGGACATAAGACAGTGGGTTCGAGCAGCACCAACATTGGCAATAAATCATTCCCCTGGCTAGCATAGTTTTAATTGCGGGGCAAGTTTTAACACAGCGTTACAGGATGCCCCCCTGTGCACAACTGAGATTCAGACCTGATTTTCTGCAGACCATATAAGCATCTGGAGACTATGTAGATTATAACTGAGAGATTAACGATGAAAACGATACTAAATTTGCCCTATTATGAACACAGAGCTGAAAATTAACATGTGAAATTTTACTTACACTATGCTAAAATAATCTTCCCTTGATATTTTCCAAAGTCTTTTGAATTTTAGTGTGGCTTTTTTTTTTTTTTAAACACACTGCAGGTTTGACTGTGTAAAGACAGGAGGTTTTGTTTCCTCGGCACATTTTCGTTATTAAAGCTTCCTATGCAGTGAGGAAAAAATACATCTGTTAATACTTTCTTATAGATAGTTATTTCCACATTTGAGATGTCTGAAATATTGGTTAATCTCTCTTTTTTTTATTGCAATTTTTTTACTTTCCTCATTGAGGGTCATATATATATGCAAATGTTTAATCTTAATAAAGGTTTACTGTTTTACACTGTTCTTTGCTGTTTTTTTTTGTTTTGTTTTGTTTTGTTTAACTGTGGAAGTCATTTTGACCCATAACATAATGGATGTAACTTTTTTCCAACATAATAGGAGGGTTAATGATGCCCCTCCCCCTCCGACTTTCACCCGCACCCCCCCTTCCCCCACACCATTAACTGTAAAGCACACGCACAAATGTTCCTAGTAAGAAGGTGAAGGTGAGGCACAAACTCACAGCTAAAGATTTCACTGCTAAGAAACCATGGCGCGTAAGTAATAATAAACCACACTTAGAAGACATATTTGTACAGATAAAAAGAGAAGATAGTGTTCAAGTCCTGGACTGAGAAATGGAATGTTTTTCTTAAAGCTTTTCCTCTTTTAAATCCAGAAGAGTTGTTGAAAGCCCGGCTTGGCCTCATAGAGGGAGTATCTGACGGTCTCCTAAAGGATCTTACTGATTGTCTCAGGAATACAAACCCTCCAGTTATTAATGCAAGGGAAGCAAATGAGATTCTTCAGGCTCACGCAGTGACGCAGGACAGAACTGGAAAACTTGTGGATATGGTGCGGAATAAAGGGGATCAGGCCAGTTTCATAATGATAGCTATTCTGGAAAAAAGGGACAATCTGCTCGCCAGAGAACTGGGACTTCTCACAGACTCCCTCGAAGAAGCCAGACTGAGTCGTGAGTCAGATCACTTAAAACTTTGTAAAACTTTATAAGTGAAGTTCATCATCATCCGTCGTTATGTACATAATCATGCTTTGTCTACAGGTTTGGATCTCAAATCGACTCAAGTCGAATGTGAAACTAACAAGGAGGTCGACTTTGGACTGTAGAAGAAGATGGACAAAATATTGTACACGAGCATTTTCTTTTCCAGAGCAGCCACACCAAAAATAATTTAATGTTGCTTAATTAAAAAGATTATGTCTGTGTGAATCAGTTATTACTAAATTACAAATAAAACACACTTTAGCAAATTGACCATGAAAATATTGTGTTGCTTCTATAAAAATGGCTCTTTCTACTTTTACTGTCCTGACCTTCAGTATGTGCTGAAGAATTTAATGAATAGAAACATTTGGCAGTAGGTTGTTAAATCTGGTTGAATCATTTCAAGTATAAATTGTGGCACAAATAGAACCGAATAGCCATTTCTGGGTATTATAAAATGCTATTATTCTAAAATAGTAGAGTATTTGAGAGTATAGAGTAGAGTATATGAGTACTGACTCAGTTTTCAGTAGAAAAATGAAAATAATATTATGGATACTCTAGCACCTACACTTTATTTATATATCACCGTTTGTAGATAACACTTTGGCTGTCATAATAAGCATTATTTAGGCTCAGTCCTTAAAGTTTCTGAGTGGCACCTCAGGACCTTTGCACATTTTCATTAAAGCTTCTGTGCAATGAGGGAAAAAAATAAATAAATAGGTGTTCATATTTATTTATTTTTGGTGGGATGTGCTTAATGATGCTGAAAGCCCAAACCACCTTTCCAACAGCCCCTCACAAACAGGCTACTGTAAACTGTAATGCACAGACACACAGATATTCAGAATTGTTTACAGTGTGAACAAGTAATGAGCATACACTAATGACAACATGATTAACATCGCTAAGTGACATTAAAATCTCGCTGTGGTCTAAGCCAGAATCTGCGTCTGCATTATGGGCAAGCCTTGGGGGTCCAGGCACTTCCAAAAAGGTCACTGTGCCCCCTCAGCTGAATTCTTTCCCTGACAAATAAACAAAACTGAAATACTTTCACATCAATAAACAAAAATTAAGTAATACAGTTTGGTAATGTGAGAGTTAACATTTTAATGCATAATGAAGCACAAAACAGTGATAGGTTGTATTTAGGAAACCATTTCTGACAATAAGTAACAACCCCCTGCCTAGCCAACCAATTAAAAACAACTACCATATCTGCATTATATGGCACATTAAATGACCAGCTAATCAGTTAGTACATTACAAGGTTGAATTTATAGTTAATTGCGATATGCAAAACCTAGCCATCATTCAGTTAATATGGACATAAGACAGTGGGTTCGAGCAGCACCAACATCGGCAATAAATCATTGCAGTGACAGGGAATGAATTGGCTAATATTAGCGTCGTTATTAGTGCATCTGATCCTGACACACAGACAAGCTGCAGCGATGGAGATAACGTTAGCATTACTGAGAACATTGATGCTGCCAGGCTAAGCGGCCGATGGAGACTGACATGTGCCCCGATGATTTGAGAGTGGACTTGAGAAGTACCCTTCATGTCTCTTTGGGATTAAAAAGAGGTCATTCATGCCATCATGGTATCACAAGCAAGAGTGGCTTGAATATTAATAATACCTGTGCAGAAAAATTCACTCTTCTCAGTCCAAGTCAGTGTGGCTGGTCAATAGGGGGTGCTGGAGCACTGTTCCTTCAAGTTATCCAGAGAAACATGTTAAACATAAGGAACATACATATTGCAAAATAATTATGAAATAAAATTATTTAGTCAAACTATTTGCCTTTTAGTCATGTTAGCATTTATTTAAAACATAAAACAAATCTAAATTGTTCATTCATATTTTCATATATTCATATCTGTCTGCAGAGCAAATGAATGCATATGTAGGTCCTTAAACTTCTGAAGAGCAGGTGACTTGAGGCTGTTCTGTAATTGACTTGCTTCAGATTGTCCTCAGGGAACAGCTCATTGCGCCCCGGACACTCACACTTTTGTTGTTAGGGAATCAATGTTGTTTTTAAAAACATTTTTTCACCTCATGTAATTGAACCCTTCACAATGACTCTCTCTCCCACTCAGCAGCTTGTCAGCTGACCGGTACTGCAAGAGATTGTTAACAAAGTAGGAGTAGGCACAACATTTCTTCCAGATGAAAGAAAATTTGGTTTTATCTTTACAAAAAAAAAAACCCTTTCACAACGCTTTCAAATGAAGAAAAAAAATGATAAAGGAGCTTGGATCACATCGACCGAACTTACAAATTCAGCAGCAGTCAAGTGATCGTGGACGAGCTTACCCCAACGCTTCTCCAGCACTTGTTATGGCAAACAGAGCTGCTACTGGCCATTGTTTAGGCAACATTACAGTGTTTTTTTCATTACAGTGATTACCTTGACTACTTTATTACTGATAATAAACCCACATTAAACTCAAAGTCACTGATTCGTGGTAACTTATTGCATACTTTAACAGTTAAAGCCGTGGTAATACATTGTTATATCACCTGTTATTAAACAATTAATTTCAGTCCTGCATGACTAAAGGTGTGATTTTCAGTTTGTTTGCGTCCTCCCCAAAATTTTTAGCAGCAGCCGCCACTGGTTGAGAGCAGCGTATAGAGAAATGGAAACAAATCCCAATGCTAGTTAGTGCAGATCAGCTCCAGAAAAAAACAGTGCTACTGAAAGGAAATTCTCTTTAATCATCTTATATTTTATATTATGTACCCTATTATATTATGAACTCCTTTGAAATATATGATGAATATGTAATCATTTAGTTACCTCTTTGAATAAGCTGATCAACTGGTATCCTTGGTTATATTATTATGTACTTCTGTGTGAACATGACATGGGAATTTTTTGTATCATAACTATGTGCTGTGTGTTTTGACTAAATCTGTCTGACACTTGGACCTGTAGAAACCGTCCACGCACTGCTGTTATCAATGTGTACAATGTGTATAAATTCTTCTGCTTTGAATGAATAAACGGGAAGTCTCTTTTGAACGCGCTCATCTCTGTCAGTGTGTGTGTGTTCATTTCGGACTCTCCAGGCGCGCCTGACTCTGCAGTAAACCACACTTTCTAGATCATAGCAACATAGAACTAAAAGTAACTAAATGTTACTAGATGTGAATGGTCAAACAGGCTGAAAGGCATGACGGAGATCTCAAAGGCGTAAACGGTAGATTTCTGATAGGGTGAAATCTAACAACTACATTTCTAGTATTATTGATGTCATTGAGTTTGTAGTTTCTAACCTGTTGTCTTTATGGGGTAAATTAAATGCATTTGTTGATATCTCAGAAGGAGGAAGTGGTCTTTTTCTATCTTTATTTTACTTTATTTAACTATGTCTCCATAGTTCTTCTTTTTTTCAACAAAGAAACAATGGAAATAACAGAATGTCTGCTTGTGATGACCATCGCAGACATGTAATGCTTCTACAACTTTTTCTGTAAACCCACCATTGCCACACATTACAGAGGTGAAAAACTGAAAAGTTTGCTGCACCAGTGGGCTGCCTGTCGTGGCTCCACACTGTAGGCATACTGTGGGCCCATATTGGGCACCAATGGGGCCCACCATATGCCCACACATTGGGCTGGGTGTGGGATGCCCCACTGCAGCCCCACCTGGGCCTCATAGTGTGCGATCCATACATGCCCCACATGGCCCCTAAAGCCGGTGTGGGGCCATTGAGGGCATACTATATACCTGCACACTGTAGGCATACTGTGGGCACACTGTGGGAGCACTGGGCATACTATGGCAATATATAATTTTTTCCCCCACTTTTCTATTAAGAATAATTGGGAAATGTCTGGAAGTGAACCGATGTTTAAATTAATCAAACTGATCAAACTGATTTTCCCAACACTAGATAACATTAGAGCAACAGATATCAGACAGTCTGATATCTGGTACTGTAATGTTATGTAGTGTTGGGAAAGTCAATTGTTCCTACTTGAGCAAGCTATAACTAATAGTTAAATCAGAGATTGGTTGCCTAGCTTGCTACATACCAGTTAATTAATCACTTTGTCCAAATTAATATATTTGTATCCTTGTAGCACATTGCATGGAGTGTTCATATAAGTTAACATCTTACAACATATCAAAGACATATCAAAACACAAAATATTTGAAACATGCACAATATTGTATGAAGTAATGTTTTTCTTCTTAACCATTGACATGATTGTTATTACTTGAATCTGGTCAAAAGTGAAATATCTCAGCATTACTATTAACATGGATTTCTCTTATGTTTTTTTCTAGAGAGGAAATATACTTTCATTTTGTACCCTTGTAAATCCTGAATTTGTCTTTCATGTAGGATACATTTTAGTATGCAAAAGAAAGCTCAAGTTATCTCTTATCCATATCTTAGCAAATGAAAACATGATTTGCTTAGGCAAAATTTTAATACTTATCTGCATGGAAGCTGAAAGCATTGACTGAAATGAAAATGAAAGTGTATGTGGGAGGTGTTGTGTTAGTAGCATCAGTCTATGACTATTCAGTCTATGTTTGAATTACAGGCACTCTTGTCTATGACACATGAAATGATCTAGGTGTAGGTAGCTGTATACTGGGCACCAGGGTGCTAGGTATTTTATTAATCTTCTTATATTATGTCTTAATATATCCACATATATCCACATAACACTGGATTCTACCCTCACTAATCCACATAACACTGGATTCTACCCTCACTAATTTCCACCAGTTTGTTGATTGCCCTACCAGGAAGAACAGGACAATAGACCTCATGTATGCAAATGTGAGAGATTCATACAGTGCCAACACCCTTCCCCCACTGGGAAAGTCAGACCACAATCTCATTTACCTTCAACCATTATACAAACCTAAAGTACAAAGGCTACCGGTTGTCACTCGCACCTTCAGGAAGTGGACATCAGGAGCGGATGAGGCCTTGAGAGACTGTTTTGAGTCCACTGACTGGAGCGTGCTACAAAATGGAGAGGATTTGGAGGAGGTTACACATTGTACAACTGACTACCTGAATTTCTGTATGGACATCGTTGTTCCCACAAGAACTGTACGCTGCTTTCCAAACAACAAGCCTTGGATAACCAGCAACGTCAAGACCCTTCTCAATAGGAAAAAGATGGCGTTCAGAGAGGGGGATCATGCAGAGCTGAGGCGTGTACAGGGGGAACTCAAAGCCAGGCTGAAAGAGGCTAAGGAGGAATACAGAAAGAAGGTAGAACAGAAGTTGCAAGAGAACAATGTGAAGGAGGTCTGGGATGGAATGAAGACAATCACTGGACTGGGAAAGAGTGGTAGCTCTGTGGAGGGAGACCTGGATAGGGCAAATCAGTTGAACCACTTTTACAATCGGTTCGACTTCCTGTTCCAGCTCCAATGGCAGTGGACTGCCCACTACCCTCTGCTGATTTAGACACTGCTCGTGCTTGTTTGAATACACGGCCGATGGTCACTAGTCTCCAGTCTTCTGATACCAGACACCACCGCAGGCGCACCCATCCCTCCCTTCTTCCCCTCTCCCTCTCCTCTCCTCCCATATAATCACGGCAGATCAAGTCAGAGGACAGCTGAGGGAAACTCTGCCCTAGGAAGGCAGCCGGGCCTGACAGACTGTGCCCAAGGCTGCTCAGGGTCTGTGCTTCTAGTGGGAGCCACTGAAGCACATCTTCAACATGAGTCTTCGTCTTAGCAGAGTTCCAACACTGTGGAAGACATCTTGTCTTATCCCTGTCCCAAAGAAGCCACATCCAAGTGAGCTCAATGACTACAGGCCAGTTGCTCTAACATCACATGTGATGAAGACAATGGAGCGGCTGGTTTTGGGGCTACTTAGACCCCAGGTACGCCTTGCACTAGATCCACTACAGTTTGCATACAGGGAGAGAGTGGGTGTGGATGATGCCATCGCATATCTCTTGCACAGGATGCATGCTCACCTGGACAAGGGAAAAAGTGCTGTGAGAATCATGTTCTTTGATTTCTCCAGTGCTTTTAATACCATTAAACCCCTCAGACTGGGTGAGAAGTTCATGCGGATAGGTGTGGATGCTCACCTAGTTTCCTGGATTGCAGACTATCTGACGGAGCGGCCGCAGTACGTCAGACTGAAGAACAGCCTCTCTGACACTGTGATCAGTAACACCGGAGCTCCACAGGGAACAGTGCTCTCCCCAGTCCTGTTCACACTGTACACGTCTGACTTTTGCTACAACACAGAGTCATGCCACATGCAGAAGTTTTCGGACGATACAGCAATTGTAGGGTATATCAGGGATGGGCAGGAGGAGGAGTACAGAAGCCTGGTGGATGACTTTGTGCAATGGTGCAAACTCAACCACCTACAACTCAACATTGCTAAGACCAAGGAGATGGTGGTGGATTTCCAGAAGTGTAAACCCACTCTGCTGCCAGTCACCATTGAGGGGGTTAATGTAGAGATGGTTAACACTTACAAGTATCTGGGAATACATTTGGACAGTAAACTGGACTGGTCAGTCAACACTGAGGCACTGTACAAGAAAGGGCAGAGCAGGCTGTACTTCCTGAGGAGACTGCGGTCCTTCAATGTCTGCAGCAAGCTCCTTCGGATGTTCTACCAGTCTGTTGTTGCCAGCGTCCTCTTCTATGCTGTGGTATGCTGGGGAGGAAGCACCAAGAAGAAGGACGCTGGACAACTGAACAGACTGGTAAGGAAAGCTGGCTCGGTTGTGGGAGTGGAACTGGAGTGTATCACTTCAGTGTCAGACAAAAGGACCCTGAACAAACTGACGAATATTTTGGACAATGACTGTCATCCACTCCATAACACTATCTCAAATCAAAAGAGCTCGATCAGTGGGAGGCTACGTTCACTGCCATGTACAACCGACAGGCTGAGGAAGTCTTTTGTCCCTAGGGCTATACAGCTCTACAATGCTTCACTGAAAGGAAGAGGTGAGATAGACTTCTCTGCATAGTCTATCTGCCTCTTCACCCCTTCATACATCCACATACACTTCCATAACCTCTTACAACAACAATGTGTGTACTGAATCACTGTGTGATTGTTTTACTATTCATACTGTCTAAGGACTATATTAGCCCGCTTGTGTAACCCACTTAATTCCCAGTCTGTGGATTTGGTATATTTCTCTGTTCTTCTGAGTCTTCTTTAGCATTTTACTTGTTTTTTATTTTATTTCGTTGTATGCTGTATTGTGTGTGATGTCTTTGAGCTACTAGGATCCTGAATTTCCCCTTGGGGATCAATAAAGTATCTATCTATCTATCTATCTATCTATCTATCTATCTATCTATCTATCTATCTATCTATCTATCTATCTATCTATCTATCTATCTATCTATCTATCTATCTATCTAATTCTAATATGAATGTCTTAATCGTATTATTCTTATGTTATTGTATTATTATTAATTTTAGGGTCTTAGGCAATTGGCATCTTTTAGTTATCTACAATGAAACATGCCTTCATCAGTCAGAAGTGTCTAAGAGTGTCACGCCATGGCCGCCAGAGGCCGCTGTGGAGCTTCATTGTTGGGTTAAGGGCTAGCTTAACCACCGTGATCTAGCACAGGGGTTGCGTGTTAGATCTAGGGAAGTTGGCTATTTAAGCGCTGGGCTTTCAGAGTATGGCGCTCGTTATTATTTATACGTATAGCGGTTAGTAGTAGTAGTAGTAGTAGTAGTAGTAGTAGTAGGAGGAGGAGGAGGAGGAGGAGAAGGAGGAGGATGAGGAGGAGGGAAATCCATTTGTGTTTACGGTGCTATAGCTTATGCCAAGAAGGCTTTGCTCTATACCGCATTTGAGTTTGTGTTTTGCTGAGATTAAAGAGTTCTGATCTGCATCTGTGTCCGACTCCACTACGTGGCATAACAGAAATAATGAGCCATTATACGGACGCAGCAGATCATGGGGGACATCCTGTATACGGAGTTGAACCAGGTCTACAAGGAGAGACAGAGGGCAATGGACGAAGCGCTGGTGCGGTTCCATCTTCAGCTGCAACGAGCCAGCCCATGCGTCACACCACCATCCGCATCGTTCCTGGGAAGCAGCAAACAGCTCGACGAGGAACTGGCTCAGCTCGAACACATGATAGCTGACCAGAAACAGCTGCGAGCTATGCTACGTTCCATGGCACCCCCCGCTCCAGGCCAGGCCACAGTCACGGCTCCAGGCCAGGCCACAGTCACGGCTCCAGGCCAGGCCACAGTCATGGCTCCAGGCCAGGCCACAGTCACGGCTCCAGGCCAGGCCACAGTCACGCCCCCCGAGCTCGCTGACCTTCAACCTCTGTTATGCAGACAAAGACAGAGCGAGCACTGTGCTTCTTAGTAAGCGGAATCTCCTCATCTCCAAGTCTGCAGATTCAATTCTTCGAGTCCCGCCCAAAGCTAAGTTCCAAGTTCAAGCTCCAGTCACAGCCAAGCCTCATCTTCCAGTCGGAGTCACTCGGGGTAAAATGGATCGTGAATCTCGCCGGAGAAGAGGCGAAGCTCAGCTGCAGGAGCTCCAACGGAAACACAGCGAGAGCGAGAAGCAGAAAAGAAGAAGATGGCTGAGGAGATGAGCAGGATGCAGGTGGAGTTGGAGGGTTTGAGCAGCACTCTGTCTGAGATGAAGAGTAGTTATATCCAAGCTACTAAAGAAGACTCAGCTGTAGAGTTGCAACCACAGGAGTCACAGAGTTTGTTGCAAGAGGAGACATGCCAGAAACAAACAGGCTATGATCACACATATTCGTCAACTAGAGGACGAACAGTATCGACTGAAGGAGCTTCTGGAGAAAGAAGAAGAAAGAAGGAGGAGTGTAGAGGGACAGTTTCACTCCTATCACACACAGATGAAAGAGTTGGAGTATGAGAAAAAACAGAAAACTCTGGCTGCAGAAGTAAAAAGGAGGCTGGAGATTGACCTGATTGAACGAGAGACTCAACTCAACCAGACCACGAAAGCACGAGACGAAGCACTGAGAGAAGCACAGGCTCAGATGGGGTCAAGGGTCAAGTGCAAGAAGTGAATGAACTCCGGGCGGCGAAAGATGCGACTCTGAGCAGCGCCAAGGTAAATGAACAGAGAATCAAGAGTCTGGAGAAGGAAAATATGCAGTTACAAGAGGATCTGTCTGCAGCTGATCACAGTCTGCAGCAAGTTCAGCAAGAGAGATGAAATGCAGGGGGTAGTGATCAGCTGCAATCTCGACGTTGCATGAGGAGAAACGGAGTTTAAGGGAGCATATGTTTCAGCTGGAGGAGGAACTAGAGGAGAAACAGAGAAACATGGAACTTGTTAATGACCGGTTGATGAGGGCAAATGCACAGGTGGACACGCTGAGCACCGAGCTAGCGAGTGAGTGCTGCACGGCGCAGAAGAATGAGACTGCACGACAGCAGCTAGAAAGACAGAATAAGAAGCCAACTGCCGAAATGCAGGAACTAAAGAGCTCGGTCAAATCAAAGTGTCAGGTCCACGACGTCCAAATCCAGACCCAGTCTTAAGCTCATGACGTTCAAAGCCAGACCCAGTCCCGGGTCCACGTCCCTGTCATGTCCCAGGCTCACGTCCCAGCTCCCGATGTCCACGAGCAGCCTCCAGCTTCCGACGTCCACGAGCAGACTCCAGCTCAGGACGTCCCAGTCCCGTCTCAAGTCCCTGAGTGCCCCGCCTGCCCAGCTGAGGAAGCTGTCCCTGAGAGATTTTTTGGGGGGCAGGGACAACAGCAGAGCTCCAGCCTGAGGCCTACGGGGAGGCCTCAGCTGTGGAGCTCCAGCCTGAGGCCTACAAGGAGGCCTCTCTGGAGGACGTTACTCTGCCCGCCTGCGCCGCAGAGGAAGTTGCTCCGCCCGCCGGCGCAGTCAAGGTACCTGCCCCGAGCCCCAGTCCCGCTGGGGATGCTGCCCAGCCATCCCGTCCCGCCGGGGACGCTGCCCGGCGTTCCAGTGCCGCTGGGGGTGGCGTTCCGCGTTCCAGAGCCGCCGGGGGCGGCGCCTCGACTTTCGACCCCAGAGGAGGGGTCGATCCACGCATCCACTGTCCTGCTAGGACAGCCTCCCTTCCCGGGCCAGAGAGAGACTGTCTTTTTTGGCCCAAGACCCCCGTTAGGAAGGGGGTTATGTCACGCCACGGCCAGCAGAGGCCACTGTGGTGCTTCATTGGGAAGGACTTTGGGTTGAGCGCGCACTTCCGGTTTAAGGGCTAACTTAACCACCATGATCTAGCATAGGTGTTGCGTGTTAGATCTAGGGAAGTTGGCTTTCAGAGCACGGCGCTTGTTATTATTTATACGTATAGTGGTTAGTAGTAGTAGGAGGGAAATCCGTTTGTGTTTACGGTGCTATAGCTTATGCCAAGAAGGCTTTGCTCTATACTGCATTTGAGTTTGTGTTTTGCTGAGATTAAAGAGTTCTGATCTGTATCTGTGTCCGACTCCACTACGTGCCGTTACAAAGAGTAACACTGCAGCAGTGCATAATTTAACAAAGACAATGCCTAATGGCATAATATGCTCTGTCCCTATCCCAGTGCAGTGTGACAAATTTAGATTACAACAAGTAAGGATCTCTGAACTGCTGGATGTCCAAGTGAATTTGTGTTTTATACATGTGGACAATTTTGCAATCATTCAGGTTCTATATTGGGACAGTGTCTGATTTCCAAGCTAAAACAAAATAGAAACTATCAGAAAATTTTCTCTAACAATCTATCCGACCAGCATACAATGGTAGAATATAACAGGATCCACTCATTATGTATATACAGTGCCCTCCACTTATATTGGAACCCTTGGTAAATATGAGCAAAGAAACAGTAAACAATAAAACCACTGACAGGTGACACACACACACACAGACAGACACAGGCATGCGCACACATGCTTGAGCATCATCTAATTTCTATTTTGTTTTATTATTAATGTGGACAGAAATAAAAAAATATTTGTATTTATTTATGTTCTTCTTTTTTTTCATGTGTTCTTAATGTCTGTATAGACGATTTGGCAATACAAATGTTAATATATATCAGGCTGTCATGATTCCCCCGTGAAACAGCGTGCTCTAAGCCTGAACGTGCGAGCACCTGCTTTCTCATTGTTGACAGTTGTGACATTCCAACACGTGTCTGTTATTGTTTGTCATGTCTCCTCCCTGTCCTGCCATTGGTTGTCAAGTCACGTGTATCTGTATTGCTCTCAGCTGTTTGCGATTTCGAAGCTAATCATGACAGCATAAATACCGTGTGTCTCGCTACACTCATTGCGGAATATTAAAGATATCTTAGAGTAAGATTAGATGAGTTAGATAGAGTAGATGTAGCTAGATTAGATGTTGATGTGTTTCCTAGCCATAGCCCATGTTCGTTAGTTTGGTTGACTGTTTCTCCGCTACCAGTCCCTCGCTGTGTTTCATGTTTCTCGTTTTGTTTCTCGACCCAGTTTCCCGTAACCCCGACTTAGTTTCCTGCCTTATCCTGTATATGCCTGTTTGCTGATCACATGAGCTCTTGCCTGTTTTTGGATTACGATTTGGATTTGTCTGCCTTTCTCTCATAAATAAAACTCCGGTTCTTTACTGTGCTTGCATCCGTCCTATCTCCGCTCCTTCACGATACGTGACACAGGCCAATAAAGCAACATTTGAATAGGAATTTGACAGAGTGAGCTAGAGAGAGTGACATCATCATGTAGCGAAACAGAGAAACTATATTATCCAATTGCATTGTTCAATTCATTTTATTATCTGTTAATTATCTGTAGATGTAATTATACTCATCCTCTCAATTGAATCATGTGTTCAGATGACACACCTATAGATCTGATCTAACAAGTTTACACAAACTTGTGGAGTCTGTTTCAGCTCGAGAGCACACTGTCATTAATGCAAAAAGGAAACTCTAAACTTCATGTAAATATTTATAAGATTCTACTTTTCACTGAAGTTGTTGGTGATGAGATTATTTGCAGTAATTTAATACAATTAAGGAAATGACATCAAGCTGCTTTTAATTCTTTCATTTGTTAAGTTTGTAGTAAATAATGATAACTTTGTATAATAAATATCACCACCTTTATTTAGGTGTATCTTATGTAACAGATACTTAAACAATAGTTACAAAAGTGACGTGCTTTTAATTTACATTTCCTATAAATAATATGACTCATTTGATTTTTCTGTTCTGCCATCAGCTGAGTGCACAAGTTCCAAACAAGGGATATTATATAATAACATCGATCATATTAACTGAAATAGAAGAACATTTATATTATAAATTAAGTTACATACATATAGTTCTTAACTGGTAATAATCAACCCTGTGTGTTAGCACTAAATGAAATACATGGCATTACATTTTATAAAGCAAATTGTATGTGAACTGGTTGTTCATATGTATTTGAGTTTTACACAAGTAATTTACAAATATTAATGATTGTTTTAGTTTGAAATTTTAATTTAAAATATTTAAAATTGTATTTTTCATTGAATCTTACTGTCTTCATTCTGAACAACAATAAAGATAACATTATTAGCTTGTAGTACATGTAGTATTTTCATGTGCTAAGTATATAAAATATCAATGGGGTCATTATCCTATAGCAGGTAGGGGAAAGTTCCAGTAAGCAAAATCACTTACTTACAATGAACATTTCCATTTAACAGTGGCCAAACCTGAACTAAGATTAAGTGATCAACCAGCACCTCAAAAGCAAACACTGGTGTTGCTGCATTCTTTGGTCCAAATTTGGCTCCCAGGGTTTCTGTTTGGTTTTATAAGGTAGTGAGAGATGTCAAAACATTCCACATTCCACTGTACATTAAGGCCATGTTCACATTCTTGCAGAACACTTGCGTCTGCACCTAGGACCAGTTCTGGGTTGGTTCAGGGTGGGGCTCATAACAGCATATTTGTTTCCATACCACTATAACTTTTTATTTTGTTGAGCTTCACATTTTTCACAATGTGAACACACACACACACACACACACACACACAGGCATTTGCACACATGCTTGAGCATCATCTAATGATGATTTGTGCAGTGTACGACTGATTGTTGTCCTATGGACAGACTCTCCCACCTCAGCTGTAGTTCTCTGCAGTTCATCCAGAGTGATCATGGGCCTCTTGGCTGCATCTCTGATCAGTCTTCTCCTTGTCTGAGCTGAAAGTTTAGAGGGACGGCCAGGTCTTGGTAGATTTGCAGTGGTCTGATACTCCTTCCATTTCAAAATGATCGCTTGCACAGTGCTCCTTGGGATGTTTAAAGCTTGGGAAATCTTTTTGTATCCAAATCCGGCTTTAAACTTCTCAACAACAGTATTACGGACCTGCCTGGTGTGTTCCTTGGTCTTCATGATGCTCTCTGTGCTTTCAACAGAACCCTGAGACTATCACAGAGCAGGTGCATTTATACAGAGACTTGATTACACACAGGTGGATTCTATTTATCACCATCAGTCATTTAGGACAACATTGGATCATTCAGAGATCCTCGCTGAACTTCTGGAGTGAGTTTGCTGCACTGAAAGTAAAGGGGCCGAATAATTTTGCACGCACCACTTTTCAGTTTTTTATTTGCTAAAAAAGTTTAAAATATCCAATAGATTTCGTTCCACTTCACAATTGTGTCCCACTTGTTGGTGATTCTTCACAAAAAATTACAATTTTATATCTTTATGTTTGAAGCCTGAAATGTGGCAAAAGGTTGAAAAGTTCAAAGGGGCCGAATACTTTCGCAAGGCACTGTACATCACCACCATTATGTAGGTGTATCTTACGCATCAATACTTACACAATAGTTACAGTAGTGACGTGCTTTTGCATTTCCTATAAATAGTATGACTCGTTTGATTTCTCTGTTCTGCCATCAGCTGACACTTCTACTGCTTCAATGTAACGTAGTGAGTGTACATCTTGTGATGTTGAATAGTTAACCTGTTAACCCGCTGTATGGTCTTGGCCACCATGCTGCAGTTCAGGGTCTTGCCTAGACCATCTTTATTTAGAGAAACAATTCTATTTTCAGATCCTCAGAGAGTTCTATGCCACGAGGTACCATGTTGAACTTCCAGTGACCAGTATGTGTCCAGGAATGTAAGAGCGATGACAGCAAATTTAACAAACCTGCTCCCCATTCACATCTGAGACCTCATAACACTAACAAGTCACATGACACCGGGGAGGGAAAATGGCTAATTGGGCCCAATTTGTACATTTTTACTTAGGGGTGTACTCACTTTTGTTGCCAGCGGTTTAGACATTCATAGCCGTGTGTTGAGTTGTTTTGAGGAGACAGCAAATCTACACTGTTATACACGCTGTACACTCACTATTTTACATTGTATCAAAGTGTCATTTCTTCAGTGATGTCACATTATATACACACACACACACACACACACACACACACACACACATGCATGTTGATATATATGCATGTGTTCGTTTTTGTATGTATATGTATATATGTATGTATATATAAACAAAAAGTAATCCTGTGTGTTAGCACTAAATGGATGTCCAAATATATTTGAGTTTTACACAAGTACTTCAGAAATGTTGATGATTGTTCATTTGTATGCTGAGCAGAAAAAATACGGTCTTACATCTGTAAGTTCAAAAGATTTTTTGTTGAGCATCCTGTTTTCCTCAGTGTATGACTTTCTATCAAAAACTGCTCATATAGTTTTATATTTTACTTTAGCTTGAGTCTTATCACCTGTTCAGTGCGTTGAAGCTGCTTGTGTGTTGTCTGGTGTGAAATAGTGTTCTAGTGTTAGTATTAACGATGTACCTAGGCCACACTATAGCCTCAAACCACAATTTCTACTTCACTTGAAATAAAGTCATTTTGATCTTTAATTTCAGAGTTCAATTAATAAAAAGGCAATCAAAGATATTTTCCTTGCCATATATTCCATGGAGAAATGACTGCAGATATTTACCCAATAGTTACAATACAATATGTTTCCTGTAGATAAAATTCTTTCGATTTCCTGTAATTTGTGTGACTAATATGATTCTTCATTTGAAACACTTCTTCATTTCTGCCACCAGATGAGAGCACTAGGTAAGTTCCCAAAGAGGGAAACTACATAATAAGATTTGTAATACGTATTAAAAAAAATAAATAATAATAATAATAAGAAGAAAAGCTTAAGAACACATATTTCTTAAAAGATTATTTTTTTTATTACATTTTGTCTGAACTGGACATTTGTGTGTAATTTATGTATTTATACACATTTATGTATTTTTTTTTTTAGATTTCTCAAATACTGGTTTGTTTCAGTTTAAGTTAGGTCAATTTAAATAATGAGCATCAACTCTACAACTTTGTGCTAGTGTTTTATGGATTGCTTGATTTTTAATGTGAACAAATCATAGGCTATTAATTTGTAACAACAATAAAGATCATGGCTTCGTCTTAGGTTTCTTACAGTAGATCTAATTATATCAAAGGACATAATAAAAAAATGCTAATGGGGCCATTAGCATAGTATAGAGGTTAGGAATCTCTTGCAATGGAAACTTTTACTTTACAGTTGTCTGACCTGAGATCTGAGATCAAGTGATTAAGGAACATCACAACAAACACTGGTGTCTCTGCATTCTGTGATCCAGTGTGACCTCCAAAGCTGACTGTCCGGTCTTTACGGTAAGATTGCCCTTAGATTGCAAATTGTACTGTACACAAACATGATAAACATTATTAGGGAGTTCTCCTTAGTGACCTCATGAACCTGTGCAGATTGTCTACAAATGTGTGTTTTCTGTTTTAAACTGATGCATAAGCAATAAAGCACAAAAGCAGTTGTAATCTCTTTTTCCTTTATGTAATTTTAAGCAGTGAAAACTGTACAACTTTCAATGAGAGATCATTTAACCGACTGCTACCCAACACACATGTGATTAATTTGTGTATGATATCTTCATTATGTACAATTATTCCTGTAGATTTAACAAATGCCTTATATCATAACTTCTTACATACTGTATGTATTTTGTTTATTTCTTTTATTTGTACCACCAGCTGACTGCTGAGCACAAGGTAAGTTTCCAACAAGGAAATCTGTACGATACAGTATTTATTTTGGGATTGATATTTATTACAACAAATTATATCTTTTAGTCAGGTTTACATATTTCTTCACTAATATACAGTTCACTTATATACCTTTTCAACTATAAGTCTAAAAAAAGATGATTGAGTATGTAATAAAAACTGTATTGAGACCACAATACACAGAGGACTGTGATCATAAAATGACATTCTCAAAACTCCTTCACACAATTATGGCCTGATATGAAAAATTAAAATAGGTGATGTGTCATGTGAATAGTTTTAGAAATGGATGCAAGTGCAGTTAAGAGCTTTATTGAAGAGAGAGGCATACAATTCCAAATTGAAAGGCAAAATACGCTGTCATAAACAGGCAACTGGTCGGGCAAAAATCAAAGAGCATGAACTAGGCTAAAACAGGAATCGATAAACGAGGATGAGAATGAGAAGGTAGAACATAAACAGCTGTGAATAATAATGACATGTGAGGGAGGCGTAACGTAACCAATAATGTAACAGGGGCGGAGACAAGTCATAAACTATAACAAAACACACGTGTAGAAAGTGAGCAAAGTCACTGAAAAACCCAGATGCATGCGCTGTAGCGCCTCGAGCAGTTGAGGGGAAATCCATGACATGCTGTTTGATCCTTGCTATAATCGCACATGACATACAATAGCCAAGAATATTATTTAAATGTGTTTTTTATTTACAGAAGTCCAATTATTAATCATGATGCCCCAAGAAAAAACAAGCTTCCGTTTTGTCACCTAGAACACTAATGGTATAAGAAGCCCAGATGAAAATTTTTCAAATGTGTTGCGCAGTCTCAGTGATCTTCAAGCTGATATTGTCTTTATACAAGAGACACGTGTTGGGCCAAATTCTTACCACATCTTGACAGACTTGGTAACAATTCCTTATTGTAAAGATTGGAAAGTCTACTTCACTGTCTACAGCTCACACAGCAAAGGAGTTGCAATACTGATAAGAAACGAAGAATCATTTGAGTGCATTTGCCATGATGAGGATTGTAGTGGAGGTTACATTGTGCTCTTCTGTCGTCTGTATGGTGAACTCTACACTCTTGTTAATGTGTACAATCATAAGGCAGACAGAGACATCTCATCTTTGTCACGCGAGGGGTGCTCCTATAGTGTTATGATAAACACAAAGTGGAGTTCCCTTTCAAAAAGGGAACTCCCACACGATGTTAATAGTGTGATTAAAGTGTGTACACGCCTGTAATGCACTTCGATAATGCAGCTAAGACAGGAATACTCCACGTGTTAATTCAATTTGGATTTACTTCAAGTATGACCTTAGTTGGATTAAGATCATCAGAAATTTGTGTTTACATGGTAGTTTCTTAATCAGACTATTGTCTTAATCGGGTTAATGTCGGATTATTGTTGTCCATGTAAACGTACTGATAGATGTGAATGTAAAAAGAAGCAAGCGCATGTATCCCACTGTCATGGCTAATGAGATGCGCCCTTCATCACAATTTGCATAATTCGTTTGAGAATATTTTTAGAATGTAAGATGAAAGTAATGCAACATGTTTTACGTGTAAAATGTTATTACCGCCTAGTTCTCTTGTTCAAAGTAGTTATAGTGTTCCGAAACATTTTATATAATTCATGTTCCATACCTGTCTGTTATATAGTTTTATAAAAGTCATAAACACAGATTATAGATTAGGTATATGCCACATGATAGGTGTGGCTTGGAGGGTCTTTACTTACAAAAGGTTGAGAACCTTTGCTCTACAGCATACAGTATGTTGCTCTCCATCCATCCATCCAATTTCTGTACCGCTTATCCTTACTGGGTCGTGGGGAGCCTGGAGCCTATACCAGGGGCACAAGGCAGGGGAGATCCGGGGCAGGGTGCCAATCCATAGCAGGGCGAGTATGTTGCTAATCTATAGTTAACACCTAGAAATTATTATTATTTCTTTTTTAATTTTGGAACTACATAAAAACTATCAACTGTTCCTAAAATCAGATATAATGAAAACAATACTACAACTATGTATAATGTATCACTCCTGTTTAAAGTTAACCTGTATGACCTGTCTTTCATGTACAGACAGGTTGTGCTCATACATGCCCCTTGGCAGCATTTATGTTGGATGCTTATTAGCAGATGTCCTCCTGCTAAAATTAAATGTCTTGCCCTGTTTGTCTACAATTACAAATACACAGAAATTTACTTTCATTTTGTACCTTAGTTTCACATTGAATCCAGAATTTGCGTCGTATGGAGGTTATATTTGACTATAACTGGATGTGGACATTTGCGTCAGTTTGTGTTCATGGGTCTTCATCATGGAGCAGCAGCTGTTCTGTCAATAACAAAATCTTAAACCTGATCAAGAAAACCTAGAGTACATTTTTTTTTCCTGGGCACACAATTTCCCCAGTGTTTAGTGTTCAAAAACACACACATTCCCTAGCAAGCTTAGGTTTCGTTCTTTATGGGTTAGACAATACATCATGGAAGGAGGGATGTGCTCATGCAAATATCACATGAATGTATGTGTGTGTGCATTTCCTCCTTTTTGTTATTCGTATTGTTTCGCCTGCTTTGTATCTAGGGGCTAAAAGTCTCCTTTTCTTTTTCTTGCCATAATCACCACATTTTGCGGCAAGGTAAGTTCCCAACAAGGGACTCTATATAATATGTAATATTTTTTGAAAAATAGGTTAATAATACACAATACACAGAGACCATTTTTTTAAAGGAAATAGAATGTGAACGAATTTATGTACTATTACACATTTATGCAATTTTTGGTATTTGATTATTAAATAAACAAAAACACCAACGGTAAACAAAGACACTAACTTACAATGCAAACTTTTACTTTACAGTTGTAAATTTGTCTTTATTGTTGAATCTTTTGATCTTTTGTTTAAAAAAGTCACAAAAATAATCTGCTCTCATGGGTATCAAACAATTGCAGACAAAACACATGTTAAAAAAAAGATTTTTTAAATATAGGTGTGCAACAATTATTGGCACCCTTTTTAGTCAATCGTTTGTTCTACCTCCCTTTGCCAAGATAACAGCTCTGAGTCTTCTCCTATAATGCCTGATGAGGTTGAGAATACATGGCAAGGGATCTGAGATCATTCCTCCATACAGAATCTCTCCAGATCCTTCAAATTTTGAAGTCCATGCTGGTGAACAAAGTATCCACTCTGCTAAGTATTAAATAAATTTTAGTTACCGTGGTCAGTACTTTTTTCCTATGTCATTCCACTTTATTACACATCACTATATTTATGGACTTTAATGTTGTGAATTCTATATATTTCTGGATTTCTTGAGTTAATACTGATGACTAGTGAAAATTTCATGTGAAAAGCCTCATTGGAAATATATTTACTAAACTTTTTTTTGACACGTCCAATACTTATTTCCCCCACTGTATAATTCATTATAAGCACTGGCTTCATAGAAAGTGTTAGCAAACACTCTAACAGTGATCATTAATGTTTTCTCCAAGTTGCTTTTCCTGCCATATATTACATAGAGTAATCATTTCCTTTCTTCTGCTGTATGGACCAATAACTACATCATCTATGACATGCTCTTATGTTTTCAAAGTTCCTCTGAATTGTATGACTGTTTGTTCTGCTTCTAGGTGGGTACACAAGGTAGCTTTCCAAAGAGGATATATTATATATATATATTTTAAATTATTTATTTATTTATTTATTTATTAGCATTTAAAATATTTACTGAAATAGATGCAAATTACAAATAATAAATTCTAATGAAATATGTGAGATTACATTATGTTTTGAAACAATTGATATGTGAACTGGATGTTCATATGTATTACAAAAGTATGGCTTAAATGTCAGATCGGTGGAGGAGGACACAGGCGCGGGAGCAGGTGCTTGAGGGCAGAAACAGTTCAGGGTAGCGAGGCGTAAGTGTTACAGAAGGTAATCCAGAGACGTAATCCGAAACAGGCAGAGAGTCGAGATAAACCAGATAAAGTTTCACAATGCATGTAATCCAGAGACGTAATCCGAAACAGGCAGAGAGTCGAGATAAACCAGATAATCGTATGTAACTTGGAATGCTTGGTATAGCGGCTAACAAACGTTAAGGAGCGTATACTTCGCAACGTGAAATCGGAGTGTGGTTTCTTAAATACTCGCGGAATCAGAAAGCTGGTCTCAGGTGTTGTGAATTAGAACGCTGGTTATCTCGCACGCATGCGCGCTCGTGTGGGTTCCTGGGAACTGAAGTCCGATTCGGACCGGGCAGTGCGCATGCGCGCTTGTGTTGGCTGCTGGGAATTGGAGTCCCGGTCGGACTGAGCTCTGACATTAAATAATGAGCTGTTTGTTTTAATTTTAAATGATGCATTTTTAAATTATTTTAATATCAATGATAAATAGTCGGACAAAGTAATCATTTATAATCTTTCTTGACTTCAAACCAGATAACAGCATTTGTTTTGGTTGCAGAAGATTTGGTGATTTTTTGGGCATCCTGGAAAAAAAATTCCATTTGGTAATAAATAGAATTTCTTACATTGAACATTGGGCAGTGAACAACAGTTGTCTGAGCTGAACTGAGATCAGCAACAGCAAGCACTTATGTCTCTCTGCATTTAATATAATATATAATATATTTATTGTTTGCAATGCCAAGTTCATCCATTTATCATTTGATGTTCATTTGTATGCTGAGAAGAAAAAATATGGTCTAATTTGTCATACATCTGTAAGTTAAAACATTTTTTTTTTCTCAGTGTATGACTTACTATCAAATACTGCTTATAGAGTTTTATATTTTACTTTAGCTCGAGTCTTATCACCTGTTCAGAGCCTTTGAGTTGAAGCTGCTTGTGTGTCGTCTGGTGTTAAATAGTGTTATGGTGTTAGTATTGACGAAAGCACCTAGACCACAATATAGGTGCCTCAAACCACAATTTCTACTTCACTTGAAATAAAGTCATTTTGATCTTTAATTTCATAATTCAATGAATAAAAAGGCAATCAAAGATATTTCAATATAAAGAAAATGTTTGTACATACACATTACAAAAAGCTAAACACAGTAAAACATACACAGACACATACACATGAGATTGCAGGTCCAATGTGGACATGCCAATCAGCCTACCATGCATGTCTTTGGACTGGGGGAGGAAACCAGAGTACCCGGAGGAAACCCCCACAGCACGGGGAGAACATGCAAACTCCGCACACACAGGGCCATGATGGGGATCACTTTTGTTTGTAATGACAGCTTCAAGACGCTTCCTGTATGAAGAAATTAACGGGCCGTATTATTCAGGTGTGATTTTGTCCCATTCTTCTAAACATATTGTCTTTAAATCTTGTTCAATTGGATTCAAGTCACGTGATTGACTGGGCCATTCGAACACCTTGATGTTTTTCTCTGATACCAACTGAGAGTTTCCTTTGCTGTATGCTTTGTTTTTTTGTCCTGCTGGAAGGACCACCCATGTCTTATCTTCATCATCCTGGTGGATGGCAGCAGATTTTTCTCAAGATTCTCCCGGGCTCCATTCATCATTCTTTTAGTTATATGAAGTCTGCCAGTACCATGTGATGAAAAACAGCCCCACACCATGATGCTTCATCTCAAAACTTCACTGTTGCTATAGTGTTTTAAGGGTGATGCGCAGTGCCATTTCTTTTCCAAACCTGGTGTTTAGTATGACAGCCAAAAAGTTCAAACATTTTTCTCTCGTCTGACCAGACTACACTCTCCCACTATTTCATAGGCTTGTCCAAATGAGTCGTAGCAAACTTTAAACGAGCTTCGACATGCCTTTTCTTTAGTAATGGAGTCTTGCAGGGTGAGCGTGAGCAGTGGAGTGCATTGCCTATTTTTTTCTCTGTGACGATGGCAGCTGCTACCTCCAAGTTTTTCTGGAGCTCTTTCCGAGTGGTCCTTGGCTCTTGGGCTACTCTTTGATAATTTCCATACAACTCCCCCCCCCCTCCCTCTCTTTTTTTTTTTACATTTCAGCTCAAACAAACAACTCTTTTGAAAATTCTTCAGACTCCCTGGTCAGAAATCTTGCGAGGAGCTCCTGTTCGTGACCGGTTGATGATGGAGTGATGTTGCTTCGACTTGTGGATAATGTCCCCAATGGTGCTTACTGGAGGATTCAGAAGTTTTGAAATGTGTCTGTGTCCGATTCCATCAATATTTTTTGCAACAATAAGGTTGTGAAGGTCTTGGGAGAACTCTTTGCTTTCAACCATCATGATATGTTTCTTATGTGAAACCGTGGTAACGAAAAGCCTTTTTATAGACCATCAATTTTCAATCAAACCATCTTAATTTGCACAGATAGGAGGTATAATTACTTACAGATTTCAGCTGGTTCCTTGTCTTACCTTGCCTTGGAAAACTGCTTTTTCCTGTGTCATTCCACGTTATTACACATAACTTTATTTATGAACTTTAATGTTGTGAATTCTTTAGTTTTGCCCATTTAATTGCAATATTAGTTCTTAGCAGGCAGTGATCAATTCAAATGTGTTATTCAAATGTGCTATTACATTATATTTTGAAGCAAATGGTATGTGAATTGTGTGTTAATGCTTTTCAGTTTTACACAAGTATGGCTTAAATCTTGATTTGTTTCAGATTTAAATGATATAAATTTAAACAATGATCATCAACTAAGTGGAAATTTGTGTTAGTGTTTTATTTACCACTTGATTTCTACAGATTTCTACAAGTGAAACTTAAAAAAATAATAATAATTAATTTGTAATTACAACCATGATAACTTGCTTGCTTTGGTGTGTTGCAGTAGTTATCCCAAAGTACTAAATATAAAAGATTAGTGAGGCCATTAGCTTAACATAGACATTCGGGGGGGAAAAATAAGTTTGTAAACAAAATCACTTACTCACAATGGACCCTTTTACTTAACAGTTGTCTGACCTGAGACCTGACAGCAAGTGATTAAGGAGCATCAAATACAAATCAAATACTGCATTCTTTGATCCAGTGTGCGCTCACTAGCTGCCTGTCTGTTCTTTAAGGTAAGTACAGGTTGCTTTTTAAATGGAAAGTCATAAAGCTATGCAGATTTTGAACAAATGCATCTGTTTTTTCTATTTTTAACGGATATATAATAAATAAAACAAAAAAGCAGTTGCAATCTATTTTTCCTTTATAGAATTTCATGTAATAAAAAGAAAAAATGTTCAAGTTCGAAATAATTTCCCAACTGTTACCCAACACATGTGTGATGTGTCATGATTCCCCCCGTGAAGCAGCGCGCTTTAAGCACTGGTGCGCATGCGCCTGCTTCTTCATTGTTGACAGCCGTGACATTCCAACACGTGTATAAACACGTGTCTTGTGTTGTTGTTGTTGTTGACGTCATGTCTCCGCACCGTCTTGTCATGTGTCATCAGGTCACGTGTGTTATTGTATTGCCCGCAGCTGTTAGCAGTGTGTGTGTGTGTGTGTGTATATATACCATGCCATGTTTCACACAACGCGGGTAATTAGAGTTAGATGTAGAGTAGATAGACTAGATAGACTTAGAAGTCGATTCTAGAACTAGATTAGAGAATAGGTTATAGAGAGTCTTTGTTCCAAGCCATAGTTCATAGTTCATGTCCATGTGTCATAGCCATAATCCATGCCATGGTTGATGTTTAGGTAGTATAGCTTAGCGTATAGCATAGCATAGCGTAGTTAGCTTAGCTTAGATTATGGAGTTAGTCCTGTTTCTTGTTTCCTTTTTGTTTTGCTCTCATCATTCCAAATAAAGTCCTCGTTCTAACTGCGAATGCATCTATCCTACTTTCCTGACGTCATGCATTGTTACATGATGTAATTGATTTGTGTACAAGATTTCCACTGTGTACATTAAATCTTATGTGCAATAATGCCCTATTTCTTAATTTCTTTTAGTTGTACGGCCAGCTAACTGCTAAGAACAAGGTATGTTTTTAACAAGCGAATCTTTATAATATAGTAATTACTTTGGGATTGATACTTATTGAACCAAATTATATCTTTCAGTCAGAATTACACAATTCTTCATTTAAATACTGTAAGTGAAAAAGTGAGTATGTATTGGAAACAGTGAGAGAACAAATGAGTAGAGAACTGTGTTCATAAAATGACCTCCTCTCAAAACTCATTCATAAATGTATGACCTGATATGAAATAACTAAAATAGGTGCTGTTTGATCCTTTAAATATACAATACATTATATATAATAGACCAATTTTTTTTTAATATCTGTGATTTTAAATTCTGTACTTTATTTACAGAGGTTCAATCATTAACTATGGCATCACTAGTGAAAAAAAGGCTCCGTTTTGTCACCTGGAACACATGTGGCATTAAAAGCCCACCCCAAAAGTTTTCAGATTTGTTGAGCAGCCTCATTTCCCTAAAGGCTCATATTGCCTTCTTACAAGAGACACATGTTGGGCCAACATGTTACCAAATCTTGGAGAATGTTGAAAACTGGAATGTCTACTTCACTGTACACAGCCCTCGCAGTAAAGGAGTCGCAATATTGATCAGCTATGATATACCATTTGAGTACATTTGCCATGATGAGGATTGTAGTGGAGGTTACATTGTGCTCTTCTGTCGTCTGTATGGTGAACTGTACACTCTCGTTAATGTGTACAATCATAAGGCAGACAAAAATGTCTTGGCTCGATTGAAAGACTACCTGAGGGAAACAGCTGAGGGTGTGCTAGTGGTTGGAGGTGATTTCAACACTGTTTTGGATCCCAGCTTTGATCGGTTATCTTCAGCTGTTCTCACAAAACAGTCTTCACTAAGAGCTATTTTAGAAGACTTTACTATTTCTTTGAATCTCAGAGACACCTGGTCATACCTTCACTTTGCTGATGGAGGCTTTACACGACGTCAGAATGAGAGTCACTCCAGGTTGGACATGTTTTTCATGTGCAACGATGCAATGGGACGGGTGTGTAGTAGCAAAATACAGAGCAATGAAATTTCAGATCACAAGCCTCTTGTCCTAGAACTCAAAGTGCAGCAACAGACTGGAAATATAATTCCAAAGGTAGCCTTTTTTTTGCAGGAAACTAGAGTTGATGAAGAACCTGACAGAAGATCAGGGAAGATCAATGGGGCAGAAATACTGAGTGCCATCAAGTCTTTGATTGACTCCAAACAAAGACCTGATACAATGGATGTGGATTACTATAAAAAGTTTTGTTGTCAGTTGACTGAGACCTTAAAGAGAAAGTATAACCTCATGTTAAAGAATAAGCAGGTACCTGAAGCTTATAATTCAGGAGACATTTTCAATGTTGACTGTTTGATATTTTCAGAAATATTGGCCAAGCGCCTTAGTGTGCTCATTACTCCATCTCTGAAGAGAGAAACGAAAGCAAAGTTTGATATTCTTCTTACCATGACCTTCGAGCCAGGCCCACAGGAAATCAGGTGGTCCTTCCTGGAACAAACCCTCAGGAGACTAAAACAGATACAATCTGTCCCTCCACTAGACTTCAGCATTCTGGACTGCCTTCTTCCTAAAGTCCAAAACTTTTCACGAGAACTCAGACGTCTGCGGCCTGGCCTTCCCCTCACCAATGCTATCCTCAATCTGGCTCTGAGACAGCTAGAAGATCTGATTCTCAGAAGTGAGTCAGAGTGCAGGACCAGTGTTTCCTTTCACAGACAGGCACTGCTCATACATGCAGACCAGAACAAACGGGGGAAAGTTGTTAGGGTACTAGAGAAATTTCAGGACGACTCAGGATTTAGGCTTACAGAATGCCACATAATAGATTGAAGAGATTAAAGCACAGAAATGTGTGTGACAAGTGTAGAAAATAAGAGACAATCAGAAGGAAAGAGTGATCAGGAGCTGGAACTTATTAAATGTATAAACATTATACACATTTTATTATTATTATTATTAACTATTATTATTATTATTATTATTATTATTATTATTATTATTATTATTATTATTATTATTATTATTATTATTATTATTATTACTAGTAGTAGTAGTGGTAGTAGTAGTAATGTTATTATTATTTTATTATATTACCACAGTTTAATTTTACACTATACTTATATACCATGCAGATTATAAACGACTTTATTGTTGTACAGATTTAGAGACTGGGATGCAAGCACGAATCTTTCTGTTTAATACTGGCCGTAAAGAACAGCTTGCTAATACTTGTGGGGATGGTTGCCAAGCTTTCAAAACTATACAGAAAGACGTAAAACTAATCCCAAAATGTTCAAGCATAGGAATAGATACACGTATTCTCCCTCTTTTCCTTGGTCTTTTTCAGGAGAAACAGTTAACATTGGTCCACGTTTATGATTTCAGTATCTATCTTCAATACACAACATATGCGGAACTTGTCAACAATGTTCATGGAACTTTAGAAAAGAGCTACTTCTCTTTCTTTACTAGTGGGAAGTTGATTTGAGTTGAATGACTGAACTCCAAAATATAATTATATTTCTAGAATATTTCTATAAAAAATAAAAAATAAATGAATTAATTGAACTGTTGCTCTATGTACTGTAGCTCACACAACATGCACAGTGCACAAAGATGCACATCTCTGTGGAACTCTCAATGAAATTAATCATTTAATACTGTATTAAAAATGTGTTTTAAATAATATGTAAAATATTCGAACATTTGTACTTTAATTGTGCATGTTTTTATCATTCTTAAGTATTTGTTATCCAAATTTATTTAAAGAAATTATTTTCATGAATTCATACGGTCAATATAATGAAATGCTTTGCAAATAATCCAAACAATTTTAACTCAAGCAGCATTGTAAGTGTATTCAAGTTGTATAGTAGGTTCTCATATTTCCAGCAAACTCTTCTATTTTTTCTGCATTGCAACAAACCAAATTAATGGCATTGGGAGACACACCAAATATTGCTTCTGGATGGGACACCAGTTCATCAAAGAGTACCACGCAGACATACTTTTACAAACTCATTCATACCTAGAGACAATTTAGAATATCCTCCTGGCAATGTGAGGTCACCAGAGAACCATTAAAAAAAACCCCATGACAAACTCCACACGGACAGTAACCTGAGCTCAGGATTGAAGCATGGACTGTGAAGATGTAAGGAGGAAATGCTGTGTGCTGAGTCACTTGTTTTATGCATTTTGTTATTATTTTGTTCAATACTGTATTTTCTTGGAATGTGGGCAATTCTGAAGTAATCACAGGCTACATGCATATTTGGGATTTGCCTTTTATTTTTTGGGATTAAATGATAGTCATTTGGAATGTATTTCATAAAATCTTGGGTCCATCTGTTGGCCGTTTCAGGAATGACCACATACTGTATAAGGGCCCACTGGTACCACAGTCTGGCAGTAAGTCCTGTGATTAAGAAACATCAAATCTCGCATCTCTAGATCCAGAATTAAAACAGATTCAGAAAAAAAATCTAGGGTTTTAGGATTTTTTCTGGATTCATCTCTATGCTATAAGGACATATACTTGTATCTATTAACAGCAACAGGTATAACTGGTAGCAATTTGACAGTAATAGTAGATTTGGTGATCATTATATATATATTATATAAATATTTTGTTTTATTTTAGCCTTTGTTTAGTCTAATAGTATTCATTTTAACATTTAAATTACATATACATTATATACAGTACATTCAAATGAATCTTTTTGTTAGATGTATTTTGTTGGATTTACTGATTCATACTGGATGAGATGTCTCATTTGCCTCCCACATAAAATGTTAATCTTTAAAATTCTCCACCAGATTAGATTAGATTCACCATTAAACGAGCTACCTGTATATAGTAGGGTTTTATACATTAGTTAGTTTGTTAGCTAGCTAATTAAGATTTGTACATTTTCTTGTTGAATTAGCTAGCTAGTTATTTTTTTTTCCAGTTGCTGTTGTGTCTTAGCATTCATTTCAAAAGAGTTATTAAACAAAGGTAGAATTTTTTCTGATAAGTAATTTCTTAGTGAACCAGCTTAATGCTTATTTACTGAACTTTAATTTAATCAGTTAAATGCTTATTACTCTTTAGACATTTGATTTTAACTCAGTGGATGTTTACCTTTATACAGTACTTCATAAGATTTTAAATTTACTTAAGTACAATTTTTCTGCACTTTTTCCACCCCTGCCCTTTAGGCACACGCCAATTCAAGAAACAAAATAAGCAGTGATTACTGTATAATCAAATGTTTACATAGGTATATAGGTCAAGGATTGGAATGATATTAAAACAAGACATGTATAAGGCCTAACAAGGCTTACTCCAGTAGTTCTGAAGGAAACTGAACTGGCCGTTCAGAATGTAATGATCGACTGTAGGAACAGGAAACTTTTTTCCTCATTTTTGCAGACAAATACATATGTGGTATAGTACATAAATACAGTAGATGAATACAGTGAAAAATGTGTTCATCCATTAAAAAGAAACAAACAAACGAGCTTTGTAAATGAAGCTGGACAGTTTATTCATCAAATCACATTGCTTTTATTGTGCATCCAGCCTTGTAAATATAATGTTATGCTACTGTTCATTTCTGTACCCTAAGTACTATGAATAAATAAATTATGTCCTATGTAAAACTTATCAATTATCCTTAAAAACATGAAACATATGTTTACACATTGTTGGTAACTCATTATAATAACTTTCATAACTACATCAATAATATATATGAAAATATTCATCAGAATTTGACTAATTATAAATAATACATAACAGCTCATGTAGTTGCCCATGTGTGTAGTCATAATTATAATTGTAATGTACATATTTTTACAGACCCTTGAATATACTGTATTCCTTCATTACTAATTGAGCTGCAATATATTGGTACCTGTTTAAAATCATTTCAGTTGATCAGTAAGATGTATAGCTTTCTAATAAATTTGATTGGTAGTCAATGTGAAACTTTGATAATAAAAATATTTGAAAATATTTATATAATGTGTTTGTAACATAAAACACTAGATCATTAGCGCTGTAATCTCTAGTTACAGTATATACAAGCATGAATTCAATAGTTATAGATATATTTGCAGTACCTAAAATAATATTAAGGCTTATCTAAAAACTTGCAATCTATCAGTAATTACATCTCAGCTTCCTGTGCAGGTTAATACAATATTAATTGAATAAAACGTGAACATTTATCTTTGGGTACATCTTTGCACAATGTGTGACCATGCATACTCCAAATCATGTTTATGACACACAATCTACTGTACATAGCTTTTTATTGTTTTTGAAATGTATTTCTTCTCTTATCTGTCATTAGATTTAATGTCAATATTTTAGTGGGATTTTAATAAACATGGAGACTTGGATTAACGTGAAAGTTTTATTTACTAGTGTGTACAGTTCACCATACAGATGACAAGTTTTCAATACCAACAGTCCAAAACTCCTCAAACATTAATGAAAATGTACATAGTACAGATTAGTCAAGGTTGGAGATCTAGTGGTTAAGCAGGTGAATCACAATAACATTTCATTGATTTTTACTCCTTGAACCTGCTCTCCATTTCCACCCATGTACGCAAAGCACATTCGGCTCATGCTGATTTTCTTCAGTCAAATGCCTTCACTACCCTGTTGTTCTTTCTGAACTTTTTTTAACCACCAACATTACACACAAGCCACTGGCTTTAAGCCCCTCTCCTAACTCATCCGTCAGCTTCACACCAGCTCTAACACTACAATGAAAAATTATTTGACACTTTAACAGCTATTTCCTTTCCACATCATTTGTCTACTAATCTATCTTATTAATGGCTGTTAAATTGTACAATTTCTCTTATACTATTGCCAAGAGGTGAGGTGAAATATCCTTTTGTTTTGTACCTTATTTTACAGTGAATCCAGAATTAGTCTTTCGCCGAAGTTAGATTTGACTATGCAAAAGCCAGATGAGGTCATTTTTTAATTCCTATCTTTGCAAATGTGTTTAGGCTTAGCTAAGGCAGTTTGACTGATCTGCACTGAGCATCTGAATGGGAGTTTCAAACAGAGACTATATGCTAAAGAAACTGCTTGAGGACTTTTGCACCAGTCTGTGTTTATATCTAACATGCTGTGAGCAGCAGCTGCTTTGAGGACAAGAGCGAGCGCTTAAATATGAAAAGCTACATTTTGATTTTTGCTTCCAAACTTGACGTGACATGCCCAAATCATAAAAACAAGCATAGATTTGTACATATAGAATACATTAGACTTCTAGTAGAATTTATTAGTTTATAAAGCATTTTATTGTTAACTGTTCTATTGTAACTTCATTCGTTTAACACGTTAAATTCTCCACGTTCTTGCTAGATTTGCAGTAAATATGTAAAAAAAAAATTAAGCTTTGATTTGTTTTCTTGGGCACACAATTTCTAGATTGTTTTGTGCTCAGAAACACATTTTCGTATGTCCTAAAGAGTTAAACAAATCATCACAGAAATGTAAACGCGCTCATGCAAATAGGGCACAAAAGTCTGTGCACGCGCAGCTAACTGCTTTTTCTTTCATTCTTGCTTTTCCATTGTGTTTTAAATAAGAGCTCAATTATTTTTCTTGCCATATATTACAAATCACAGTCACTTTTTGCTGTAAATCTTATGCACCAGCTATATACCAGATTGCTACAACACGTGATGCACTTTTCATAGGTAAAATACTTCAACTTTCTTGAGAGTTCCTGTAAATCATCTGACTCATGTGATTCTTCATCTAATTCACGTCTGCCACCAGCTGAGTGTGCAAGGTAAGTTCCCAAAGTTCCCAACTTCTACATAATAACCTTTGTAATATTGATTAAAAAAAGAAAATGTATATATATGAATATGTATATATATATATATATATATAATACAATTAAATAATAATACAGAATGGGGTGTGTTATTATAAGAAAACAATCACTGATGTGGTAATGAGATATGGGATGATGCAAAATGGAGTTACTGTTACAACCACAAAATGCATAATGAAACAACTTTTTTTTTTTTCATTTATAGTCAGATTTTATCTTGTGGAATATCCACAAAACAAATAGGTTCCTGGATCATGTTACCATTTAATTTATAGCAGATATAAGCAATTGTTTTTCTTTATTAAGTAACGTTTTGAGTTAGTTTTAGTAATGCTCATAATTTAGTAACGTCATTCATTTCTTATTTATTATAAGGCTTCATGTGGCACATCCACCATAAAAATCCCTCTGCAATGATAACATAATAAAATTCATGTTTCAAGAATTGAGAATTCAATAGTAATAAAAACACGTAGCAAAAATTAAAAATAAATAAATAAATTCTTTGAGTGAAGGGTCTGCAGCCTGGAACACCTACAGTAGTTGATGAGACTGATCAGAGTCGAATGACCTCACTGATTTGACCTGACAGGAAGTCTATAGTAAATGAAATAACTCTTAACAACTTTGGTGAGCAGAAAAGCATTTCAGAACAAACAACACACTAAACCTTGAGGTGGATGGGTTACAACAGCAGAAGGCCACATGAGGATCTGGACAGTTGAAAAAAAATTAACTGGTATGGACCAGTGCTTCATCAGCTTATCAAATATGCCACTGAGTTCTTCCACATGCCTGACAACCATCAGGAGCCTGGTCTCAAATTACATGTAGATAGGCTTTGACAGCCTTAGTCACTGGGAAGGTCTGTATGGCTCTGGCTATGTTAGACAAGCATGCCTGAGTATTAGGTTTAACAGAAATAAACCATTTGGAACCAGTGGCACTGAGCATACATTAAAGGTGGGGCTTGTTACAGCTTAGGTCACTGGAGAAACCTGTATGTTTTGGTTGCATTAGGCCTGTTGGCAACATTGTAGGAAGAGTGATAATCCTATGGGCTACAGAAGAGGTGTGACAGCCAGTAATGCCACAGCAGGTCAACATCTACTTGTGTAATTAATGATATGAACATTAATTGAAGCTCTTTACCTGTATCTGTATCATGATTGTATGCATTGTGCTGCTGCCACATCATTATTTGTTTGGATAAATGCATAAATCAGCAGGTGTACAGGTGTTCCTATCAATGTAGATAGTGAGTATATAACAAGAATATCCATTCTAAAAATAGAAAATACAGACATTGCTACTTTATGGTTTGATTAATCTGTTCAGCCATATAATCCATAAATCATACTATAAAATAATTAAGATTTTATATATACACAGGTTACAATGCTGTCCCGAATATATACAACCCTTCGTTTCATCCCCTGGAACATTCGTGGGGTTAAAAGCATCCATAATTTACCAAAAAATTTTGCAAATTTGTTGAGCAACCTCAATAACCTTCAGGCTGATATTGCCTTCGTACTAGAAACACATATTGGACCAAAGTGTTACAAAATATTGGAAGATGAGACAGGAAAAGACTGGAAAATCTTTTTCACTGTGTACAGCTCCCGCAGCAACGGAGTTGCCATACTGATAAGAGACAGAGTACCATTTGAGTACATATGACATGATGAGGACTACAGTGGTGGCTACATTGTGCTCTTCTGTCATCTGTATGGTGAACTGTACACTCTTGTTAATGTGTACAATCGCAAGTCAAACAGAAACTTTTTGGGTAGACTGAAAGAGTACTTGATCGAAACAGATGAGGGTGTGCTAGTGGTTGGAGGTGATTTCAACACAGTTTTGCATCCCAGATTAGATCGGAAACCTCCTTCTTCAAGGAATTCATGATTAAGTGATAAATTAGAAGACTTTACTGCATCTCTGAATCTCAGAGACAGCTGGTCATTCTTACACTCAACTGATGATGGATTTACACGATGTTAATGATGAACTGTTAATTTCTAAGCATTGTTATACTTCAAGAAAAACACCCCCAAAACATAATGTTTCCACCTCCATGTTTGATGGTGGGGATGGTGTTCTTGAGGTCATTGGCAGCATTCCTCCTCCTCCAAACATAGCGAGTTGAGTTGATGCCAAAGAGCTCCATTTTGGTCTCATCTGACCACCAGAGGACAACTGGGTGAAAGTGTTGTGGTCACCTGTGTCAAACTGAGCTGCTAGACGCTATATAGTATGTAATGGTTTCCTGCCCCACCAAAATCTATCCCAAAGGAAAATGTTTTGCTTAAAGGTTTCTCTTTGTGATATCTCATGAAGGAGATTTAAAGAGGATTCTCACTTGTGGTTCATTTAGGTAACAACTGTGTTACAGATGTTTCTCCTATAATTCAGATAAAACAAGACAGGATTTTTCTGAGATTAAAGGAATCAAAACAGAAAAAAGTCCACACTTCAAATCCACGTGTGGGATTTGAACTCACAATCTCCTAATTTGAAGTCAAACAGTTTCCCACCATTTTTAGGTGTTGGCTAAAGCATAAATAATTTAACATTGACATTAAAGAAATAGACCTGAGTGTTTAAGACAGTCAAATAATTTACATTCCCATATTTTTACATCTACAACTAATATACTGTAATATATTGAATATAGAATATCTGTTATCCAATGTACTTCTTTGCGAGCATATTTAAAATGCTAGTGTATAGAATACACTAATGTACATTTCTCTAACTACATCCAGGGGACAAGAAGTAGGCCTCAGGTCTACTCATCAGACAGGGCAGTGATACAGACTCAAACCTGCTTAGGAAGGCAGAACATGCTGAGTGATCTGCGGGATCATGAAGCAAAGGTGGAAACAGTTTTTTTTTTATTCTTATATTGTCAATCACAGTAATAAAGAATTTCAAGAATTCTTCACAGGTTTCTGCTGTAGGCTCTAGAATGGCTGTGGCAGCATAACTTAGACACATTTCTACATTTAAGATAAAAACATTTTATTGAATTTTCAAGAATTTAATAAAGTTTTAGAAGAGGCCATGCTTCCCGTTTAGTCTTAACGTAAACACCTGTACATTTACAGGCCTTACAGCGCATAGCAGAAGCAAGATATTTTCTATTTTCTAAGAGGATTCGTGGTTTCCATATGCCATGAACAAAAATCAAGCTTGAAGACCAGCAAGGAACTATGATCAAATAATAATGAAAACTGATTTCTCTCTACATTCTCTAATCTAGTGTTTCTGAAGTTGTATGTTTAGACTTAGAAAACCTAGAACATATAGTTTAATTAGCTTAATTTATTAATAGGAAGAATCTCTGATCCAGATCATAAGGAACAGAAACAGCAATTCCATTACATTTCTTGGCATGCACTTAAACATTAACAGTCAGATTAACAGAATAATATAGACAATGCAATCTGGTTTCAACAGACTGATGGCTCGAATTTTGCATATTACCCAAAGACAATTAAAATTCAACCTAGAATTAAACCCAATTGAAGATAGAAAAAAGACGACCAGCCGTGAGTGAGGAAAAGCAAGGCTCCAGTTTATTTCGGTCCACCACACCAGATCCACACCAATGAGAATTCCCAGAAGTGATCTGATAACTGGAGCTTAAGCTCCAGTATTTATAGCTTATGTACACAGTAAAAAACCAATAAATTTCAGAAAGATTAGGATCCCAATACCACCAGGGTTAAAAAGAGCTCATCTACATTCACCAAGAGGTTTAAAAAAGCTTCTCAGACAGATACTATTAGGAAAAAAAAACAAGCCTCTCACGATAACCATGAGGTTACAAAAAAGGCTTATCAAGATTACCTTGAGGAAAAAAAAAACCTTCTCAAAAATGTACCATTAGGATTGAAAATAAGAGAGAGAGAAAAGAAAACAATTGGAGCAACGACCTTGGTCTCACAAGTGCAGTGTGACGCAGTTATTCGTATAAATAGCTCCTCAAGGTTCTCTCCCAAACATTCAAGGCCCATCTTTTATCCTCTGCATTATGAGTAAGTTCCTTTTACCTTTTTTTCTGTATCTTCTGGTTTGTAATTTAATTTCATATCTGTTTTATATTTCTATTTTATATATGGCCACACTACTTCATAATATTATTAAATTAGCCTTATAATATCTTAATACTCTTTTTTATTTATTCTTATAAAGTTCTAATGTTATGTGTGTGTGTTCAGGCCTTCGGGAGGGTGTGTTAGAGAGAGGGAGAGACAGAGAGAGTGTGTGTGTATGTGCTATGTCTGCACGCCTGACCTTGAATGTGTAAGAATGTGTTTTCTTAACACTCTTATATTTCTCTGCGACTAATAAATCCTAGTGTGTTAATCTTAAAGTGCGAATCCTGTTCATCAATATCCACCTAATACCTCCTCTATGTGTCTAGGTGCCCATTTATTGGAAGGGCTGGATTTGGATTCGAGCACCTGCCACCAAATCGTGCATCTCACTGCTGATTTTCAATAAAATTACCTATTAATCATACTAGGTCTCCCTCGTGTTTGTTTTATGTATATTTTTAACCACAACATTTCCCCCTCTGAGGCTATAAAGCTTCACAAACTAGTATATACAGTGAGGGGAAAAAAGTATTTGATCCCCTGCTGATTTTGTACATTTGCCCACTAAGAAAGAAATGATCAGTCTATAATTTTAATGGTAGGTTTATTTGAGAGACAGAATAACAACAAAAAAAATCCAGAAAAACACGTCAAAAATGTTATAAATTGATTTGCATTTTAATGAGGGAAATATGTATTTGACTATCCAGTTCAGCTTGGTAAGATGGAGGAGTTTTAGCTTCTTCAAACTCCAAGTATGACTCACTTGACTGTCCACCATCTATTTCAGGCGCTGTGACTTCTCCAGTCTGCGGCCTTATCCTCAGTCGCCTCTTGTGGCATCTGTGGCAGTTCATCATCTGTCTCCCATCCAGGCACTCTAACAAACTGTCCTATGGGAAGCAGATGTTCACGGTGAATAGTCGTCACCCGTCCTCCAGTTCCCTCTGGCTTGACACGATAAACTGGCAGGTTAGGCATTTTCTCCACCACAACATATGGCTTTCCCTTCAAGCCTAAGTTTTTGAGTAACACTCTGTCCCCAACCTTCAACACTTGGAAACTCACTCTTTTGTCATGAGACCTCTTGTTCCACTGATGTGTCTTATTGGCAGCCTCGGTAGCCAAGCGATAAGCACTCTTCAAATCTTCATTTAGCTTTGCCACATACTGAGAGTGAGGAATGATATCAGGATCAGATGACACTCCAAAGCAGAGGTCAATCGGGAGCCTGGCCTCCCAACCAAACATGAGATAGTAGGGAGAATAGCCAGTGGTGTTGCGTTTAATGCTGTTGTAAGCGTGAACCAGATAACCTACATGCTGACTCCACTGACGTCTCTTCCCTTGGTTCAATGTCCCAAGCGGATATTTACAGGAGGGTCCTGTTAAATCTTTCTGGCTGAGGATCATCCTGTGGGTGATACGGGGTTGTCCTGGACTTGCGTATACCCATGATCGTCAGTACCTCCTTGATCAGGCGACTTGATCCGAGTGGATCCTTGCTGGTAGCCCATAGTATCAGAAAAACTTATCCACTAGGATTTTAGAGACTGTAAGAGTTTTCTGGTTCTTTGTCAGGAATGCTAGCGCATATCTAGTGAAATGATCAGTCACTACTAGTATGCTGTTCATCCCTCGAGTGTCTGGTTCTACTGATAAGAAATCAATACAGACTAGATCCAGGGGCCCACTGCTGGTGATCTCGTTCAAAGGCGCCCTTTGGAGCGGACTCTTGCGTGTGATACAAGCTCCACAGTTCTGTATATACTGCCTGATCTTGCTGGACATTTTAGGCCAGTAGAAATGGTTTCTCACTAAATCAGTAGTTCTTTCTATTCCTAAATGCCCCATATCATCATGCATGGACTTTAGTACAATAGGTACGTATTTGGATGGCAAGAAGAGTTGAGTAACATCTGTTTTGAAGGTTCTCCCTTGCTTACTCAGTGCAGCAATCCCTCTTGGAACATCAGTCTGCTGTGTTCTCACCACATCAGTTCCACTTCAGACGGCAGACTGTGATCCTTGGGCCACTTGCCCTTTTTGACAGCCTTAATGACTGGTCCAATCCAGGAATCATCGGTCTGGGCCTTCATCAGGTCATCTCTGGTCAGAGGTTCCAAGGCTCCAAAATTCAACTGCACTGGATAAGCATTTGCTTTCGGGACACACCCTGGAGGTGCACCCAGTCGGAGAGCATACTTAGGTGACCCCTCAATGTCAACCCGCTGACATATTGCTTTCACTCCAGGTGAGGGGATGTCCTCCCACTCTCTTGAGTGATTGCTCTCTGACAGGTTTCGTGAGAGCAGGTCTGCATCAATATTGTTTCTACCAGGGCGGTACTGAATATTGAACTCATAAGTTGCCAATGATGCAAGCCACCTATGGCCTGTCGTCGTTCAGCTTGGCAGATGTTAACACATATGTGAGAGGATTGTTGTCAGTCCATACAGTAAACTTAGCTCCATACAAATAGTCATGGAACCTGTCCACAACAGCCCATTTAAGTGGGAAAAACTCTAATTGGTGGATCGGATAGTTTTGCTCAGAGGGGGAAATTTTCCTGCTGGAAAAGGCTACAGGTCTTAAGCCCTTGGGATAGGCCTGATACAAAACTGCACCAAGTCCCTTAAAGCTAGCATCCACATGTAGAACATAAGGCTTGTTGGGATCAGCAAATGCCAAGACTGGAGCACTGGTAAGGCAGTGGATGATCTGATTGAATGCCCTTGTACAAGACTGGTCCCATCTCTCGCCAAATTGCTCAGACTCACGAAAGTACTCCTGGTTTTTCTTCTTGTTTTTGCTTTAGGTGGGGGCATATCCTTTTGTCAGATCTGTTAAAGGTCTCACAACGGAAGAATAGTTTGCAATAAACCTTCTGGAGTACCCACAGAAGCCAAGAAAGGATCTCACTGACCCAAGTCAGTGGGTTGAGGCCAGGTCTGGCAAAACTGGCACTTATCTAATGAGAGCTTCAATCCTGCTTCCGCAAGTCGGTCAAGAACACGGAGAAGGCGTTCCTCGTGTTCCTCCAACATCTTTCCAAATACGATCAAGTCATCCAAGTACACCACAACTTCTAGCAGGTTCATATCGCCGACTGTTTTTTCCATTAAACATTGAAAACTGGCTGGGGCCCCCATTATGACTATGACATTCTTTCAAATTGATAGAAGCCTAATGGACAGATAAAGGTGGTTTCCTCTTTATCTTCTTCCTTCATAGCTATTTGATAGTAGCCACTCCTCAAGTCGAACACCAAAAACCACTTACTACAATCCACGGAGAGTTCTAATCAAGCACACGTGTTTCCAATTACACTCAAACTCTTTATAAACAGATCTTGGACATTCAAACAAAGTACAACTCAGTAATGTTAACTCTGATCTTACCAAGTCTTTTGTTCAAGTATCACTACTCTGGTTTTTGACTAGGATTGTTTCCTGGTTTCTGTATTTTGGTTTATCTACATTGTGCTGTTTGCTGATCACCTGAGCCTTTTCCTGTTTTTGACCTAGAACTTGCCTCACGTTCTGGATTTGTCTGCTGATGGTGATTAAACTGCCTCTACTTTATTAGCATCCATCTCAGTCTTTCTGTTGTGACACTGCTGTCTATTAATGGAAGAAACAACAGACCATAAAATTGTAAAGAAAACAAAAGTGAAACAAAAATGCAATATTTCAACTATGCACGGTATAAATTTATGTTTTTCTTCTTAACCATTGTAATAAATATTATTAATTTAATCTGTGGTTTAAAGTGATAAACTGTCTAAAATGTGTGGAAATATCTCAGCATTACTATAACAGGGATTCTTTTTTATGTTAGAGAGGAAATATACTTTCATTTTGTACCCTAGTAAATACTGAATTTGTCTTTCATGTAGGATAGATTTTACTATGCAAAAGGAAGTTCAAGTTATTTGTTATTCATATTAACTTTGCTTAGTGGCAATTTGAATACTTATCTGCATGGAAGCTGAGAGCATTGACTAAAACGAAAATGAAAGTGGATGTGGGAGGTGTTGTGTCAGTAGCATCAGTTTATGTTTACTCAGTCTGTGTTTGGATTACAGGCACGCTAGTCACACATGAAATGATCTAGATGTAGATAGCTGTATGGGAACTTATTATTCTTATCTTGTTGCATTATTACCTTATTTTTACCTTAGGGTCTTAGGCAAATGCCATCTTTTAGTTGTCCACAATGAAACATACCTTCATCAGTCAGCTAAACTATTGTTTTATGATGAAACATATTCTAATATCAATAATTTTAAAGATTATCAGCTATTATCTCGCTGTCTTATACTTTAACCTGTTCTGACGGTCAGCATGCTGTCAGCATGCTGTCACCATGTTATGAGTAAATCTATGCTATCTACACAGCTTTAATGTGTGCAAAAGTACTCATACCTTTGGAAAGCTAAGATTCTTGTGCTTCAAGATAAGTATAAACCATTTCAAGATACAAACAGCAGCTACAAACAACGTTTCTGTCAGACCACCGATATACAAACACTTACGAAACGGGGGCAACTCACCTTATTTGAATCCTCATAGTAACCTTCTGATCAATAACATCCTAACAAAAACAGTCTTGTTATACTGGCAAAAGTCCAAAAATACAATTATGTACATATACACTGTTCAAAAAAAATAAAGGGAACACTTAAACAACACAATGTAACTCCAAGTGTTACCTTTATTTTTTTTGAGCAGTATAGTTAGTCCACCTTTCAAAAGAGACCAAAACCATGCATGCAATCCAAATGGTTCAAGAACAACTTTAATTTTACTTTGGGTATGCCTTGGCTAGGCATTTTAAACTAAATTTACAGGAGCTTTACTTAATGAGAATATACAGAAACATGCTTACCGGTTTGATTATATTTACAGAGATCCCCTGTATCACAGCACACAAGAACTAGAAATTCACAGCCAAAAGCAGCACATTGTAGCATTCTTTTACTGCTGCAGGGGCTAGTAGCTAATTATTTTTGTTTAATGGCACTGTTCTGGAGTGTGGTTCAGAGTGTTCAAATGCAACCATTTTACATCATCGACTCAGAGTGTATCGGCACCATGAGCAGCAAAGGAAGCTTTGTGGCATGTTTTTGGTTATAGTCCGATGAAAAGTATATGGGGAGTTAGAAAAAATAAACTTTCAATCATAAAAAAAAAACAAAAAACATTTATTAAAAAAAAAGAAGCTACTTCTTTGAATTTTGTCCAGTATGAGGCACTGTTCTAAAACTGCTCAGGTGACATCTGGGCATGATGGTTATCCTGCAGGGAAGTGTTCAAGAGTTATTAACAAAAAAAAAAAAAGCCATTTTGTTATCTCCTGATCAGTAGAAGCAGTGTTTCAAAACTCTGCATGTAACTTCAGGGTCTAATCCTGATTACACATACCAAGTTACGACACAATCCCTCAAAGCGTTGCAGATGTACAGCCTCAAGTTGAAATTTGTGCATTCTTTGTCAAATTCATTGAAGCTCCATTCAAAAAAGGTACGGTTTATGAAAATTCTGTGAATAGCTTTTGGTCAGCAGTATGGCTAGAAGATGCAGGCCAATATTTGTGCAGATGAGACAAACGGCCTCGAAGGAGATCAAAAAAGTATGCTTTCAAAACTTTTAAAGGTGGCGGACAGGAAGTTTGCTCAATAATGACATAATTGTATAATTTTTCTCGGCATCAGACAGGGAATCTATCAAGCCCAGTATCATGACAGTAAGCAAAAGTAGACAATTGCTATTAGCATTTTTATAAATAGCTTTAAAATTTTTGACCACAACATACATATGCCAATTTTCACAATGATGCACCTAGTTGTTCATAAAGTACAGCATTTTATGACTAAATTCAAAATCGCCAACATCCAAAATAGCCAACTTAGGAATTCTTCATATCGTTGGACTCGATATGCCCCACTGAATCCATTGAAACCAATTTGATTATTTCATGAGAAACCATTCAGAAGTTATCTCATGACCACTAAGTGACACTGTGCCGAAACTGAGCAGGCCCCCTCAAGTCATGGTGCCTATGACAAATAATAAGTTTGGTATACACATGTTAAGAGTTAGGGAGATATACTCTCACATCCATTTTGGTGTGCTAGCCATAGAATTCATTGAAGCGCCATTCGAAAATGGTATGGTTTATAAAAATTCTGTGAATATCTTTTTGTTTGTGTGTTTCGCTAGATGATGCGGGCCAATTTTTTGTGCAAATTGGACAAATGGTCTAGGACAAGTTCAAAAAAGTCTGACTGTCCTCTGTGTGCCAAATTTCATAACTTTCCGCAATGGTTCTATGGGTTGCCATAGACTCAAGAACAGAAGCAGAATCATAATAATAATAATAAAAACTAACAAAAACAATAGGACCCTTCACCCTTTTGGGCTTGACCCCTAAATATAAAATGAGATAATATTTTTTTTTTTTTTAAGCAGTAGCACATAAGTCATAGGAATATCAATGCATTATGTTAGTTATTAGCAGTCAATAATCAATTCTAATGAAATACGTGCTGTTACATTATTTACATTATACACATTTAACATTGACTTTTAAATGTTTTTTTTTTTAATTAAGTAATGTTGAATTATTTTAACATCAATGATTAGTTTTCTAACAAAGTAGTCATTCATAGTAATTCTTAACTGCAAGCAAGATAACAGCGTTTGATCTAGTTTCAGGCAGTAGATTTAGTTATTTAATTATATTGATGATGCTATTAGCTGAACATAGAGGTTAGGGCTTCCTGAGAATATTTCCATTTGGTAAAACCAAAATCACTTACAGTTGTCTGACCTGAACTAAAATTAACAAAAGCAAACACTGGTGTCTCTCTGCAGTTTTAAATCCACATTTTGTTCTGAAGTTGCTCCTCTGGTTTTTAGTAAAGGTTCATAGTAAAGAAATACAGCAATAGCATGACATTACACATTCTTATGCCAGGTTAGTATATTTATCATTTGACATTTATCATTTATATGCTGAGAAGAAAGAATCTGTTCTAAGTTTTCATTTGCGTGGTCTAATTTGTCAATTTGAAACTTTTCCTTTCATTCTGTTGAGCATAATGTGACTGTGATAAACTGCTTAGAGAGGTTGGTTTTTTTTTTTTGCTTTGGCTTGACACATAGATCATAAAGTACCTGGTGTTAAGTAGTTAATACTGACTGTTAACCAGGACAGAGTATAGCTGCCTCAACCAGCAATTTCTACATCACGCTCAACAAAGCTCTTAGTGTTGATCACCAGGCACAGTGGAGATAGGAATTGTGAAATAAAGTCACTTCGATATATATTTCATAATTCAAAAGATTTGAGCGTTAAAAAAAAAATTGCATTAGATAATATTTAGATGTAAATAAAATGTGTATACACACACACACACAGTAAATAATAGACAGGCACACTCACTTCAGACTGCAGGTCAAAACAGCAACAAAATAAGCAGAGTGTATTCAGAAATATTGGTACACATTTATGTCTTAGCTTATTTGAGATTAATAAAGCAAATACCATTCAAGGTGTTGACTATCTATATTTGATGTAAATAAACGAATGAATAAATAAATAACATGTATAATATATTTTGAGAGGCTTAATGACGTTTGGGAATTTGGGACAGGTGTTTTCATTGGTTTAGGACTTAACCCTCATCCACAATTATATGTTTAACATTCTGGAAGACATTTCTTAATGCCATAACAACAATAAAGGGTTTCGACACTATGAAGTATGCACCATTATCCATAATTTCTTTCTTTCAATAGCACCATAATGAAGGATAAGAAAAAAACAAACATCAACAACACATATGAAATTATGAATACTTAGTAGGCTGAAGCAAAATATCCCAGTCTAAACTATTCCCTTACTTATTACAATAGTTCATAAAAACGCAATTCAATGCAGAAAAATTCAATCCATGCATCATTTAATCATGGTTGCTGGGGATTTCACATATCCATTCATGCATTTATTATATACCTTCACCTTTCCTCATCTCATTGGACCACAACACTTTCACCCATTTGTCTTCTGGTGGTCAGATGAGACCAAAATGGAGCTCTTTGGCATCAACTCAACTCGCCGTGTGCCTGATGTTAATGGGCCATCGACATCACGAAGAGCACTATAGAAATGTTTCATGTTGTGTCTGTCGGCAGCAGACTGAATATCATTCATTCAATCTTTCGGCTCAGCCATGTGTGCTGCATCTCGTGCAGTTTTTTCTGCTCCGCATGGCGGACTCTGCTGAAAGCATCTTTCTTTGCTGCGGACTTGGGGTCGATGCTGACCGCACGCTGGAAACGGTGCTTGTCCTCTAGCATGGACTGTATTTCTTCACAGTTCTCATCAAACCAGCCTTGGTGCTTTCACGCAGTGACGCCAATAGTTTCAGATGCAGTAGAATACACCAGCTGTTTAAAGGCTGCCCAACATTGCTCTACATCATTGGTAGCAGAATATATAGTTTCTAGCTTGCTTGTCAGAGCGTCAGACAGAGCTTGCTCAATGTTGCAGTCTTTCAGCCTGGAGACGTTGAGGCGTTTTGGGACTCTAATTTCCTTTGGCCATCTGGGAGGTTGAATTCTAAGATTAATCTTGAATATCAGTAGTCTGTGCTCTGTCCAGCAGTCAGCACCACACATTGCTTGGGTCACATGGACATCCTGCCTGTCACTCCTACGGATTAAGATATAATCGATCAGATGCCATTGCTTAGACCATGGGTGCATCCAGTTTGTTTTGTTCCGGTTGGTCAAACGCAAGACTGTATTGGTGATCAGGAGATCATATGTTGCGCACATCCTCAAGAGCCGATGTCCATTGCTGTTACAGTTGCCAATGCCATGTCTACCAATAATTCCCTCCCACGCAATATGGTCTGTGCCCACTCTGGAATTAAAATAACCAAGAATGATCAGTTTATCTGACTTTGGTACTGAAGCAATCAGAGCTTCCAGATCCTGGTAGAACTTGTCTTTGACTTCCTCCAAGTTGGTCATGGTTGGTGCACAGACACTAATGAGTGTGGCTTGCTTTCTTCCATGTAAAGGTAGCTTCAGCATTATAAGCCTGTCATTACTTCCCTTTTGTAAGCTAGAGAGCTTATTCACCAGACTTGTATTGATAGCAAAGCCAACTCCAGATTCTCGAAGTTCATCGCTGCCCCATCCACTCCAGAAAAAGGAGTAGCCAGCTCCAGCTTCAGTCAATTGGCCCTCGTCGGCCAAGCGGGTTTCACTCAGGGCTCTTATTTCGATATTGTAGCAAGCAAGCTCTCTTGCAATCAGGGCGGTTCTTCTCTCTGGTCTGTCAGTCTCTGCATGATCCAATAAGGTGCGTATGTTCCACGCACCAAGAGTGAGGGATACTGTCTGCTCCACATAGAGCACTCTTGAAAATTAACATGTTCTGCAAATGTTAACGCACACTTATTGTCACGTATCGTAATTGGAGGCGGATGCAGGTGCAGATCAAAGCCTTTATTAAACATAGAACACAAAACCAAAATAAACGTGGCATAACAATATCCTTCAAGGCATGGAAACAAACGATATGAATGGTACAAAAGCTACAACCAATAATACTGAGGGACGTGCTCAGTAACCAAGGTGTTTAAAGACAAAGCATAATCAACTCAAAACACAAACACCTGTGACAAATCAAAGTTACTAAAGCTAACGCTCAATCCGGAAGCGAGGAGAACCAAAACAAAGTCATGTGACTCGTCCGGAGCCAAGCCACAGTGCCATCAGTGCCACAGTACCAGTGCCACCTCAGAAATGCTTGGCATTCAGGACACCATTGCCTGTGACGTCAGATAATGCTGCCTGAATTCTGCAATAATTCTGTTCTGTGTTTGTGTGTACATTAGACATGACAGAGGTCAACAGAGTGAATATATGAAAATAAAACATCATCTGTATATAATCACTAAGGATTTAGTTGAAATTTCTGAAAAGATGGATGAAAGAAGCCAGTAACACTGAAATACGCTAATATCACTGAAGTCAGTAACACCGGGTCCCCTCGCCAAAAGAACTGACCCCCCCTAGTCGTTACCATGCAGTTCATGTTCTTAAAGTCTCTCTGTTTTTAGGTTTTTAAATTTTATATCTAGTACAGTATTCTCAATTCTTATTTTTGCCTTGCCCTTTATGCTGTTTGCACATAGCCTGCCCACTGCCTGTTTTTTTTTTTTTTTACTTTTCTCTGCCAATTTTTTGATCTGGTTGAAATCTTTCCAATAAATCTGTTGAGTACCTGAGAATTAGAATAGAAATTATTAGAAATAGGATAATTACAATTTTGTGTAGCATTTTCCAAAACTGGTATTTGCCTTACAAATGATAAATCAATTCAGGTAAAGAAGCACATTTAACAGTTGTTATCATTTAGTATGTTGTATTTAATGTATCATGTAATGGAAGCTGAAGCTCTTCTGGGGAACTCAGAGTGCAAGAACTGTCTTTCATTTACTCATACATGTGCTCATACATGCACCTAGCCGGCATTTATGTTGGCTGCTTATTAGCAGATGTCCTCCTGCTAAAATTAAATGTTTTGCCCTGATTGTCTACAATTACAAATACAAAGAAATGTACTTTTATTTTGTACCTTAGTTTCACATTGAATCCAGAATTTGTCTTTTATGGAGGTTATATTTGACTATAACTGGATGTGGACTTTTGCTTCAGTTTGTGTTCATGGATCTCCATCATGGATCACATGATGTGAGCAGCAGCTGTTCTGTCAATAACAAAATCTTAAACCTGATCAAGAAAACCTAGAGTACATTTTCATTTTTGTTTCTAAACTTGACTTTAAATGCCCAAATCATAGAAACAGTCACAGGTTTGTACATACACAGTAACACAGAGACCTCCAGTAACATTTATTCATTTAAAAAGTGTGTTATTATTTATTGTTCTATTGTAACTTTATTCATTCCATATATTGCATTCTACATGTTCTTGCAACATTTACAGATGAAAATAAACCTTTTATTTCTTGGGCAAACAAATAAGTGTTTAGTGTTCAAAAACACATATTCCCAAGCAAGCTTAGTTTAGTTCTTTATAGGTTAGACAATACATCATGGAAATAAGGATGTGCTCATGCAAATATCGCATGAATGTATGTGTGTGTGGATTTCCTCCTTTTTGTTATTTGTTTTGTTTCACCTGCTTTGTATGTAGGAGCTAAAAGTCTCCTTTTCTTTTTCTTGCCATAATCACCACATTTTGCTTCAAGGTAAGTTCACAAAAAGGGACTTTTTATAATAACATTTATAATATTTATGGAAAAATAGGTTAATAACACACAATACACATTTTTAAGGAAATGGTATGTGAACTAATTTATGTACTTTTACATATTTATGCAATTTTTAAAAAAAGATTTTCTCAATTATTGATTTGTTTAAAGTGATGTAATTTTAAATAATGAGCATTAACATTACAAGTAGACACACGTGGCTTAGTTGTTGGCATGTTCGCCTGACTCCTCCAGGGTCCAGGGTCCGATTCCCACCGTGGCCCTGTGTCCAAAGCGAAGGGGATTATCCAAGACGAGATCCGAGAATCGTAAGTAGAAAACGAGGCTAGAGTCCTTAACCATGTAAATCCGAAGCGTAGTAAGGAGCTTGGTAACTAGCTAGCGTTTAGGGAAAGCTAAAAGTTACTTCGCGCCGCACTGTTGTTAACAAGGTCTTCAGTTTGCCAGACCCTACTGGAACTTCAAATGGGATCGGGTTCTATGGTGAGATGAAACCAAAATAGAGCTTTGTGATAAACACTAGAGGTAGCCATATGGAAAAGTATCTCATGTCCATGGGTAAATATGGTGATGGCTTTCAATGTTTTGCGGCTGTTTTGCTACCAGAGGACCTGGACATGTTGTTTGAATATGTGATCATGGACTATCAAATATCAACAAATAACCGGACTGCCTCTGCCAGAAAGCTTAACATGGGCTGTGGTTGGATCTTCCAGCAGGACAATGATCCAAAACATACATCAAGATCAACACAAATATGGTTTACTGACCAAAATATCAAGGTCCTGATATGGCCATTCCCCCTGACTTGAAAACCTGAAGGTTTAACAAAAGGTTAAACAGCAATTTATTTTCATAGTTTTCTTTGCTCATATTTACCAAGGGTGCCAATATTAGTGGAGGGTATGGTATATATTATTAGCTTAACATAGAAGCATAGAGGTAAAAAGAGCCAGGTGAAAATATTTCAGAAAATTTCAGTAAACAGTTGTCTGACCTGATACCTGAGATCAAACGATTCAAGATCATCAAAAACAAAAACTATGTCTCTCTGCAGTCTGTGTTCCAGGGTGGGCTCTCAAGCTGCCTGTCTGTTCTTTAAAATAAGATTTCCATGACATTACATATTGTACTGTACACTAAAATTATAAAACAGTTTTAGGTTTTCCTTTCTTCCTTTGGAAATTGAAAGTCATGAACTTGTGAATTTGTCTAGTGCTTTTATCTGTTTTAAGCTAATGCATAAGAAATAATGCAGAAAACAGTTCAATCTATTTTTCCTTGGTACAATTTTATGCAGTGAAAACTTTATGTAAGTGTGAGATAATTTACCCAACTGTTGCCCAACACCTGTGCTGTAATGTACTTACTTATACAATATTTCCACTACATACTATAATTCCTTTAGATATAACAAATGCCTTATTTCATAATTTCTTACATATGTTTTTCGTTTCTTTTATATGTATCACCAGCTGATTGCTACGTACAAGGTAAGTTTCAAACAACTTACATATTGTAAGTGAAAAAAATGGTTAGTGTGTATTTACTGACAACTGTATCAAGAACACCATGAATAGAAGACTGTTAATAAAATGACCTCCTCTTAAAACATGAGAAAATGGCCTGAAGGAACTAAAATATGTGCCATTTCATCCTTGCTTTTAGATACAAAACACTCAATTAACAGAAATCTTATACAATTATAATTTTTTTTAAATTGTATTTTGTTTACAGAATTTCAATAATAAATAATGATGTCACAAGAAAAAACAAGCCTCCGTTTTGTCTCTTGGAACACACGTGGTATAAAGAACCCACCCCAAAAGTTTTCGGATGTGTTGAACATCCTCAGAATTCTTCGGGCTGATATCGGCTTTATACAAGAGACACAGGTTGGGCCAAATTGCTTCTTTAAAAACATAGAAGAAGACAAGACTGGAATAAAATGGAAAGTCTACTTCACTGTGCACAGCCCACAAAGCAAAGGAGTTGCAATACTCATAAAAGACAACATACAATTTGAGTACATATGCCATGATGAGGATTGCAGTGGAGGTTACATTGTGCTCTTCTGTCATCTGTATGGTGAACTGTACACGCTTGTAAACGTGTACAATCATAAGTCAGACAGAATTGTCTTGGGTAGATTAAAAGACTATATAAAAGAAACAGCTGAGGGTGTGCTAGTGGTTGGAGGTGATTTCAACGTTGTTTTGAATCCCAGTACAGATTGTATTTCTTCAGCTGTAAACAAACAACAGTCTCAACTAAGAGATATTTTAGAAGGCTTTACAGCTTTTCTAAATCTCGAAAATGTACGCCCTACTAATGAACAATTTACACGACGTCAGAACGAGAGTTACCCCAGGATAGACATGTTTTTCCTGTCAAAGGACAGAATGGGACGGGTGAGAAATATTAAAATAGAGAATGAGATACCTGAAGTACAGCGTATTTCTGATCATTACCCACTCCTCCTAAAATTCACAGTTAAGATGCAAACTGAACGACAGAACCCACGTGTTGCTACATGGTTGAAGGAATTGAAATACACACCTGACATAAGACCAGGGAAAATTAGTGGGGCAGAAATATTGAGTGCCATTAAGTCTTTACCTGATACAGATCCTGTGAGGGACTACAAAACAAATTGCTGTCCACTGACTGAGACCTTAAAGATAACGTACAATAAAATGTTGACTAATCAGCCGAGACCTGGAAACTTTAGACGTTCAGAGGACAGACTTAATAAAGTGGAAAATTTAATATTTTCAGAAATTTTGGCCAAGCGCCTCACTGCATTCATTTCATTGGAAACAAACTGTGATATCGGTGTCATTGTGACGTTTGAGAGAAGCCAACTGGAGATCAAGTGGTCTTTCCTGGAGACATTATTTGAGAAGTTACATATTGAATATGCAGACGGTAAGCTAAAACAGATCCATTCTGCACCACCACCAGAGTTCAGCATTCTAGATCACCTTCTTCCTCAAGTCCAAAACTCTTCTTGGAATCTCAGAAGTTTGCAGCCAGGCTGTCCACTAACCAATGCTATCCTCAATCTGACTCTGCACCAGCTAGAAAATCTCTGTACTACGAAATGCTACAGATCCACAGCTTGTTATCTCAGTCAAACTCTGCACATAGATGCACAACAGGACTCACGGGAGGAAGTTATTAAGCTAGTCGAAAAATTCCAGGATGATTCAGGAATTAGACTGAGTTTCACATAATAATAGTACGACAAACTGGTTCATTTTACATTAGATTTAAATATCATAACAACTATAAATACTTTATATGCAACCTAATAAGCTACTGTACCTTGATATTAAATATATGTATTATAACAAAAATAGAATATAAAACATAGGACAATTTGCGAAGCCTTTTTTTCAGTACAGAAATGTCAGAGGTACCTTTCTATTTTCAGGTCCAGAGTAAAAATTAATATAATTATGCTGGCTTTTATCTCTTATGTATTTCATTATTATGTTTAATTATTAATGTTATTATGAATTTGTTAATTTTCCTTCTTTGCTTATTATTTAATTTGTTTTGCTTATTCTTTGCATATTGAATACATGTTTTAAACAATTGACTGTATTTTCTGAAGTGAGGTCCATTCTGAAATAATGATATTGTACATCCTGCTGTTCCTTTAAGCTGGGATTGAAAGAAAGACATTTGAAATGCATTTAATTCATGTGTGCTAACTGGGGTTAAACATGGAGGAAAATAATTCTACTGTACTTACATTTTTTTTGTCCAATCTGACCTTACTGAACTGCCTACCACTAATAATATATTGTGTTCAGAGATCAGATGCTGCTTTCAAAGTGAGATGCAATAGTATATTAGAACAAACGGTCACTATAAAACAAGCCATTTAAAAATTTCTGTTAAATACCAGCAAGGAATGTATAAATTTATGAATGTTAATCACAACCCATACAAATGGATCAGAATAGCTTTTAAGTGATAGTAAATGAGCAACATGCCTAAAGGGAATTTTACACTGAATGAGACCATGGGAACATGTTTTGCCATATATTTTTGTGATGATATTGAATTTATTTCAGGGACATAATTTAAATTTAAATGTTTTTTCCTTGTCATAGATGACACCTATGACTTTATTTTAAAAATCCTAGAAGAAAATTGTCCATCTGTGGGACATTTCAAGAATAACCATACAGTATATCATGTTTCATTAGCAGCACAGGTGATCACTGTTCATCACTAGTCAGAATTAATGCAGAAAGAAAATCAGAAAATTATTAATTAGTTTCAGACTCTATAGTTCTCTTGATATCTACAGTTACAGTTTAGATTTCCTTAGACTTGTTTAGATTTTCTTTCAAGAGCTAGGATTTTTAGATCAATCTGTAAGATGATAGGTTGTATGTGTATGCATAAAATGTTACTTTTATATTTGTATAATACATTTATAATATATGTAAATTATTACAGCAATGATACATTGCTTTGTGTAATCATTATATATACACATAACCAGCAGTTTTTAGTCTTTTTCTAGCCTAATGCTACATTCAGGTGCAGTTATGTTTACTGTATTTATGAGACAATCGTATTTAAAAAAAGAAAATCCTTAAAATGTCTTTTTTTTCCCCCTTGAGGTGTCTGGTATCATAATAAACATTGTTACGAAGTTTGTATGCTTGTGCATGTCTGCTCTGTTGTGTATTAATCTGCTGCTTCCATCTCTGCTTTAACTAAGCAATTTCACAATGAGTCATTCCAGAATAGACTTTTTTTAATGCCAGAGGACAAAATGGGGAAAATACAAACTACAGAGCTATAGAGTTAAGTACAGAACATTTTTGATAAATGTCCTCTTGACCCAAAACTGAGAGTTCAGAGGCAAAAAACCCAAAAAAAAAAAAAAAAAAAAAACTGGAGAGAGATACAGACAGAGAGAGAGAAACTGATGACATCACTAAATCTGCTGTAGTAACTGTTCCGAACTAGGAAGTGAAACGTTTATGTGGTGAACACAGACGAGCGGAGTGATACACAGAGAAATATTCCAGTACGGATATAGGAAATATATATTCGCTCTTGGAACGCTGTTTGACCAATCAGATTAGTGGACCAGAACTAACTGTTTTATAAAAGTTCATAATCTATCAGCAAATATGCTTCTCAACTTCCCGTGTATGTTAGCGCAACATTACTGAACAAGCCTGATTATACAATTACTGTATAATCATTGGTGGCTACATTTTTGCACGATTTAGGCATGTCCATACATTCTCCAAATCAAATTTATATAGTGTATGTTATTCAATATTAAATATTTACATTACATAGTTACACTATTTGCAATTATCTGCAAGCATTTTTTTTTTATCGTTTTGCCATCAGGCCACAAATGTATAGCTCTACTACGAAAAGATAATATTTGATTGCTGTAAAGGATATACAGTATCTCACAAAAGTGAGTACACCCCTAACATTTTTGTAAATATTTGATTATAACTTTTCATGTGACAACACTGAAGAAATGACACTTTGCTACAATGTAAAGTAGTGAGTGTACAGCTTGTGTAAAAGTGTCAATTTGCCGTCCCCTCAAAATAACTCAACACACAGACATTAATGTCTAAACCGCTGGCAACAAAAGTGAGTACACCCCTCCTCGGTGTTATGTGAAGTCATATATAATATATAGTCATATATAATTTGAAGTCATATGATTTGACTTCACTTTTCAACCACTGTACACCATATATAGTGCCACTGGTTCACACACACACACACACACACACACACACACACACACACACACACACACACACACAACACACACACAGTAAATAATACACAGACACACTCACTTCAGACTGCAGGTCCAAAACAGCAACAAAATAAGCAGAGTGAATTCAGGTCAGCATCAAACCCAAATCATGTGTTTGATGCTGACCTCACTCCCTTATATAATGGCATATCAATTATCAGTTAAGTTTTGTGAAAGCAAACAATGTCTTGTTTTTTTTTCATTTCTTGCTGGCTAGATTTAAAACCGCAATCAAATAACAACTCGTGTTTTATTTGTTTTATACTGACACAAAAATGTAATGACCAGAAGGCTTGTGGAACCTGCATATACTGTGGCCCCTTTCTGTAATAATAGTGGTCCCACTATTATTAAAGAGTCCTAATATTAAAGGACTCACATTCATTCGTCATTATATACACTCTGAGTTTTTTACCACTCGTTACCATGCAGTTCATGTTCTTAAAGTCTTTCTGTTTTTATGTTTTTGAATTTTATAGCTAGTACAGTATTCTCAAATCTTATTTTTGCCTTGCCCTTTATGCTGTTTGCACATAGCCTGACCACTGCCTGTTTTTTTTTTTTTTTTTTTTTACTTTTCTCTGCCTCAAGTGTTTGATCTGGTTGAAATCTTTCTAATAAAGCTGTTGAGTGCCTGAGAATTAGAATCAAATAGAATAATTAAAATTTTGTGTAGCATTTTCCAAAACTGGTATTTGCCTTACAAATGATAAATGAATTCAGGTAAAGTAGCACATTGAACAGTTGTTAGCATTTAGTATGTTGTATTTAATGTATCATATAAGCTGAAGCTCTTCTGGGGAACTCAGATATATTTGTCCATTTGACCAACCTCATCCTCGATCTGGCTCTGAGGAAGCTAGAAGATCTGATTCTCAAAATAGAGACAGAGTGCATGACCTGTCTTTCATTTACAAACACGTTTTTCTCATACTTGCCCCTTGGCAGCATTTATGTTGGATGCTTATTAGCCTGTTTGTCTACAATTTCAAATACACAGAAATGTACTTTCATTTTGTACCTTAGTTTCACATTGAATCCAGAATTTGTGTTGTATGGAGGTTATATTTGACTATAACTGGATGTGGACATTTGCATCAGTTTGTGTTCATGGGTCTTCATCATGGATCACATGATGTGAGCAGCAGCTGTTCTTTCAATAATTTAATATCTGTCAATTTACAGATGAAAATATACCTTTTTTTCTTGGGCACACAATTTCCCTTGTGTTTAGTGTTCAAAAACACACATATTCCCAAGCAAGCGTAGGTTTAGTTCTTTATGGGCTAGACAATACATCAGGGAAAGAGGGATGTGCTCATGTAAATATCGCATGAATGTATGTGTGTGTGCATTTCCTGCTTTTTGTTATTCGTTTTGTTTCTTTTGCTTTGTAGAAGGTAAAAGTCTCCTTTTCTTTTCCTTGCCATAATCACCACATTTAGCAGCAAGGTAAGTTCCCAACAAGGGACTCTATATAATAACATTTATAATATTTTTTGAAAAATAGGTTAATAATACACTTCGCCCTTTCTTTCATGAAAAGCTCGAGCCTATAAGCAAGCTACCATTCTGACAATCCGCGCTGCCTCCGGTTTTGTTTTATGTTTTCCTCCATAGTCACACCAGAGGCTAGTTTAAGTAATTTCTTATATGTTTCCAAATGTATGTAGGCTTAGTTAAGGCAACAGACTGTATTGCATGTATTGCATTATCTGCATGGGAGTTGGAAGCAGGGACTAAACATGACAAAAAAATGCATGTGGACATTTACATCAGTCTGTGTCTACGGATCACGGTCATGAATTACGTGCTGTGAGCAGTAGATGTTCTAACTTTAATAGGGAGGACTTAAATGTGATCAAGTAAACCTACATGTAATTTGTGCTTCCAAACTTGACTTTACTTGTACAAATTCTAAACACATTTACAGATTTGTACAGAGACATGTTATTTGTAGTAGCTTATAATAGTGTACAAAATGTTTTATTGTTATTGTTTATTGTTTTATTGGGTGAACAAATATTGTTTAGTGTTCAAAAACACATGTTCTCAAGCAGGTTTTGGTTTAGGTCTTAAGAGGGATAAACAATATAGACTTCATGGAAATAGAGATGTGCTCATGCAAACGATGCACAAATGTGTACATGTGCTTTCGCTTTTTCACTTTCAGTTCTCTTGAAACGAGCAAAAATCCACATCTTGCCATCATCACCACCTTTTGGTGTAAATCCTCGGGACCAGATATTTACAACACCTGTGGCATGTTTTCTTATGTAAAATGTATGTATGTATGTGGCTGTTCATATGTATTTCTTAAATACTGTTTTAGTTTTTAATGATGTAATTTTAAATAATGAACATCAGCTGTGTCCAATTTTGTGTTAGTGTTTTATAGATTTTTTGATGAATCATCATCTATAAATTTGTAACTATAATCAATGATGATCAACATCGTTTAGTTGATGTAGACATAATTATCCCAACTGACTAAAGATAAAGTAAAAGATGAGTGAGCAAAAAAAAAACAAAAAAAACAAAACGCTGTATATGCCATGAAAATGGGCATATACATAGAAAATATTCTATGGGAGATAATTTACTAAACTGTTACCAAAAGTGATGTGATTAACTTGTACACAATATTTCCACTATGTACAATAATTACTGTAGATTTAACTGAAGCATTGTTTCTTAATTTCTTAAATATGTATTTCTTCATTTCTTTTATTTGTTCTACCAGCTGACTACTGAACACAAGGTATGTTTCCAACAAAGTTAATCTGTATTAAATAGTACTTATTATGGGACTGATATTTGAGATTGAGGGTTCTTTAAAACATTCAACACATAACAGACATTAGACAGATATCATATAATATACTATATAATCTAATGTAATTGTTTTAAATTGTGTATTTTATTTACAGACGTTCAATCATTAATAATGACAATGCAAGCTGAACAGAAAAGCCTCTTTTTTGTCACCTGGAACACAAATGGTATTAGAGATACCAAGAAATCACCACAAAAGTTCTCAAACATTTTTAAGAGCCTTAGTGACCTTCAGGCTGATATTGTCTTTATACAAGAGACACATGTCGGGACAGATTGTTACAACATCTTAGAAGATGTTCCAGGCTGGAAAGTCTTCTTCACTGTATACAACTCTCGCAGTAAAGGAGTCGCAATCCTGATAAGAGACAAAGTACCATTTGAGTACATATGCCATGATGAGGACTACAGTGGAGGTTACATTGTGCTCTTCTGTCGTCTGTATGGTGAACTGTACACTCTTGTTAACGTGTACAATCATAAGGCAGACAGAGATATCTTAGCTAGTTTAAAAGACTATTTGATGGAAACAGCTGATGGTGTTCTAGTGGTTGGAGGTGATTTCAACACAGTTTTGCATCCTAGCTTTGATCGGAGATCTTTAAGTTCTCATGCAAGACATTCACCATTCAGAGCTTTTTTAGAAGATTTTACTGTTTCTCTCAATCTCAGAGACACCTGGTCATACAAACGCTCTACTGATGACGTCATTACACGGCGTCAGAAAGAACAGACAGCGTCCAGAATAGACATGTTTTTCCTGCCAGAGCACAAATTGGGACTGGTGTGTAATATTGATGTAGCTGAAGCACAGGGTGTTTCTGATCATTATCCTCTTGTACTAGAACTCACAGTTCAGCACAGAACTGAAACAACCCTCCCAAATGTTGCCTTACAGCTGTCACGGCCTTTTGAATACACACCTGATAGAAGACCAGGGAAGATTAGTGGGGCAGAAATACTTAGTGCCATTAAATCTTTGACTGACTTAGAAGAGCACTCACTTGATATGGAGCATGTGAAGTCATATAAAGAGCAACGCTGTCAACTGACTGAGACCTTAAAAATCAAATACAATTCAATGTTAGAGAATAAAGAGGTCGGAGAGAGAAACACCTTTGAGCATTTGATATTGTCTCAAATTTTGGCAAAGCGTCTCAATGCATCCATTTCCCCTTCAAAAAAATTTTTTTTTTTTTTCTCTCCCCCCCAAAAAAAAAAAACAACCCCAGGGGGGAAACCACACAAAAAAAAAAAAAAAAAAAACACCCCTTCTCCCCCCCCCCCTCCCTTTTTTTTTTTTTTTTTTTCTTTTTTTTAACCAAACCCCCTCCCCCCTTTTTCAATCAATTCTGAACTTAACAAATTTTGGAGCCTGGGAGTACACTCACCAATGCTATCTTCAATCTGGCTCTGAAAGAACTAGAAGCCATAGTTTTACGTAATTTATGTAAGGGCACTGTTTGCTATCAAAGACAGGTTCTGCGCGTACATACACCAGCAATCACATCTGAGTTTGTGGAGTTTTTCATAAACAATTTTAAGGAGCAGTCCGGACTTAAAATACGTATCTTACAACATCCAGACTAAGTGGTCTTAAAATAAGTTACTTCACAGAATTAATTCTGTTTTCATTTGATATGTTATAGTAATTGCAATTATTTGTTCCCATATTATTCATTTTGATGGCTGACATGATTGCAAATGTGCTCACAGCCAGTAAAGAAAGATGACATCTGTCGACTAATTATGATCAAGGCATATGGTTAAGGCCTATAGGTCAAGTACCCTTTTATTTAACCATGGGAAAAATAAACATGGTTCCTCATACATGTCTAATACACTGACAAATTTATATCATTTTTAATATACACACTAATAATATGGGATAGGCTACTGGGATAGGCTCCAGGTTTCCCCATGATCCTGAAAAGGATAAGCGGTATAGAAGATGGATGGATGGATGGATGGATGGATGGATTAGTTATGTGCTTTCTTTAAAATATAATAAGAAACTGTTCACAATACTAATATCTTCTTATTTAGATTTCTGTAATGCTGTACAAAATTACAAAATGAATGCAGAAGCAGATGTTTTAACAATTTAGAAAACATTTTTTTCTTGTAATGGATTCAGGGGTCATTTATTAAAGAAAATGGGTAAAAACTACACATACTACAGAGTACAAAATATGGTTTAAACCCCTATTTGAGGTCACAACACAGACTTAAGTAAGCATAAGTAACTCTAAATTTAGTAACTGTATTTTGGAACTATACTTAAGTATTGTTTTGAGGCATTTATAGTTTACTTGAATATTATGCAAATTACATACCTGTACTTTTACTTATCTACATTTGAGAAGAAAACTGTTTTTTCCTCCATTTTTATTTACACCCTCAAAGTACTCATTACAAACCTCTTCTCTCATCTTGTCAATGATTGTATGCTATATATCAGGAGGAGGGGTTTACATGCATTTTATTTACATTTAAATTTCAGTTTAAAAATAGATTTATTTTTTTTTCAAATCCAGCTGGTGGCAAAGCTGGTTTTCTCTGTTTTCTCTCCTTTAATCTCAGAAAGATCTCATGTCAGAAAATTAAGAAGGAGTTTCAGACTCTATATCTACAGTTACAGTTTTGATTTTCTTAGACTTGTTTAGATTTTCTTTCAAGAGCTAGGATTTTTGGATCAATCTGTAAAATGATAGGTTGTATTTGTACCCATAAAATGTTACATTTATATGTGTATAATATATTTATAATATATGTATATTATTATAGCAGTCATGCAATGCTTTGTGTAATCAGTACATATACACATTACCAGCAGTTTTTAAGTCTTTCTCTAGCCTAATACTACATTCAAGTGCAGCCATGTTTACTGTATTTATGAGAAAATTATATTTGAAAAGAGAAAATCCTTAATGTCTTTTTTTTCCCCCTTGAGATGCCTGGCTATCATAATAAACCTTATTACAAAGTTTGTACACTTGAGCATGTATACTCTGTTGTGTATTAATCTTCTACTTCCATCTCTGCTTTAACTTAAGACTTCCAGCTACAAGGCAATCGCCATTAAATGTTATTTTAGAAGATTTTACTGCTCTCTGAATCTCAGAGACACCATACCTTCACATTACTGATGAGAGCTTTACACAATTTCACAATGAGTCATTCCAGAATATACTTTCTTTTTAATGCCAGAGGACAAAATGGGAAAATACAAACTACAGAGCTATAGAGTTAAACTACAGAAAGTTTTTGCTAAATATACTCTTGTCCTAAAACTAAGAGTTCAGAAGCAAACAATAAAAAAAAAAACTCTGGAGAGAGATACAGACAGATAGAGAAACTGATGATGTCACTAAATCTTCTGTAGTTACTGTTTCGAACTAGGAAGTGAAACGTTTATGTGGCAAACACAGACGAGCGGAGTGATACACAGAGAAACGTTCCAGTGCGGTTTTAGGAAATATATTCACTCTTGCAATGTTACTCGACCCATCAGATTAGTGGAGCAGAACTAACTGTTGTATAAAGGTTCATAATCTATCAGTATATATGCTTCTCAACTTCCGGTGTATGTTAGCACAACATTAATTGAATAAAAATAATTTCTGTATAATCATCTTTGGCTACACCTTTGCACAATTTAGGCATGTACGTACATTCTCCAAATCAAATTTATATAGTGTATGTTATTCACTGTTAAATATTTACATTACATATTTACACTATTTGCAGTTATCTGCAAGCGTAATATAACTTTTTTTTATAATTTTGCCATCAGCCACAAATGTAAAGGTCTACTACAAAAATATAATATTTGATTGCTCTGAAGAATATAAAGTAGCTTTCTACTTCTGAACTCTGGAAAAAGAGGAACTAATATGTAACCTGTGACATACATGCTAATAACATCACCAAAACTGCATTTTTTCTCCCTTTTTTTTAGTTTAGGAAATATGCCCATGATGAGACATTTGGGGATTTATTTTTGTGATCATGCCACACATGCAAAAACAAAGCACTGATATTTTAGTTTTTATCCCCATTAGCGGACATGGTGACATGTGTCACAGTTCGCCCGGAGCAGTGGCGCACAGTGAGTGCTACTGCGCATGCGCGGACATCGTCCGCGTTGGAACAGCCCTCCAAGAGCTGGGGCGACTATCGAACGCCACTGGCGCAAGAAGCAAAGGAGGACGTAAATGCTGTGAAGAACGGTGAGGTTTTATTTACAGTGTGCACCAAACAAACAAACAAAACCGAAACAGGAACATCAGAACCAAACTAAACTCACTGGGCTAGCACTGCTACTGCTAGTGCTAGCGACTAGAGCTAGGAATACCGCTACACACGTAGATGCGTAAGTGTCCTTAGACCCGAGCATAAACAAAACCAAGCGAACTGAGCATAACCTTGCGCGGAGACATAAACATGAGCATGAAAATGAACATTGACATAGTCCTTGATACCGATATTGCTATTGCTATTGAACCGCGCTGTGTAGAGCACGGCCCGCGGTATATAAACAGTCCCATCATTACTCCAATGGGCTCTCAGCTGTGCGTGATTCCCAGACACGTGACCTTATGACCTGACGTGACGTGGGCACGGCGTCGCTGCTGACGACGTCCGTACATGCGCAGTGGCGTTCGATAGTCGCCCCTGCTCTTGGAGGGCTGTTCCAACGCGGACGATGTCCGCACATGCGCAGTAGCGCTCACTGTGCGCCACTGCTCCGGGCGAACTGTGACAACATGGCACACGATGGTGCAAACGTAAACAGGGGTTAGTTTTGAATTAATAAATTATCAAGAGGTGTGGATTGGAGAACTGATGAGATATTCAGCTCCTCTTATTTCCTTTAAGACAGTGCACCATAGTGACATTTTACTAATGTTTATACACACATTAGAAGAAGAAGAAGCCTTTATTGGACACATATACATTACTGCACAGTAAAATACTTTTCTTCGCATATCCCGGCTTGTTAGGATGTTGGGGTCAGAGAATGGTCTAACATGGATCATCAGGTTTTACACACACTTCTGGACTTTGTTTCAACTTGAGTACACACTACAGTTAAAGCAAAAAAGGGGACATAACAAATACTAAGAAACTCTAAAATTCAGACTCTGGCAGGTCGGTGAAGAAATTCACAGAGATGAGTGACCAGGGATGCTCTGGATTGGGAAGAGGAACCAGTTTTCCTGCTGGTAATGTTCGAGGAACCTTGGACTGGGCACAGGTTGAACATGATGAGACCACTCGAAGCACATCCCTCGGCATGTTGGGCCACCAGTACTTCTCACGTATTAGATGGTAGGTGCACTGTGTACCTGGGTGTTGAAAGCCCAAATTTAGCCTATTACTAAGAGACAATTTAAATTCAACGTAGAAGCCAATACTCACATCTGTAAACCCAGTTGGAGATAGAAAAGACAAATCAGCCATGAGTGAGAAGAAGTAAGGGTCCAGACTTTATTTCCACCAACTGAGATCCACACCAATGAGAATTCTCAGAAGTGATCCCAACACAGTATAAACATGTTTTGTTTTCACACACACACATACAAGCTCATATACACAGGTTATATTCACACTGTTCACACAGTATTACACATCTCTATATTACACATAATTGAGGTTTCAGTGTATAAAGCATCTTCACACCAGCTCTGTATGTACATTAAATGCAACATTCAACCGAAACTAATGTTCAAAGATTATCAAACACACATATCTCCTTATGTATAAGTTCCTGCTCAGAGCAGTAATGAATTCAAGTCTTCAAACCTAAGTTTCGGAGCTCATCACACATGCATTCATCATATTTATAAACACACACATTTGTTACACATTACACATTACACACCGGGCACGCTTCTCTTGACAGATCCTTTCCCTGAGTAGCATGACCCCGACCTGGGCCCAGGATTTACAACCCTCTCTATCCAGACCTGGATTTTACTACACTACATCCAGCGGTATTAGGGGTCCCCTCGCTATCGCAGCCCTGGAATCACTACTCTACTACATCATCCAGCGGTATTAGGGGTCTGAGGTCTCATTCACCTGCTTTCTATCACAGCCCTGGAATCTTTCACCAGCGGTATTGAAGGAGCTTTTCTCACACAACACATATACAATTTTATTAAACACACATTATATAATCAGTTTACACTTCTCTAACCTTTTCTCACTCACTCAAGGTTCTTTTGGAGAACAATTTAGCCCATCTTCCCACCCTGGGGCTTCCTTCTTGTGGCAACAGATCACTAAAACAGAACTTTGAAATAACAGGTGTCTGCAATACCTTTTTCCTACACGACCTATCTGTTGCTTAGAGAGTGAAGTCCCACGGTAGAGATTACAGACACAATATAGATCTTAGCCCAGTCTCATCTGGGTCGCCAAATGAAGGCCCAAATTTAGCCTATTACTCAGAGACAATTTAAATTCAACATAGAAGCCAATACTCATATCTGTAAACCCAAATGGAGATAGAAAAGACACATCAGCCATGAGTGAGAAGAAGTAAGGGTCCAGATTTTATTTACACCAACCGAGATCCACACCAATGAGTATTCTCAGAAGTGATCCCAACACCTGGAGCTTAAGCTCCAGTATAAATACTGAGTTTACATAGTAATTAACCAATAAACTTTAGAAAGACTATGATATCAATACCAATAGGGGTAAACAGAGTTTAAATTCACAATTAGGTAAAAGAATGTCTGACAAAATTCACAATTAGGTAAAAGAAGTCTGAGAAAAATAATACCATTAGGTAAAAGAAGTCTGAGAAAAATAATACCATTAGGTGAAAGAAGTCGAGATAGACAAAACATTTCAGAGCGATGACCTTGATCTCATTCCGCAGGGGCCATGTAATTCAATCATTCTAATAAGTGTCTCCTCATGGACGGTCCTCTCAGACGGCTTTCTCCCAAAAATTCAAGGCCCCTGTCTACACTATGCTCGACCCTTCCCTGCGAGACAAGAATCTTCACCATCTGAATTATGAGTAAGTTTCATTTACACCTTTCTGTATTTCTGGTTTATAATTTATTTTCATATCTGCTCTATATTTCATATTTCTATTTTATACATGGTTATACATTTTATACATGAGTTAAAGGAACTACTTCACCACTAGTGATATTTGTTTTAAATGTTTGAAATGTTAATTTAAAATAAGTTAAAAGATATTTTTCAATAAAACATAATCTGTTCATTCTTAACTACAATCGAGATAACATTATTAGCTTTGTTTCTTGTAGTAGATCTAGTATTTTAATGGGATTAATATAAAATATCAATTGAGTCATTGAGACTAGGGCAGTTGGTGAGCAAAATCATTTACTTACAATGAACATTTCTAACAGTTGCCCAACCTGAACTAAGATCAAGATATCAAGCATCATCAACAACAACACAGGTGTTGCCTGAGGGATACATTTTTATTTATTTATTTATTTTTACATAGGGCTTATAGCAAATAGACCTGGCAATATTTTACACATTCTACTGTACACTAAAGACATGTTCACACTCTTGAAACTGCACATGGTACCAGTTTTCGGTTGCTCAGGGCGGGGCTCATAATCCCAGATTTGCACACACACACACACACGCACACACACACACACACACACACACACACACACACACACACACACACACACACACACACACACACACACACACAAACTTATTATTTCTACATTCATGTAAATTCCATCAGTGCACCATTTAGCTACAGCCATTGCTGTATGTTTCATACATCCATTCATGCATTTATTATATCCTTTCATTTCTCATATCTCCACTTAAGGCAGTCTGATTTTACCTGAACCATTCTATCTTGAAAAGTATTGAACATCTGCACATGATGTCCTTCTGTACAATGTGAACTAACTTTATTCTTATTTTATAACAACAGTAACAACAGCTTATGTGCAATAAATCATGTACATCATAAATATGTGGAATGCATAATTCCTGACACGTTTATACATTTATAAAATGTACATCAATATTATAATGTAATTAAAATTTGTTTATTTTAAATATTTTTTTGTATAAATGCATTTTGTGTTAAAACAACACAAACATTTTTTTCCAGTCCTCATAGAGAACTCTTGAAAATGAACAATTTCTGCAAATGTTAATTCACACTTACTTAATGTGTGATGGACTTTAACCGTGGTTTGGATTTAGTGTTGTATTGTTTACAGTGTACAGTTTCTCTTATACTATTTTCAAGAGAAGAAATTTGCTTTTGTGTTGTGCCTTATTTTACATGTCATCCAAATTTGTCCGTATCATATAGGTACGTTAGATTTGACTATGAGGCCATTTGACTATGAGGTCATTTCTAATTCATATCTTTGCAAAAGGCTTAGATAAGACAATTTGTCTATCTGCATTGAGTATCTGTATGGAAGTTTCAAGCAGTGACTGAACATGGTGAAGAAACTGGATGTGTAAATTTGCATTAGTCTGTGTTTATGGATCACAGTCAAGGACCACATGATATGAGCAACAGCGGTTTTGAGATAAAAAATGAGAGCTTAAATGTGATCAAGCAAACCTACAGTACCTTTTCATTTTTGCTTTCAAATTTGAAAACGTTACATGCTGAAATCATTTGTACATATAGCAAAGAGACACGGTGTTCAGCTCTTAAATGATTTTCAAAAATCCATCACGGAAATAGACAAATCCTCAGGCAAAGTGGGCACAAAAGTATGTGTGCGCCTCAAGCTGCTTTTTCTTTCCCTCTTTCTTTTCCTTTCTGTTTTAAATAGGAGCTAAAACTTATGTTTTCCTGATATGTATTAATTAAAGCAATCACTGCATTTTGCTGTAAATCTTATGCAGCAAGTATTTACGCAATAGTTACAACCCCTGTGATGTTCTTTCCCAATGTAAAATGCTTCCACTTTTTCAGAGTTCCTGTAAATCACATGGCTCTTTTAATTAGTCTATTTCACTTCTTCATTTCTGCCGCCAGTTGAGAGTACAAGATCAGTTCCCTGATACCATATAAGATAAGTTATTTTCAGATGAATCCAATTTTAACTTGGATTGACCGGATGCTATGGTGTTAGTGTGGAGAAAGCAAGGAGAAGAATTTAAACCAACCTGCTAAAACAGATTGAGAGTCACTCCAGGTTGGACATGTTTTTCATGTGCAATGATGCAATGGGATGGGTGTGTAGTAACAAAATACAGAGCAATGAAATTTCAGATCACAAGCCTCTGTTCAAGAACTCAAAGTGCAGCAACAGACTGGAAATATAATTCCAAAAGTAGCCTGGTTTTTGAAGGAAACTAGAGTTGATGAAGAACCTGACAGAAGATCAGGGAAGATTAATGGGGCACAAGTACTGAATTCCATCAAGTCTTTGATTGACTCCAATCAAAGACTTGATGCAATGGATGTGGATTACTATAAAAAGTTTTGTTGTCAGTTGACTGAGACCTTAAAGAGAAAGTATAACCTCATGTTAAACAATAAGCAGGTACCTGAAGCTTATAATTCAGGAGACATTTTCAATGTTGACTGTTTGATATTTTCAGAAATATTGGCCAAGCGCCTTAGTGTGCTCATTACTCCATCTCTGAAGAGAGAAACGAAAGCAAAGTTTGATATTCTTCTTACCATGACCTTCGAGCCAGGCCCACAGGAAATCAGGTGGTCCTTCCTGGAACAAACCCTCAGGAGACTAAAACAGATACAATCTGTCCCTCCACTAGACTTCAGCATTCTGGACTGCCTTCTTCCTAAAGTCCAAAACTTTTCACGAGAACTCAGACGTCTGCGGCCTGGCCTTCCCCTCACCAATGCTATCCTCAATCTGGCTCTGAGACAGCTAGAAGATCTGATTCTCAGAAGTGAGTCAGAGTGCAGGACCAGTGTTTCCTTTCACAGACAGGCACTGCTCATACATGCAGACCAGAACAAACGGGGGAAAGTTGTTAGGTACTAGAGAAATTTCAGGACGACTCAGGATTTAGGCTTACAGAATGCCACATAATAGATTGAAAAGATTAAAGCACAGAAATGTGTGTGACAAGTGTAGAAAATAAGAGACAATCAGAAGGAAAGGGTGATCAGGAGCAGGAACTTAGTAAATGCTATACATTATTATTATTATTATTATTATTATTATTATTATTATTATTATTATTATTATTATTATTATTATTATTATTATTATTGTTATTATTATTATTATTATTATTATTACTAGTAGTAGTAGTAGTAGTAGTAGTAGTAATGTTATTATTATTTTATTATATTACTACAGTTGAATTTTACACTATACTTACATATCCATGCAGATTATAAACGACTTTATTGTTGTACAGATTTAGAGACTGGGATGCAAGCACGAATGTTTCCGTTTAATACTGGCCGTAAATAACAGCTTGCTAATACTTGTGGGGATGGTTGCCAAGTTTTCAAAACTAGAAAGAAATATGTGAAACTCATCCCAAAATGAGAAACAGTTAACATTGGTCCATGTTTATGATTTATCTTCGATACACAACATATGCGGAACTTGTCAACAATGTTCATGGAACTTTAGAAAAGAGCTACTTCTCTTTCTTTACTAGTGGGAAGTTGATTTGAGTTGAATGCCTGAACTTTTTTTGAACTGTTGCTCCATGTACTGTAGCTCACACACTATGCACAGTGCACAGAGGTGCACATCTCTGTGGAGCTCTAAATTGAATTAATAATTTAATATTGTATTAAAAATGTATTTTAAATAATTACTTGTACATTAATTGTGCATGTTTTTGTCATTCTTAAATAATTGTTATCCAAATTTATTGAAATAAATTCGGTCATTATAATGAAATGCTTTATAAAGGATCCAAACAATTTTGACCCAAGCAGGACTGTAAGGGTATTCAACTTTTATTGTAGGTTCTCACATTTCCAGCAAACTCTTCTGATTTTTCTGCAATACAACAAACCCAAAAAATGGCATTGGGAGACACATCAAATATAGCCTCTGTATGTCTGGATACATACTATTACAGACTCATTCATACATAGAGACAATTTAGAATAGCCTCCTGGCAATGTGAGGACACCAGAGAACCCAGGAAAAAAAACCAAAAAAAAAAAACCATGTGGACACAGGGAGAACACCCACAGGACAAACTCCACACGGACCTGAGCTCAGGATTGAACCATGGACTGTGAAGATGAAAGTTTGCTTCCAAACTTGACATGGCATGCCCAAATCATAAAAACAAGCATAGATTTGTACATATAGTACACATGAGACTTCTAGTAGAATTTATAAGTTTATAAAGTGTTTTATTGTTAACTGTTCTATTGTAACCGCATTCATTTAACATGTTAAATTCCCCACGTTCTTGTAGATTTGCAGTAAATATGTAAAAGATTGTTTTGTGTTCAGAAACACATATTCGTATGTCTTAAAGATGAGGTGGTTAAAAATACACATAAAATAAACACGAGGGAGACCTAGTATGAGTAATATGTAATTTTATTGAAAATCAGCAGTGAGATGCGCGGTCTGGTGTAGAGTGTTCAGATCCGGGTCCACCCCTTCACAGAGGAAAGAGGGAAAAAATGTCGGGCACCTAAACACACAGAAACGGTATTAGGCGGATATATATATATATATATATATATATATATTGAGGAACAGGATTCGCGTTTTTGGGATCAACAAGGGTTTATTAGTCACAGAGAAATATAAGAGATTTAGTGAAACACACACACATAGATAACACACACACTCTTGCACACACTCTCTGTCTCTCCCTCTCTCACACACACATAACATTATAACATATATAATAATAATAATAATAATAATAATAATAATAATAATAATAATAATAATAATAATAATAATAATAATAATAATAAAGTAGGATTTAGATATTAGAAGGATAATATAATGATATTATGAAGTAGGGAGTACATTAAACCACAAAAAATTATATAATGAAACCAAAGTTCTTCTGTAGAACTCAGACATTTGTCCATTTATTAAGCCCATACTCAATCTGGCTCTCAGGAAGCTAAAATATCTGATTCTCAAAACTGACACAGTTCTTACTAGTGTTTTCTTTAACAAACACGTATTTTAATTTTGTACCTTATTTTCACAGTGAATCCAGAATTTGTCTTTCACATAGGTTAGATCTGACAATGCAAAAGAAAAAGTCTTTTGTAGTTGCAAGCAGGGACTAAACATGACAAGAAAACGTGGATGTGGACATTTAGATCAGTCTGTGTCTGAGGATTACCATCATAACATGCTGTGAGCAGTAGGTGTTCTGAGGTCAATAATGAGGACTTAAATCTTATCAAACAAACCTACATGTAATTTGTGGTTCCAAACTTGACTTTACATGACTTGACTTTTATCAAATTGTAAAAACATGCACAGATTTGTACAGAGACATGAGATTTGTAGTAACATTTATTAGTTAACAAATTAATTGTTTAATATCATTATTGTTTATTGTTTTATTGAGCACACCATTTCCATAGTGTTTAGTGTTCAAAAACACACATGCTCCCAGGCTAGCTTAGTTTTAGGTCTTCAGAGGGTTTTTTAACACTATAGACATCATGTAAAATAGAGATGTGCTCATGCAAATGGTGCATAAATGTGCCCCAAGCTGCTTTCTGTTTTTCACTTTCATTTCTCTTGCTTTGCAAGTACGAGCAAAAAGAAAACAAAATCATTCCATAATCGCCAAGTTTTGCTGTAAACCAGACCAGTTATTTACAACACCTGTGACATGTTTTTCTATGTAAAATGCTTCCACTTTTTTTTTTTTTCTCAAGTTCCTGTAAATCATGTGACTAATTGGATTCTTCATCTGGCGCACTTCATTTCTGCAACCAGCTGAGTGCACAAGGTAAGTATATATATATATATATATATATATATAATATTCTTATAGACCAAAGTTTCAAAATTAGACGATATCATATCTTTCTTTTATAATATACTGTTTTACTTAAAAACACAAAGAAAAGAACACAGCTTAAGGAAACGTATGTGATGTATGTGGATGTTCATATGTATTTCTGTTTTACACAAGTACTTCTTAAATACTGATTTGTTTTAGTTTGTAATTATTTCAAAATGTGTTCAAATTGTGTTTTATGGATTATTTGATTTTTAATATCAACAAATCATCATTTATAAATTTGTAACTACAACCAAGATAACATCAGTTGCCTTGTTTAGTTGATGTAGATATAATTATCCCAACGGACTTAATGTAAAAGATTAGTGGGACCGTTAGCTTAAGATAGAGGATAGAAAAACCAGTAAATTGATAAACAAAATCACTTACAATGGAAGCATTTACTTAACAGTTGTCTAAACTAAGAACCAAGATCAAGTGATTAAGTACCATCAAAGCAAACACTGGTGTCCCTCTGCATTCTTTGAGCCAATCATGTGCTCTCAAGTTACTTGTCTGGTCCTTAGGGGAAGAATGCCGTGACATTACACTGAATAAAATATTGGAATTTAACTTATTCAAGAAAAGTGTGGTAAAAATTTCCACACACAAAATCTTAGTAAATTTAACTAAGCATATTTTAAGTAAGGTCTACACTGCATCAGTTTCTATTCTTCAAAAATTGTAAGAAAATTTACCTAGCAACTTCCTTGGTTTATAAGTACTAACTCAATTTCCATAAAAGTGGGGAATTTTTTTAAAATGCTGTAAAAACTAAAATCTGTGATTTGTCAAATTTCTTGAAACTTTAATTAAGTTACAAAAGTACAAAGAAAATCTACTTAATTGTATTTTGTAAATATAAACAAATTTAGAATTTGATGCTTCAACACACTCAAAAAAGTTGGGACCAAGGCAAAGTAAGAATATTCAAGTAACACCAATTTGGAGGATCTGGATAATTTCTAACAAGGGAGGGTATTAGGATTGGGCATAAAAGGAGCATCAACAATAAAGATCAGCCTTTGAAAGCAAGGATGGGTCATGGCTCACCACTTTGTGCCAAACTTCATGAGAGAATTGTTATTCACTTCAAAAAGAACATTGCTCAATGCATGATTGATGCAAAATATAGTTTAAGCAGTTTTAGTATATAAAGTCCAGCAAACAAAACACATACGTAAGGCAGATTCAAAGTCAATGCAGGCAAAGGGTCAGGCAATTAGCAAACAGGATATCAGAGTAACCAAAATACACAAAACAGGGGACAAACAAAGTCAAAAAACCAGAATAGCAATATGGGAAACAAGGCTTGGTAATGACAACAAAACAGAAACTGTGCAATTACTTCCAGTGATGCAGTGACAGAATGAGGCTTACACAGGTGCACAGTAAAGAGTGTGAAATTGAGAACAGGTACAGACAGTCATGTGACATGGTCAGGTGAGGTGCAGTGGCTCATGGGAATTGTACTCACTATTCCGGTATTTCCATGACATTATGGAAATGGCGTTAGTACATTTTCCTCAAGTTTGAGTTAAAGGAAATACTTCACCAATAGTGATATTTGTTTAAGTTTGAAACTTTAATTTAAAATATGTCAAAATGTATTTTTCAATAGATCATAGTGTACTCATTCTTAACTACAATCGAGATACCATTATTAGCTTTGGTTTCTTGTAGTAGATCTAGTATTTTAATGAGCTTAATATAAAATATCAATGGGGTCATTAGACTAGGGGAGTTGGTTTAGCAAAATCATTTACTTACAATAAACATTTTTATTTAACAGTTGTCCAACCTGAACTAAGATCAAGTGATCAACCAGCAACAACAACAACAACAACAACAAAACAAAGGTGTTGCCTTTCATTTTTTTTTTCTTTTTAATCACAGGGCTTATACCAAATAGACCTGGTAATACATTACACATTCTACTGTACACTACAGACATGTTCACACTTGAATTTGTACATAGGACCAATTTTGGGTCGGCTCAGGGTGGGGCTCATAATCCCAGTTTTGCACACACACACACACACACACACACACACACACACACACACACACACACACACACACACACACACACACACACACACACACACACACACACACACACACACACACACACACACACACACACACACAAACCTATTATTTATACATTCATTTAAATTCCATCAGTGCACCATTTAGCTTTAACCATTTCTGTATGTTTAATAAATCCAATGTCCATGGACCACAGGTTCTTGGCCAAGTTGTAAGAGTCACTGTCGAGTCCAACTACCTGTAATTTAAGCTGATAATCGTTAGTTATTTTAGAATTTTTCGCAGTTTCCCCTATTGAAACCAGCCATTTTGCTGGATGTTTTGCCACTCAGTACGGCAGAGGGAGCGGGAACGTGACGTCACTGCACACCTTTTATTCTGTCATTTGCAGAACATTTTTTTTCTATTCCTTAACTAATTATGAAGATTTGGTGCACGTGAAAAGAGAAAAAGATTTGTGGAATTACAATGTCTGTGAAGAGTGGTGCCAGCTCAAAATATCAGTGAATGGTGAGCCTATAAGTCCATGCCTGAAGAAAGATTTAGAATTTAGGATGAATGAGGAGGCTAAAACAGTAATCCTGAAATTCATACAGGCTGACATTGTGTAATGTTCATATTGATTCCAGTGTTATACTATAGTTAAAAACTATTTAAAAAAAGAGAGAGAGAAAAGAAGATTTCCAGCACAGAATTATCATCATCATCATCATCATAATCATAAACACAACATTTCCACAGTTTCTATTAGTATAATAAGAATAAGAATGAAGAGAAAAGTCAAAAGCAAAAGAAGATTTTAAATTCAATAGCAAAGTGGTTTTAAAATATACAAAATACATTTTCCAGACAAATAACACACACTTATAAATGCTCACACAAATCTGTAATCTAATAGTTGTACCTGTCACTTTTGACATTTCATATACCACAGATGTTACACAAAAACAAACAAACAAAAACACACATCCAGTGAGCCTCTGTTCTGCCTCTGTTCTGCACCATAGTCTCTATAATTATAATGTGGTTTTATTAGGCTGAACATGTCTTTCTCTCATCACCATTTATTAGTTATTTGATGAGCTTAAAAGATTGCTTAGTAAGAAATTGTCATATGCAGTAGAAACTTATAAAACCAGACAGTATTCGAACAGAATAATAGGGGTCTATCTGTGTTTGGCCAGTGTTCCACTAAAAATTTCCATCCATCTCAGAATTAGGTAAATTTATAAATAACTTTATAATGTACACATTGCTGAGCTGTAAATATAAATAAAAAAAGCAAAACTGTCTGATGGCATAACTGCAGTGTGCCCTATGCTGACCACCCGTTCCCCACTATCATGAAACAGGAATGAATAGAGATTAGTTATAATGAGCTCCAGACCACCATTTTCAAGAGGAATGTGTTCTCTGAACCATTCTTGGGCAAATATACCACAAAATCAGGGTAAATTGTCCTAGGTCCATCAAAACCTCAAGTGGGAACATGACCTTACACAATACTGTCACGTGGCGTGACGGCAGACAAGTAGATAGGATGCAAATGCAGTACGAACGGTGATGTTTATTTACAGTGTGGAGAACGCAAAACCAAAATGGAAACAAGAAACAAAACACTCTCAATAAACTAAGCTAGGCTAACTATGACTATGGCTATGGCTACAGCTAATGCTAAGGTTAAAGCTAATGCTAAGGTTAAGGCTAAGGCTAAGGCTATGGCATAAACAGGACATTAAACCGAGATTCGCTATAGTCGCACTCGAGCTTCTACATGGCATACGTACATCGATACATACATGTATTCAATGCATTCAACCGCGCCGCGTGAAGCACGGCTCACGGTATATATCCACACAGTCATTAGTCCGCAATCGCTATCAGCTGCGGGCACTTCCGCATACGTCACACATGACAAACTGCGCTCAGCCCGTGCTGTTACTCCGGGAGAACCGTGACAAATACACTGTACAGTAATAATGGTTCTTTCTTCCTTGTGACACACAGTGTCATGGGGAGCCTGGGGCTAACCCAGGAAACTCAGGGCACGGGCAGGGGGACACCCTGGATGGGGGGTAGACCTATTGCAGGGCAAAATAAGTGTAATTTTAAATAACAAGACATTTCATCCAACACGTGATGTGATTTAGTTGTGTACAATATTTCCACTATGTACAAATATTACTATAGTCCTATGCTCCATGTGACAACCTCAGTTCTTAAATCTTATTCCTTCATTTCTTGTACCACCAGGTGGCTGCTGACACAAGGCTTCCAACCAGGTAATCTATATAATATAGTATTTATTTAGTGTTAGTAAGTAGAGACGCACCGATACTAAATTTCTCAGCCAATACGATAACCAATTATTCAGAGTGATATCAGCCGATACCGATAACCGACACCGATAGTTCTGCCTTTTATGCCTTCTTTTAATTTAATCATAATTAATTCCACAATTCTGAAAGAAATGCAAATAAAACCTTTATTCTCTCCATTTCAGCAAGTTGTTCCACAGTAACTGGTCTTAAACAGAAACCACATTACTCAAATTAACATTAACACGAACTAAATTCTGAAGATTAAAGTAAGATTTCTTAATTTATTGAAAGTTATTAATTCATATTGACAGAATTAATTGACTGAATTCTAAAAAACCTCCTGTTAGTCTCACATTCACTCTCCACAAACAAAAACATTTCTACTTCATCACTGAACATCAAACTGGTAATATATAATATCAACTTATTCATTAAATGGATATGAAATATACTACTCCACAAATATATTTTTCAGCGTGGAAATAAAAAAAAATTAGACTTGACGCTGAAACTCCCGTTCCACTGCTGCAGTGTCTGGTGTCAAATTTTAGCAGTGCAGAGATTACAGACTGCAGTTTTGTCGTCATTCCACACAAAAGACATCTTTACACACAGCATGAAATCAATGTGTTTTCCCTCTTTTGATTGACAGGATATAATTGCTGTCAATTGGATGTTTTTAAACTATCGCCCAATGGCCGATAGCGTGAAAAATTGCCTTTATGGGCCTATACTGATTATTGGCTGATACATCAGTGCATCTCTATTAGGTAGTATTTACTGAAAACTGTATTGAGAATACATAATGAATAGATAATTGTGTTCATAAAAAAGACATATTGTCAAAATTCATTCATTTGGCCTGATCTGAAAGAATTAAAAAAGCTGTAGTTTGATGCTTGCTTTTAAACATACAATACATAACAAACATAAAATATATAAAATAATTGTTATTTTAAATTGTCTATTTTATTTACAGAAGTTTAATCAAAAATGGCATCAAACGCCGAAACAAGCCTCTGTTTTGTCTCCTGGAACACAAATGGTATTAAGGAAAAGATTGTAGAAATATTGGATGTTCTATGTAACCATCAAGCTGATATTGTTTTTCTACAAGAAACACATTTTGGGCGAACAACAAAATCTCTCCAAGCCATTAATAAGGCTAAAAACTGGAAAGTCTACTTCACTGAATACAGTTCTCAAAGCAAAGGAGTTGCAATACTGATAAGAGACACTGTACAGTTTGAGTACATATGCCATTATGATAACATAGGAGGTTACATTGTGCTCTTCTGTCATCTGTATGGTGAACTGTACACTCTTGTTAACGTGCACAAGCATAAGAAAGACAAAGTTGTCTTGAAGAGTCTGAAGGACTATTTGATGGAGACAGCTGAGGGTGTGCTAGTGGTTGGAGGTGATTTCAATTCACTTTTAGATCCCAGAGTAGATCACAATCCTCCAAAGTCAAGAGAATCACCATCAAAAATTTTAGAAGACTTTATTGCATCACTGAACCTCAGAGACACCTGGTCAAACATACATACTGATAATGATACAGAGAGATTTACATTCAAATATTCTGGTGGTTGTTCCAGACTAGACATGTTTTTCCTGCAAAATGCCACAATAAATCAAGCACTTAGCATTACAGTTGAAAAAGGTTTGGAGGGGCAAAAAATGGATCATTTCCCTCTTGTCCTAAAACTCCCCAAAAGGTTAAGGACATATGAATACAATCCTGACAGGTGCCATGGGAAGATTAGTCTTAAAGAAATACTGAGTGCTATAAAGTATTTAACTGACAAAGAAGAACACAGAACAAATATGAATGATGAGAAGGACTACAAAACAGAATGCTGTACATTGAAGGTTAAGTACAATAAAATATTAAATTCACTGAAGGTACCTAAAAATTTTAAAACTTCAGGAGACAACAACATGGAATATTTGATATTTTCAGAAATTTTGGCCAAGCGCCTCTTGCCATTCAGTTCATGTGAAACTAATAACTGTGCCACTGGGATCTTTGAGAGCCCACAGGAAATCAGGTGGTCTTACCTGAAGACAATATTTGATAAGCTTGATTATTGTTATTATAAAGAGAAAGACCCAAAACAGGCCCCGTTTGCCCCCCCACCAGACCTCCGCATTCTGGACCGTCTTCTTCCTAAAGTCCAAAGCTCTACGGAGGATCTCAGACTTTTACAGCCTGACTGTCCACTAGCCAATGCTATCCTCAATCTGGCAAATAAACAGCTGGTTGATATGCTTCAGTTGTTCCAGAAGGATTCAGGACTGAAGTTAAATACTGGACTTGATGTACTCAAACAACTTTGGGCCTAAATAATTGAAGAACTTTTAAAGGGCCTTTAACAGCAATTAGAATATAAAGCACAGGACAGGTTGAGAAGCTTTATTCCCCCTCTACAGCAGCTACATCACACATTGTGCTACAACCTCTCTATAAACATCAGAGGTACTATTTTTATGTCCAGATGAAAAAAAATCAATACTTATGCTGGCTTTTATCTCTTATGTATTTCTTTATTATATTTAATTATGATTGCTATTATGATTTTGTTGATAGTAGCACAGTGGGTCATCACTGTCCATCATTCGTCCATCAAATGTCAGGGCTTTCATGCACTATCTACAGTTACTGAATTGCTTAGATTGGTTTAGCTTTGCTTCACGAGCTGGGAATATTGTATTAATCTGTAAGTTGTTAGGGTGTATTTCTACGCATAAAATGAAACTTTTTTTTTAATGTTTAAAATTGTAATAGGATATAATTGTTGTAATTCATTTTGTTGTCGAGTTTTGTAAATTATTACAGCAGTGGTATAGTGCTTTGTGCAATCATTATATATACATAAACAGGTTTTTTTTTCCCTTTGTCAAGAATAATGCTACATTCATGTTTACTGTGTTTATGAGATACTTGTATTAGAAAAGAGGCATCCTTAATATGTCATATTTCTTTCTTGGAGATGTTTGTCTATACTAATAGACATTATGGAAGTTTGTACAGATGTGCATCATGTTTGCTTGGTTGTGTATTAATCTGATACTTCCATCGCAGCTTTAATTGAAGACTTTCTGCTGCAAAGCATTCACCTTGTTATTTTATTCTCATAATGTTATTTTAGAAGCTTTTACGGCATCTCTGAATCTTAGAGACACCATCAGCATACATGCCTCTCTACTTCCTGTGTATATTAGCATAACATTAATGGAATAAAAACAATTACTGTAATATCATCTTTGGCTACATCTTTGCACGATTTAGGCATGTCCAAACATACTCCAAATCATATGTATATAGTGTATGTTATTCACTGTTAAATATTTTAATTACATATTTAAACTATTTGCAATTATCTGCAAGCATAATATAAGTTGTTTTTTTTATATCATTTTTTCTCATCACGCCACAAATGTATAGGTCTACTATGAAAAGATAATATTTGATTGCTATAAAGAATATAAATCAAGTAGCGTTCTACTTCTGAACTCTGGAAAAAGAGTAACTAATATGTAACCTGTCACATGCATGCTAATAAGATCAACAAATAGCTTTTTTTCTCCCTTTTTAGTTTAAGAAACATGCCCATAATGAACCATATATGACTTTTGTTTTTGTGACCATGCCACACTTGCATAAACAAAGAATTAATATTTTTATTTTTATACTCATTATCGGACATGGTGATATGCCACATAATGGTGCAAATGTAAACGGTTTAGTTTTGAATTAATAAATTATCAAGAGGTGTATATTGGATAGTTGATGAGATATTCAGCTCCTCTTATTTCCTTTAAGATGCACTTTTCCTTTAAGTGCAGCATAGTGACATTTTACTAATGACATACAATTGGAGTTCATTTCCAGATTTCATAACAGTTTTAAATGATATAAATAACCAGACTGGTGACAAAATCTACAGCAGTATTAATATTTGCAGTATTCTCTGTCACTAGACTTTATGTTTTAGGAAAAGGGTAATAAACATGGTGATTTGGATATAAGTGTATGTTGTTTTATATACTGAATGCCAGCAAGCCAAAATCCACAATCAATGATAAATATTTAAAGCCATCAATATAAAATTTTTAATTTAAAAAAAAAAAAAAAAAAAAAAAAAAAAAAAAAAAAAAAAAAAAAAAAAAACACCCACCCCCTTTTTTTTTTTTTTTTTTTTTTTACAAAAAAAAAAAAAAAAAAAAACAAAAAAAAAAAAAAAAAAAAAAAAAAAAACACACCACAAACCACCCCACACACACACCCCCCCCCACAAAAAACCCCCCCCCCCCTCAGCTGCTAGCTGGCAACACTATCCACTGAACCAATAACAACAGCATCATATTGTGCCCTTGGCACTTTGGCCCTAATAATGCTAACAATACAAAAATGCTTCATTTCTACTCTATATTTTCTCAAAATCTCTGGACTTTTCTATCTCTTTTTTAAAGAAAAAGAGAGGTAAGTAATGAGCGATAAAGAGTTCAAGAAGTGTGTAACGTGTTCCCGTTTCATCACGGGGAAAAGTGCACACTTTATGGGTGAAGTGTTAGTGGTGTAGTATGCGATGGCAACCTCGAGAGGCTGCGCATGGTAATGCTACATTAAGCAGCTCGACTCGCGCTCTTTTCGAAAAAATGTAAGCCGAAGCGCGTCAGTTTTCAGAGCCTCGCGGATCTCGGCCGGCTGCTGCCAAGGCAGCCAGCCGTCTCAGATTCGGGGGATCCGGAAGAAGAGCTGGAGCGCTGCTCCATCTATTGCTCTGTCTTCCGGGTTCCACGCTCCGCTGGATTTTGGGGTTCGCGTCGCAACTCCTCCTCCCGCTATGGAAAGCCAAAAGAGTAATAATTCCTCTCTGACTCCGAGGAGTTAGAAGGATGTGTTAAAAACTGAGAGCAGCATATGAAGAGCTGCTTGAACTGATTACCCAGTGAAAGTAAGTCCCTCACACTGCAGAAACTCCCCTGCCTTCCACAAGTTTATGACAAAATCTCAGGCTTCTGGGGAAAACCACGCATAAGCCGTATTCATAACCCCACAATGTTGGATTATTTGGCCGTTGTGGGAATGAACAGCATGGGTAATTAGCTATGCTCAAGTTGGAGGATGGCGCTTGCTAGCTACCTCTCTCCACCGACAGCAGGTAATTACAGGGGCCGGCTTGCATCCAAGTTGGCACTGGTGGGCAAGCCTATGCAGTAGTAGTCTTGCTTGCTTGTAGTCACTGCAGACAATGACAGGGTTGCAGGCCTACCAAGACCTGCTGAGTGAGCTCGACATATGACGATGTTGTCTCAAGCTCACCCAGGCGTCCATGAGTGGAGCCTGGGCCAGCACTAGTCTGAGGGAGACCCAGAAGGTGAGTATGGCAGCCCACCAACCCCTACAGACAGCCAGGGGATGCCACAGTCGCGGTCTGCTGTTATGGAGTTATGGATCTGGGGACATGAGGTTGTTAGGGCAGGTAGCCCCCAGTGCTATTGTAGGGCCTCCCCTCGCCAAGGCGGTCCCCAATTTTTCAGTGTTCTCTGGTGAGCGAGCTGTCACAGGGCGATGAAAATCTGACACTTCCCTCCAATAGAATGTGGAATATTTAACGTCACCAAAAGACCATCGAGTAGCGTGGAACTACTGCCAAATGTGTCTCCATGGGTTCTGTCTACCATAGAAAGGGTTACAGGGTCCAGTTATAACTCGACCCCCTCCCGTTCACAGGTGTGCTCACCACAGCAGTCAGCACAGACCAGAGTCCGACGTTAGTGCAGAATGTAAGTTCCCCTTTGAACAATGGTACCATAGAACATGTACCCTGTTCCCGAAGGGAGTGAGGTTTACAGCCATTATTTCCTGTTCCACAAAAAAAGTGGGAGTATGAGGCCCATTTTAGATCTGCGTCATCTGAGCCATACTTTTCTAGTGGTTGTAGGATTCTGCTACAATGAAGCTGTTTCTATACCCAACATGCATAGTGTCAATCCTATCAACAATGAGCGAGATAAAGCTGGATCTTGGGAGACTCTTGGGGTGGAGTCAACATCTGAATGCTTCTCCCCCATCGCTCTGCTCCCACAAGCTCTAGCGAGAGTTCACCAAGACAGACTGCCAATAGCACCTTTTGGCTAGCTCGAACATGGTTCTGAGAGATAATATCCCTGCGAGATGGCACTCCTTGGGAGATTCCCGTCCACAGGGATCCACTGTCGACCCAGTAAACAACGCAATAGCTGCAGTCCTGGAGCTCCTACAAGAACATTTCTCAGCGGCTGGGCTCCTTCTACAATCAAGGTTACGTGGCCGCCATTTCGGCCAGCCATGCCCCTGTGAGGTAGCCTCTTTGGGGCAACATCCTCTAACTGCAAGGTTCATGTGTGGTGTCAGACCGCGGAGGCCAATCTGCAGGACATGCATAACTTCCTGGGACCTTGCTGTGGTCTTGGAAGGTCTGTCAGGGGCCCCATTCGAGCCCCTAGAGTGGATCTACTGTCTCAAGCCGGAGGGCTGACTTGTCACCCTCGGCAAGAACTCGGAAACTGTGGGTGTGGCCCCTGAGGGGAGCCAGCTCATAAATGATGGTCTCACAACTGAGATTGTAGAAACCATGTTAAATGCTAGAGCACCATCGACAAGGAAATCATATGCACTCAAGTGGCAGCTTTTTGCCTTGTGGTATGAGGAACATCAGCTAGACCCAGTGAACTGTGCAATAGCTACAGTCCTGGAGTTCTTACAGAACGTTTCTCAGCGGCCTGGGCTCCTTGGTCACCATTTCGGCCAGCCATGCCCCTGTTGATGGAGCCTCTGTGGGGCAACATCCTCTAACTTTGAGGTTCATGCGTGGTGTCCGATGGCTGCGGCCCATCTGCAGGCCATGCATACCTTCCTGGGACCTTGCTGTGGTCTTGGAAGGTCTGTCAGGGGCCCCATTTGAGCCCTTAGAGTCAGCCTCTGAGAAGCTTCTGACGCTAAAATTGTCCATACTGTTATGCTAAACGCAACGTCTTGTTCCGTTCTGAGGGAACAGGGTTACATGCGTATCCCCGACGTTCTTCTGTAGAACTCAGCCATTTCTTAATTTATTAACCTCATCTGCAACCTGGGTCTGAGGAAGCTAAAAGATCTGATTCTCAAAACTGACACAGTTCTCGACTAGTGTTTTCTTTAACAGACATGTACTTTAATTTTGTACCTTATTTTTACAGAATTTGTCATTCACATAGGTTAGATCTGACAATGCAAAAGAAAAAGTCATTTCTTATGTTTCCTTATGTATGTAGGCAATTTGACTGTATTGATTGTCTGCATGTGAGTTGGAAGCAGGGACTAAACATGACAAGAAATCTGGATGTGGACATTTAGATCAGTCTGTGTCTGAGGACCGTCATAACATGCTGTGAGCAGTAGCTGTTCAATTGCAAGGACGTAAATGTGATCAAGCAAACCTACGTTATTTTTGGTTCCAAGGTTGACTTTACATGACTTGACTTTTAACAAATTGTAAAAACATGCACAGATTTGTACAGAGACATGAGATTTGTAGTATCATTTATTAGTTAACAAAGTGTGTAATTGTTTATTATTTTTATTGTTTTATTGTTTTATTGAGCACACCATTTCCATAGTGTTTTGTGTTCAAAAACACACATGTTCTCAAGCTATCTTAGTTTTAGGTTTTTAGAGGGTTTTTAACACTATAGACATCATGCAAAATAGAGCTGAGCTCATGGAAATCGTGCACAAATTAGTGTACATGTGCACCAAGCTGTTTTTGTTTTTCACTTTCATTTCTCTTGCTTTGTAAGTAGGAGTAAAAAAGAAAAAAAATCTTGCCTTAATCACCGACTTTTGCTGTAAATACTGGAGACCAGATATTTACAACACCTTTGACATGTTTTCCTATGTAAAATGCTTCCAATTTATACCAAAATACCAAAATGTTTTTTTTTTTTTAATTCCTGTAAATCATGTGACTAATTGGATTCTTCATCTGGCACACTTCATTTCTGCAACCAGCTGAGTGCACAAGGTAAGGTATATATAGTCCTGAAATTTCCCCCAAATGGGCCACTTGTGATGACAATGTCTTGCTTACTCTTAACTGTGCATATATGAGCAGAACCTTTCTTTGATAGCAAAAACTGGCTATTGACATGATATTCTTACACTTAGGCGTATGAGGCTTACCAGGGTGTGCAGCCTCCTCACACTTCCATTTAATATCACAAACCATTTCTTCTACAGTGAGGGACAAAAGTTTTTGATAATTTTAATGGTAGATTTATTTGAACAGTGAGAGACAAAATAACAACAAAAAAAATACAGAAAAATGCATGTCAAAAATGTTATGAATTGATTTGCATTCTAATGAGGGAAATATGTATTTGACCCCCTCTGCAAAACATGACTTAGTACTTGATAATGACTTAGTAATCACTTTTAGTTTTCAATTCCCTGGCTGAGGGAAGGAGGTTCTCACCCAAGATTTGAGGGTACATGGCCCCGTCCATCGTCCCTTTGATGCGATGAAGTTGTCCTGTCCCCTTAGCAGAAAAGCACCCCCAAAGCATAATGTTTCCACCTCCATGTTTGACGATGGGGGTGGTGTTCTTGGGGTCATAGGGCAGAGTTTCCTCCCCTCCAAACGGCGATTGAAGCAAGAGTTTATTTTGGTCTCATCTGACCACCAGAGGGCAACTGGGTGAAAGTGTTGTGGTCAGATGAGACCAAAATGGAGCTCTTTGGCATCAACTCAACTCGCTGTGTTTGGAGGAAGAGGAATGCTGCTACTAGGTGGGTGCACAAGGTAGCTTTCAAAAGAGGAAATCTATAGGATAAATAATTCCATTTGATAATAATCAGAATTACTTACATTGAACATTGGACAGTGAACAACAGTTGTCTGAGCTGAACTGAGATCAGCAAGACTTATGTCTCCCTTCATATATTATGCCAAGTTCATCCATTTTTCATTTGAACTTTGTATGCCAAGAAGAAAAAAATATGGTCCAATTTGTCATACATCTGTAAGTTTAAAAAAAAATGTTGAGCATCCAGTTTTCCTCAGTGTATGACTTACTATCAAATACTACTTATAGAGTTGTATATTTTACTTTAGCTTGAGTCTTATCACCTGTTCAGAGCCTTTGAGTTGAAGCAAGGTTTTGACTATTTACAAATGACATAAAAAAAATAAATACAAAAAAAAAGTCACGCACTGTGGCTTAGTGTTTAGCCCTTTCGCCTCACACCTCCAGGGTCCGGGGGGTTCAATTCCTGCCGGGGCCCTGTGTGTGCGGAGTTTGCGTGTTCTCCCCGTACTCCGGTTTCCTCACCCAGGTCCAAAGAAATACATGGTAGGCTGATTGGCATATCCGTAGTGAATGAATGGGTGTGTGAGTGTGTATGTGATTGTGCCCTGCGATGGACTGGCACCCTGTCCAGGTGCTCGATGATTCCTGGGATAGCCTATCCTATCCTGGGATAGGCTCCAGGTTCCCCATGACGCTGAAGAAGGAGTAAGTGGTAGAAGATGGATGGATGGATAAAAAAAAAAAACATTTATATCATATTCTGAAGAGGCATGTCTCACCCTTTTGTTAAAACTAACGGAAAGCCTTTTTAAAATGTTTGATGGAGTAAAATTAAATAATTATTTAATTATTTTATTTGTCATATGCAAATATTTGGACAGACTTCTGTTCGTCAAAACTTATTAGGATTTAAAGATTCACGAAACACTAAACTACATCTTCTGAGATTTTAACACAGGCATACATGTCTCACATCATAAAAGACAATCTTAGTATCCATTTAATTTAATTGTACGAGAAAACTGGTTAATTTTGAGATTTTTTCTGCTATTTTCGTCTTCGGGTTTAAAATGTCGTTACAGGCAGTGACGTGGCAATGTACTATAGTACAACATAATTATTCATGAGACTGTGTGTCATTATCCTATGAGAAGACGCTGTCTAGTGTACGGTTTTTCACTTTTCACTTCCAGTGCGAGAACGCATTGCACCTGGATATTTGTTTGTTTTGTCTGTGTTGTATGTGCCTTGTGTGCCATGTTGAACTTCCAGTGACCAGTATGATGGAGTGTGGGGAGGGAAGGGAAAATGGCTAATTGGGCCCAATTGGGTTTCATTTCGTATTAAATATAAAATAATCCTGCTCACATTTAAATCACTTCATGGTTTGGCACCTTTCTATCTTAGTGCACTGCTGGGCTCGGAGTGCTTTCTGTCCTTAGATTTGGTCTCTCAACAATGGGTAGCAGGTCTTTCTTTCATGCTACCTGCTGGAGACAAGCGCAGATGGGGAGGGCGGCGAGTGCCGGAGCGAAGTGAGATGAAGCGCTAAAAGCAGATGAATAACAGCGAATTATCCAACGGGGAACAAGCGAGGAATCGTAACTGTAGAAAACAGTCAGGGAAGTCCAAATACCGGGAAAGCTAGATTAATTCTAAGGCTTGGTAATATCATTAAGTCACAGGAACTAAGCATTTACTTCACAAGGGCGCGGCACTTAAAGAGGCCTTTTATAACTTCGTCAGCCGCACAGGTGTTGGTGACCAATACTCAGGTGAACTTGAGCACCTGAGCCATGGCTGGGAAGTGTAGTCCCTTTCCGCCATGTCCGTAAGCAACAGTGCCTTCTGAGTATTGAGGCTGTGAATTTGCCATGGCGTAACAGAGCCCCCCCCCAAAGGGCTTACTCCGGGAGCTGAATCTCTCCGAGGCCTCCCTCTCCTCTGAGGTCCTGGCCTCTCTGGATGAGCTGCGTGGAAGTCTCTCCCAGACTCGTGTCCAGGAAGTCCTGGGCTGGGACCAAGCACTGTTCTTCTGAGCCATACCCCTCCCAGTCTACCAGGTATTCGAGCTTGCCCCTTGCTTTATGACTTGGAATGTGCCAATGTACTTAGGCTGTTGATTATTGCTTGGGAGGTGTGACTTTAAATCTCTGGTGGACAGCCATACTCGATCCCCTGGTTGATACTTGGGACGCTCTCTCCCGCGCTGGTCTAACTTTCATTTGGAGATGTAGGAGGCCTGCACTAGGCATTGGTGGGCGCACTACCAGACCTGTTCATTCCGGCGGAACCACTCATCTACTGCAGGTGGGTCAATGGGAGAGACATTCCATTTGAACAATGGTGGCTGGTAGCCCAAGACACACTGAAATTAAAAACTGTTAACTGGGTGCCGGAGTGCTGTAGCAAATTCTGCGCGTGGCACGAAGTGACTCCAGTCTCCAGGATTGGTGGCACAGAAGGCTCAGAGAAACCGTATGACCTCCTGGTTAACCCATTCTGCCTGGCCATTAGCCTGTGGGTGGTACCCCAACGTGAGGTTAACGGTGACCCCCAACTTCTCCATAAAACTGGCCCAGACGCAAGATGTGAATTGGGGACCCCTATCACTTATGATCTCCTCTTACATGCTGAAGTATCGGAACACATATTGGAATAGGAGTTCGACTGTGGTGAAGGCGGAGGAAATGGCCTCTAGTGGAATAAGGTGCAGGGACTTCGCGAACCGATCGACGATTACTATCATCACAGTATTCCCTTGTGAATCTGGCAGGTCCGTAATGAAGTCCAGGGCCAGGTAGGACCATGGGCGGTCAGGCATACGTAACGGTACCAACCGTCCTGCCGGTAGAGCATGCGGATCTTTGGACTGAACGCACTTAGAGCATGAGGATACAATGCGCTGAACCTCACTAAGCATATAGATCCACCAATACTTCTTTGCTAATAGATTATAAGTGTGATGAGCTCCCGGATGACCCGTCGCTAGTGTTGTGTGGGCCCAGTTGATAAGTTCCTGATGGTTACTAATTGTGAGATCTGGTCCCGATGCACCATGATCGCGCGATTCTGTTCATAATACCTGCGCTCCCACTTTGGGGCGTCTGCTGCATCCGTAGTCGGCGAAGTAATCTGTCACGCTACCTGCTGGAGACAAGCGCAGACGGGCAGGGCGGCAAGTGCAGGAGCGAAGTGAGATGAATCGTGGAAAGCAGATGAATACCAGCAAATCATCCAATGGGGAAAAAGCGAGGAATCGTAACCATAGAGAACAGGTTAATTCTAAGGCTTGGTAATATCACTAAGTCACAGGAACTAAGCGTTTATTTCGTGAGTGCATGATGTTTAAAGAGGCCTTTTATAACTTTGCCAGCCGCACAGATGTTGGTGATCAATACTAAGGTGAACTTGAGTATGGATGGCATGGCTTGGAAGTGTAGTCCCCGCCATGTCTGTAAGCGACAGTGTCCTCTGAGTATTGTGACCGCGAGTTTGCCGTGGCGTAACACTTTCAGTGTTGTAGCATCTAAATCTGGAATTCTCTCCCTCTCAATCTCCGCAGCATCACATCCATTTCTGCGTTCAAAACGCAATTAAAAACATATCTGTTTTCTCAGTGGTATTTGTCCTAATCTGTTATAATACATTTTCTCAGTGAATGTACTGTTTATTTATTTTCTGTGTTTGGTTGCTCTTTGTTTTTCACATTGTGTGTTTGTGCATGATTGTTCATTGTTTATGTATCATTGTATTGTAAAGTGTCCTTGAGCTCTGGAAAGGGGCTATAGATGTAGATGGGCAGTCAAAGGTAGTCAGGGGGGGTGTGGGTTGTGGTGTGTGTTTGGGTTTGGGTGTGGTTTGGGGGTGGTTTGGGGGGGGGAAGGGGGGGGGGGGGAGGGGGGGTGGGGGGGGGGTGGGGGCACCAAAAAACAAAAAAAAAAGACGGGGGGCTTTTTCCTTCCTTTCCTTCGCGGGGGGGGAGGGTAATTATAAATAACAGTATTGTTTGTTGTGGTTGTTATTTAAAAAAAAAAAAAGCAAACAGGGGGGGGGGGGGCGGGGAAAGAAAAACAAAAAAAAGAAAAAGAGCGGGAAGAGAAGACCCCTTTTTTTTTTTTTTTCCCCCACCCCCCCCCCCCTACTACCCTCCCTTCCCCCCCCTTTTTCCCTCTATGCTGCCCCCCCCCCTCTCTTTGCTCTTTGTTTGTTTGTTTTTTTTTTTTGGGCTGGTGTGGGGGGGGGGGTGGGGGGGTTGTGGGGGGGGGGTTGGGGGGGCCGTCGCGCCCCGCCGCCCCCCTCCCCCCCCCCCTTCCCCCTCCCCCCCCCCCCCCCGCCTGCGTCTTTCTTTTCCTTTTTTGTTTCTTTTTTTTTTTTTTTTTTGTCTTTTGCCTCCTCCCCCCCTCCGCGGCCCCCGGGGGCCCGGGGGCGCCCCGCCCCCCGGCGGCCCCGCGGGGCGGGGGGCCCCTTTTCTTCTTTTTTTTCTTCCAAAACTTCCCCCCTTCTCCCCTTCCTTCTTTCTCCTTCTTCCCTCTCTCCCCCTCTGATTTTGTTTCATGTTTTCCTCCATAGTGACACCAGGGGCTATAGATAGGACAGAGGACCTGCACTGCTATCCATTGTATCTCCATTTAGCCCTGTAAATTCAGGAGGAGAGAATTCCTCTACCTCATCAGAGCCCTGTGCACTGCTGCCACTGCAAACTTTTTGTCACAGATTATTGTAAGTGTTCTGAAGGCTCTCCCCACTCTTCTTCCCCTGCCTGTCCCTGCCACGCTCACTCCCCCTCCCATCAATGCATAGCCATCCACACCCGTTTAAGTTGCATTTTTCAAAAACGTTTGAGAGGTAGACTTGAGCTGAAAGAGGGAAGTTTCATGACCCTTTAATTTATTCATTAGGATTTATTGACTTCTTACAGAGTTCTCAAACCATGTGCTCCTTTAACAAACTGACTGAGTGTCACGTTTGGCGAATGGAGGCCGAAGCAATTGCAGATTTTTTAAACATTTATTTTAAACACACGAATAACGAAACAAAAACACTAGGACAACTGGGCATAACACTGTGGCAAGAAACAAACACGGAGACAGAAGTGACGTGAGTCTACAACAACGAAAGACCCCGAAAGAATGCAGACAAAGACTATATATACACATTGGTGCTAATTAACAAAAACGTGAGTCAGGTGCATGTGGTCAGGTGGTGTAGTGCAGTGGCTGATGGGACTTGAAGTCCCGGGTTTCGGATACGTGACAGATCCCCCTCCAAAGGGGCGCTACACCTGGGCGCCCAAAATCAAGGCCCCCCTCCGGGGTCCGCCCCCGCCGGCCCCCAAAGTCCCCAGCAGAACCAGGAGGCCGAGCAGCTTCCACCATGGCACAAGGAAGCGGGTGGAAGTCCTTGGCAAAGCATGAAAGAGGGGCGACATCCCCCACGGGACAGGAGAGCGGAGCATGCCTCACCGCGAGGTTCAAGGGGGCGAAGTACCTGACGAGGCGCAGCGGGGAGACGAGGGTCTCCGCGAGGCTCACGGGGGAGCGAGGTTCTCCGCGAGGCTCACGGGGGGCGAGGTTCTCCGCCAGGCTCACGGGGGGAGCGAGGTTCCTCGCGAGGCTCACGGGGAGGGCGAGGTTCTCCGCGAGGCTCACGGGGAGCGAGGTTCTCCCCGAGGCTCACGGGGGGGCGAGGTTCTCCGCAGGCCAGGGAGAGGAGCGAGGTTTCTCCGCGAGCCCAAGGGAGGAAAACCAACGCGCTCTCTCCGTGGAGCAGAGGGGGCACGGAGACCTCCGTGGAGCAGGAAGGGGAGCGACCCACTGAGCGCAGCGAGGGAAAGGAGCGACGTCTTCAGCGGAACGTGGAGGCAAAGTGACGTCCTCAGCGCAGCAGGATGGCAGAGAAACGTCCTCAAGCGCAGCAGGATGGCAGAGAGACGACCTCAGCCGAGCAGGAAGGCCGCGACGTCCACAGCCGAGCAGGAAGGCCGAGCGCATCCACAGCCGAGCAGGAAAGGCCGAGCGTCACACAGCCGAGCAGGAAGGCCGAGCGACGTCCACAGCCGAGCAGGAAAGGGGAGCGACGCTCCACAGCCGAGCCGGAAGGCCGAGCGACGTCCACAGCCGAGCCGGAAAGGCCGAGCGACGTCCACAGCCGAGCAGGAAGGCGACGACGTCCACAGCCGAGCAGGAAGGCCGCGGCGTCGCCAGCCGAGCCAGGGATGCTGAGGGGCGGCGTCCACAGCCGGGCAGGGATGCTAAGCGCGTCCACAGCTGAACAGGAACGCTGTGCGACGACCACAGCTGAACAGGAAGGCTGTGCAACAACCTCAGCTTAACAGGAAGGCTGTGCGACGCCCTCAGCTGAACAGGAAGGCTGAGCGACGACCTCAGCTGAACAGGAAGGCTGAGGCACCTTAAGGTAGCTGAACAGCGGGGAATCCTTGAGGTCGGCGAACATAGGTGAATTCATGAGTCCGCCCGGGCCGGAAGGCGTCCTCACACACATGCCGGGCGGCGGAGAAGACCTCCTTCACAGGACTCACCGGCTGCGCGACTCTGAGGTAGCTGAACAGCGGGGAATCCTTGAGGTCGGCGAACATAGGTGAATTCATGAGTCCGCCCGGAGCTGGAGCGTCCTCACACACATAGCGGGGCGGCGGAGAGACTTCCTGCACAGGACTCACCGGCTGCGCGACTCTGAGGTAGCTGAACAGCGGGGAATCCTTGAGGTCCGCGAACAGAGGGGAATCCATGAGACCCATCGGGGAGGGCGGGTTGGAGCAAACTGCTGAATCCGGGAAAAAAAAAATAAATAAAAAATCTACTGCCTCGTAGTCACGGTCTTTCGTTCTGTCACGTTTGGCGAATGGAGGCCGAAGCAATTGCAGATTTTTTAAACATTTATTTTAAACACACGAATAACGAAACAAAAACACTAGGACAACTGGGCATAACACTGTGGCAAGAAACAAACACGGAGACAGAAGTGACGTGAGTCTACAACAACGAAAGTCCCCGAAAGAGTGCAGACAAAGACTATATATACACATTGGTGCTAATTAACAAAAACGTGAGTCAGGTGCATGTGGTCAGGTGGTGTAGTGCAGTGGCTGATGGGACTTGAAGTCCCGGGTTTCCGGATACGTGACACTGAGGATCTAAAAAAGAAACAAATTGAAGCATACAAATCAGGCGAAGGCTATAAGAAGATATCAAAGTGATATGTTCTAGCTCACAAAATTCCACTGATTTCACTGTGATCAAGAAATGGTTGTTAAGGGGAAATGTGGAAGTCAAGGAAAGATCTGGAAAACCAAGAAAGCTCTCAGATAGAACTGTCTTTATACAATACAATAAGTAACGTAATGGAAACTCTGAAGTTGTTCGGTAGCTCGGTTCAGTTGGGTTCAGTTCAGCTAAGCTAACACACATATACACACACATACCTCATAATGATTATTATTAAATGACCATCCACAAAAATTAGGTGTACCACATTCATTTGATAATTCCCCCACACTCCTGCTAAACCATGCTGCCACTTGCAGCATTTTCAGGGGAAAAGCACAAAGACTCCGTGATTACGTTTACATGGACAGCAGTAATCTAAAGTTGCTTTTAGAATACTCCTTTATACAGTTTTGTGTGTTTAATTTTTTATTTTTACGAATGCTTCAAGTGCAGTTAATTATTTGTCATGTTATACGTGCAAATAGATGACTGCTTGAAGCCGTGGGCTGCGTCCCAAACCGCATACTTACCTACTATATAGTAGCTGAGATACACGTATTACACCTGCTATATAATAGGTAAGTATGCGGTTTCGGACGCAGTCGTGCTCTCTCGTTTGACGTAAAACGGTTGAGCACTGCAGTGTGTGATCATGTACTGTCGCAAAATGCGATGAAAACACCCACATGACGTTAATGTGTGATTAAGGTGTTTACATGTCTGTAATATACGTCGATAATGAGACTAAGACATTGGTCCTCATACAGTAGAGCTGCAACAATCGATTATCAAAATCGTCATTATCGATTAGTTGGTCTGAGCGCAGAACGGAGCATGTTTACTGATTACGTTACTTCTGTTCCGAAAACACGCTTCAGAGAGTAAATACTAAAGTTGTGTAAAAATGAAGTACTATACACTTACACTTTGCACTCTGCACTACAGTCTAGTGTGTCGATTTTAGAAAGGTAATATCATCTCAAATATAACACTAGATTATTATTTTTTTTTAGTAACCGGAATTATAAGCCACGAGAGCGCATAATGTCATACGCACGCTAGCATTAGCAAACACCCAGCGTCAATAACAATGACTTTCTTCAGTTTACTTTCTGTCAGCGTTACATTTTATTCCCAACACTGAGGATGAAAGAGTGCAACCTCCAAGTCGTCTAAGGCAGGGGGGCATATTAAACACCGTGGAAGTCAAACTGATGCACGAGGACAAACTTATGTTTATATCCAAAATGCTCCATTGTGTGCATGGGGCAGGGGAAACTGGTGCAAGCTGCTTAAAAGGTTTAGTATAATGTAAGTTACTTGTCAATATATGCTGAATGTCATTATTTGAAAGTATAAATTGTTTGCGGTTAGGAGATTCAAATTCAGCTGGTGGCAAAGCTGAATGTCTCTGTTTTCACTCCTTTAATCTCAGAAAATTCTGATGCCAGAAAATTATAAAGGAGTTTCAGACTCTATATCTACAGTTTCAGTTTTGATTTTCTTAGACTTGTTTAGATTTTCTTTCAAGAGCAGGGATTTTTGGATCTATCTATAAGATGATAGGTTGCATTTAAAATAAAATGTTAATTTACATTTGTATACTCTCTCTCTCTCTCTCTCTCTCTCTCTCTCTCTCTCTCTCTCTAATACATATATCCCAGCTTGTTAGCAAGTTGGGGTCAGAACATTATCTAACTCAAATTCATGAAAATATTTCTAAGATCCTACTTCAATTTGTAATGAAAACTTTTTTCTTAAATTGATTAAATTACATAAAGCTACTTGTTTCTTTTACATATGTTAAGTTGACAGTAAATAATTTATTATATCTTTGTATAATAAATATCGCCACTTTTATTTTGGTGTATCTTACGTAACAGATACTTATGCAATAGTTACAGCAGTGACGTGCTTTTACATTTCCTGTAAATAGTATGACTCATTTGATTTGTCTGTTCTGCCATCAGCTGAGTGCACAAGGTAAGTTCCAAACAAGGGAAACTATTTAATGACATTATCCATATTTACTGAAATAGAAGAATGTACATCTTAACTGGCAATTGTATATATTTATTATATTAAAAGTATGTTTATTATATTTCTGTTCTGCCATCAGCTGATTGCATTAGGTAAGGTAAGTAACTATTTAATAACATTTTCTGAATGTTAGAATGTTTATATGAGCAGTAAATGTGTTAGCACTAAATGAAATACATGGCATTACATTTTTTAAAGCAAATTGTATGTGAAGTGTATGCTCATATGTATTTGAGTTTTACACAAATATTGATGGTGGTTTTATTTTTAATTTTCAATTTAAAATTTGTTAAAATGTATTTTTCAGTGAATCATGATCTGTTCATTCTTAGCTACAATCAAGGTAACATCATTAGCATTATTAGTAGTATTATTATTAGATTATTAGATCTAGTATTTTAATAATATAAACTATATTATAAACTATAAATATAAACTAAATATAAACTATAAATAGGGTCATTACCTTAGAGCAGTTAGGGGACAATTCCAGTAAACAAAATAATTTACTTACAATGTACATTTTCATTTAACAGTTACCCAAACTAAAATAAGATCAAGTGATCAACCAGCAACAAAAACAAACACTGGTGTTGCCTGTCTGGTTTTTTAAGGTAAGGCTTATAGTAAATAGAGACATAAATACCATGACAATACACATTCTACTGTACACTTAGGGCGTGTTCACATATACGCAGAATACTCGAGTCTGCACCTAGGACCAGTTTTGGATCGGTTCAGGGAGAGGCTCAAAATTCCATATTTATTTTCATGCTGAAAGATTACTTCCAAACTATGTATTGATTACACATTATTTTCTTGCTTCGAGGGTCACTTGTAGTCCAGGAAGTAAGAATACGGTCTAATTTGTCATTCCACTGTAACGTTTTCTTCTGTTGAATGTCAAAATACACACTTTCAAATACCATTGACAGTTTTTACTTTACTTTGACGGTTCAAGGCACTGAAATTGAAGCTGCTCACATAAACACTTTAGAACTGTCGAGTTTCTGGCTGCTTCTTAATTGTTACAGCGAAAAACTATAAATTATTATTTAAAAAAACACAACTTCACAACTTTCACAACAGACGCCACGACTACCACTCAATATTGGTGAAAGAAGCATAAACAGACACAAAATAGCCCAATAGCTAGCCCAAACAAAGCTAAACCTAATTAACTGCTAAAAATTCCATGAAAATTTTGGTCATGACTGTAGTTCTTTTTTTTCTGTTGCTGTTGTGGCTTAGCATTCATTTCAAAAGAGTTATTAAACAAAGGTAGAATTTTTTTTTCTGATAAATAATTTCTTAGTGAACCAGCTTAATGCTTAATTAATCATGCGTGATGAGCTTGTGGTCAGCTATTTTAATCGGTTAAATACTTAAAAATGACTCTTTAGACATTTGATTTTAACTCAGTCGATGTTTACCTTTATACAGTACTTCTTGAGTAAGATTTGACATTTATTTAAGTACAATTTTTCTGCACTTTTTCCACCCCTGCCCTTTAGGCACACGCCAATTCAAGAAACAAAATAAGCAATGCTTACTGTATAATCAAAGGTGTAAACGTATATAGCCCAAAGGTTGGAATGATATTAAAACAAGACATGTACAGTATAAGCCATAACAGGCACAAGGCTTACTCCAGCACTTCTGAAGGAAACTGAACTGGCCGTTCAGAATGTAATGATCGACTGTACAAACAGGAAAAAAAATGTTTCCTCATCTTTGCGCACTAACTTTGCAGACAAATACATATGTGGTATAGTACATAAATACAGTAGATGAATACAGTAAAAAAAAATATTTATTTATTAAAAAGAAAGAAACAAACGAGCTTTGTAAATGAAGCTGGACAGTTTATTCATCAAATCACATTGCCTTTTTATGCATCCAGCCATGTAAATATTATGTTATTCTACTGTTCATTTCTGTACCCTAAATACTATGAATAAATAAATGATGTCCTATGTAAAACTTATCAATTATCCTTTGTCACGCGGCGTGACGTCAGGGAAGTAGGACGGATGCAGGTGCAGTTAGAACGGTGCTTTCATTTATAAATATGAGGACAACCAGAAAAGAAACCAGAAACATTAAACATGACTAACTCAAATGCACGAAGCTATGCTATGCTAACAAGGCAATGATTAAGCTAAGGCTATGGCTATGGCTATGGCTATGGCTATGGCTATGGCTAAGGCTAAGGCTATGGCTATGGCACGAACCTGGCATGAAACGGAGACTCTCTATAATCGCTATCTAATTCTAGAATAGACCTCTAAGTCTATCTAGTCTACATTGATCTATGTTGACACTGAATTACCTGCGCCGTGTCTAGCACGGCTCACGGTATATACTGTATACATATATCATTAACCCCGTAACCGCTAACAGCTGTGGGCAATACACAAACACACGTGACACAATGACACCTGACAAGATGGGGCGGAGACATGACGTCAGCCATATCAACACAAGACACGTGGTTATACACGTGTAATAAGCAGGTGCATGCGCACCAGCGCTCAAAGCATGCTGCTTCACAGAGGAATCGTGACATCCTTAAAAACATGAAACATATGTTTACACATGGTTGGTAACTCATTATACTAACTTTCATAATTTCATCAATAATAGATATGAAAATATTCATCCGAATTTGACTATTAATAAATAATACATAACAGCTCATGTAGTTGCCCATGTGTGTAGTAATGTACATATTTTCACAGACCCTTGAATACACTGTATTCCTTCATTACTAATTGAGCTGCAATATATTGGTACCTGTTTAAAATCATTTCAGTTACAAAGAATCAGTAAGATATATTGCTTTCTAATAAATTAGATTGCTATTCAATGTGAAACTATGATAATAAAAAAAATATTTGTAAATATTGATATAATGTGTTTGTAACATTGAACACTAGTAATCTCTAATTACAGTATATACAGTGTGTGCAGTTGTAAAATTGGGTTAACAAATGTCTGTAAGGTATGAATTCAGTAGTTATAGATCTATTTGCAGTACCTAAAATAAAATAAAGGCTGATCTAAAGATTTCCAATCTATCAGTAATTGCATCTCGGTTTCCTGTGCAGGTTAATACAATATAGATAGAATAAAATGTGCACATTTATCTTTGGCTACATCTTTGCACAATGTATGACCATGCATACTCCAAATCATGTTTATGACACACAATGACCTGTACAGAGCTTTTTATTCTTTTTTTGACAGAACTAAGAAATGTATTTCCTCTCTTATCTGTCACTAGATTTTATGTCAACATTTCAGTGGTATTGTAATAAACATGGAGACTTGGATTAGTGTGAACGTTTACCATACAAAATGTGTACAGTTTACCATACAGGTGACATGTTTTCAATGCCAACAGTCCGAACTCCTCAAACATTAAAGAAAATGTACGTGGTACAGATTAGTCAAGGTTGGAGATCTAGTGGTTAAGCAGGTGAATCACAATAACATTTCATTGATTTTTACTCCTTGAACCTGCTCTCCATTTCCACCCATGTACGCAAAGCACATTCAGCTCATGCTGATTTTCTTCAGTCAAATGCCTTCACTACCCTGTTGTTCTTTCTGAACTTTTTTTTTTTAACCACCAACATTACACACAAGCCACTGGCTTTAAGCCCCTCTCCTAACTCATCCGTCAGCTTCACACCAGCTCTAACACTACAGTGAAAAATTATTTCACACTTTAACAGCTATTTCTTTTCCAAATCATTCATTTGTCTACTAATCTATCTTATTAATGGCTCTTAAATGTACAATTTCTCTTATACTATTGCCAAGAGGTTAAATATCCTTTAGTTTTTAACCTTATTTTACAGTGAATCCAGAATTAGTCTTTCACCTAAGTTAGATTTGACTATGCAAAAGCCAGATGAGGTCATTTTTTAATTCCTATCTTTACAAATGTGTTTAGGCTTAGCTAAGGCAGTTGGACTGATCTGCACTGAGCATCTGAATGGGAGTTTCAAACAGAGACTATATGCTAAAGAAACTGCTTGAGGACTTTTGCACCAGTCTGTGTTTATATCTAACATGCTGTGAGCAGCAGCTGCTTTGAGGACAAGAGCGAGCGCTTAAATGTGAAAACCAACATTTTGATTTTTGCTTCCAAACTTGACGTGACATGCCCAAATCATAAAAACAAGCATAGATTTGTACATATAGTACACATGAGACTTCTAGTAGAATTTATTAGTTTATAAAGCATTTTATTGTTAACTGTTCTATTGTAACTTCATTCATTTAACACGTTAAATACTACATGTTCTTGCTAGATTTGGAGTAAATATGTAAAAAAATAAAACTTTTTTTTTCTTGGGCACACAATTTCTAGATTGTTTTATGCCCAGAAACACATATTCGTATGTCTTAAAGGGTTAAACAACTCATCACGGAAATATACACATTCTCATGCAAATGTGGCACAAAAGTGTGTGTGTGTGCTTTTTGTTTCCTTCTTTCTTTTCCATTGTGTTTGAAATATGGGCAAAAAATTACTTTTCTTGCCATATATTACATAGCACAGTCACTTTTTGCTGTAGATTTTATGCACCTGCTATTTAGCAGACAGTTACAACACCTGTGAGTTTCTGAAAATCATCTGACTCATGTGATTCTTTTTCTAATTCACATCTTCATTTCTGCCACCAGTTCAGTGCACAAGGTAAGTTCCCAACTTCTACATAATAACCTTTGTAATATTGATTAATAAAAGCAAATATAATACTTACAACATAAACATACTGATACTTAAAATATATTTCTAAAACAACTACATAATTCTTTCTAATTATATATATATCCATCCATCCATCCATCTTCTACCGCTTATTCCTTCTTCAGGGTCAAGGGGAACCCGGAAGCATCGGGCACAAGGTGGAGTACACCCTGGACAGGGTGACAGTCCATCGCACGGCACAATCACATACACACTCACACACCCTTTCATACACTACGGACAATTTAGACACGCCAATCAATCTACCATGCATGTCTTTGGACTGTGGGAGGAAACCAGAGTTCCCGGAGGAAACCCCCGCTGCACGGGGAGAACATGCAAGCTCTGCACACACATGGCCCCGACGGGACTCGAATCCCATATATGCTGTATATATATATGGGCGCACAGTGGCTAAGTAGTTAGCACGTTTGCCTTACACCTCCAGGGTCCGGGGTTTGATTCCCACCAGTGTCATGTGTGTGCATGTTCTCCCTGTGCTCCTGGGGTTTCCTCCGGGTACTTTGGTATATAATATAAGTAAATAATTGTACAGAATGGGGTGTACTGTTATAAGAAAACTATGTGGTAATGAGATGTGGGATGATGCAAAGTGGAGTTACAACCACGAAATGCATTATCAACCAACTTAATTTTTTCCATTTTTAGTCAGATTTAATCTTGTGGAATCCTGTTATCATTTAATTTAGTACAAATATAAACAATTGTTTTTCTTTATTAAGTAACGTTTTGAGTTAGTTTAATAACACTTAGTCATTTATTTATTATTCATTATTATGCTTTATGTGGAACATCCACCATAAAAATCAGTCTGCAATGATAACATAATAATATTTATGTATCACGAATTGAATATTGCTGTAGTATATAATATAATATAATATAATATAATATAATATAATATAATATAATATAATATAATATATAAATACAGTGTTATCACAAACACATACCATCCAATTTAATAGGAAGACCTGTACACCTTCTCATTTATGTAGTTATACATTCAGCCAATCATGTGGCAGCAGCAAAAATAAAATACATAGCAAATTTTTTTAAATAAATAAATAAACATCCTGTAAGCGAAGGGTCTGCAGCCTGAAACACCTGCAGTAGTTGATGAGATAGTTGAATGACCTCACTGATTTGACCTGACAGGAAGTCTTTAATAACTAGAAATAAGCACTCCTTACAACTGTGGTGAGCAGAAAAGCATTTCAGAACACACAACACATCAAACCTTGAGGTGGATGGGTTACAACAGCAGAAGGCCACATCAGGATCTGGACAGTTGAAGATAAGAATTTTTTTTTTAAATCAACTGGTATGGACCAGTGCTTCATTAGCTTATCAACAATGCCACTGAGTTTTTCCACGTGCCTGACAACTATCAGGAGCCTGGTCTCAAATTACTTCATGGACATGCAGATAAGATTTGCCTTCCAGGATTTCACTACTGTTGGAGGTAGGAATTGCAATGGGATGTTCAAGCTACCACATCTTGTTTGTGGTCGGCTTTGAGGTAATACTCACTGGAGCAAGACAGATGTTGGGAGGAATCAAATTGCCATCTGGACAGCCCCCAAAACCACGAGCAGCTACATGATGTTGTTGATAAGGTCATCCTTTACCAGTGTGTCAGCACATCCAAATTTTCAGAGAAGGTTGGGGTAAGACAAGCGCCACACAAATAGTTCCATCAAGAACTAACCCTAACCCAGGACTGAAGAATAAGAATTGGTCTTCTCAGGAAGCTCCAGTTCCCTAGTGAGATCACCAACACAAGTGTCTGCTCTGAAATAGTGATTTGGTACAGCAGTGCCAAGACCGTGCTCCTCATCAAGCAAACTGCCCCATGGGAGGAAGGAATAGAATCTGCATTTGAGAGTAACAGGCTCTGTACTCAGTACTCAGATCTTGTTGCTGAGTGTAAGGAAGTTGGCTGGAGAACCACCATCTACCCGGTAGAAGCAGGATGCTGTGATTTTTTGCAACATCAACTGTTCAGCTCCTGAGGGATATGAGAGAAACTGGAGCAAACCAGTGGAAGAACCTGAAAGACCTGGCTGAAGAAACTGAGAAAAGCAGCTTTTGGCTCTGGGTGAGGAGGAAGGAGAAATGTTGGGGTAGTATCATTTAACTCAAGGTCCAGTTGCAGGGGGTGGCAGGGAGAAGTCACCAGGAGATGTTTTTGGGTTAAACAGTGAAATGTTGTTGTGTGGTGGTACCTGGCTGATGACCCAGCAGGTGACTTATGCCATTTGGAACCAGTGGCACTGAGCATGCATTAACAGTGCCAGTGGGACTTTTCACAGCCTTAGTCACTGAGAAGGTCTGTATGGCTCTAGCTGTGTTAGGCAAGCATGCCTGAGTATTAGGTGTAACAGGAAGAAATCATTTGGAACCATTGGCAATGAGAATACTTTAATGGTGGGGCTTGTTACAGCTTTAGTCACTGGAGAGTACTGTATGTTTTGGTTGTATTAGGAATGTTGACAACATTGAAGGAGGAGTGATGATCCTATGGGCTACAGAAGAAGTGTGATAGGCAGTAATGCCATAGCAGGTCAACATCTACTTGTGTAATTAATTATATGAACATTAATTGAAGCTCTTTACCTGTATCTGCATGATTGTATGCATTGTGCTGCTGCCACATGATTATCTGTTTGGATAACTGCATAAATCAGCAGGTGTACTGGTGTTCTTATTAATCTAGACAGTGAGTGTATAATAAGAATATCCATTCTAAAAATAGAAAATACAGACATTGCTACTTTATGGTTTGATTGATCTGCCATATAATCCATAAATCATATTATAAAATAATCAAGATTTTATATTTGCACAGGTTCCCCAATGCTGTCCCGAATATACACAACCCTTCGTTTCGTCACCTGGAACATTCGTGGGGTTAAAAGCACCCAGAATTTACCAAAAAAGTTTGCAAATTTGTTGAGCAACCTCAATAACCTTCAGGCTGATATTGCCTTCGTACAAGAAACACATATTGGACCAAAGTGTTACAAAATATTAGAAGATGAGACGGGAAAAGACTGGAAAATCTTTTTCACTGTGCACAGCTCCCACAGCAAAGGAGTTGCCATACTGATAAGAGACAGAGTACCATTTGAGTACATATGCCATGATGAGGACTACAGTGGAGGTTACATTGTGCTCTTCTGTCATCTGTATGGTGAACTGTACACTCTTGTTAATGTGTACAATCATAAATCAGACAGAAATGTCTTGGGTAGACTGAAAGAGTACTTGATGGAAACAGCTGAGGGTGTGCTAGTGGTTGGAGGTGATTTCAACACAGTTTTGCATCCCTGCTTAGATCGGAAACCTCCATCTTCAAAGAATTCACAATTAAGAGATAAATTAGAAGACTTTACTGCATCTCTGAATCTCAGAGACAGCTGGTCATACTTACACTCAACTGATGATGGATTTACACGATGTCAGAACGAGTGTTACTCCAGGTTAGACATGTTTTTTATGGCAGAGGACAAAATAGAAAGGGGGCGTAAAATTAAAATACACAGTGATGATATTTCTGATCATGATCCTGTTGTTCTAAAAGTCAAAGTCCAGAAGCAGTCGCAAAATAAAATTCCAATTGTAGCGTCAATGCTGAAAGAATTTAGATATGATCCTGACAGGAGGCCAGGGAAGATTAATGGGGCAGAAATACTGAGTGCCATGAAATCTTTGACTGACTCAGAAAAACAACGAGCTAATCAGTTGGAAATAGATTATTACAAAAGGTTTCAATGTCCAATAACAGAATTATTAAAGATAAAATTCAATCTCATGGTAAAGAACAAACATGAAGCTTTCAAAGAATTTCATCTTTCAGGTGACAGACACATCAGTGTGGACTATTTAATATTCTCTCGACTTTTGGCCAAACGCCTCAGTGCTTTCATTACCCCTTCTTTCAAGAGAAGAAACAAAGCCAAGGTGGACACCCTCCTCATTATGACCTTTGAGATCTGCACCCAAAAAATCAGGTGGTCCTTCCTGGAAGAAAATCTTCTTTGGAATCTGAAACAAATCCCCTCTGCACCACCACCAGACTTCAGCATTCTGGACTGCTTTCTTCCTGAAGTCCAAGGTTCTTCTGGGGAACTCAGAATTTTGCAGCCTGGCTGTCCATTCACCAACACTATCCTCAGTCTGGCTCTGACACAGCTAGAAGATCTCATTCTCAAAACTGAGACCCAGTGCAGGACCATTGTTTGTTATCAAAGACAGGCTCTGTTCATAGATGTACAGTCAAGCCGACGTCATAGAGTTGTTAAGATAGCAGAGAAATTCAACAAATATTCAGGGATTAATATAAAAGTGTCTATGAAAGGCCTTTGACTGTAAACATTTCTAAGCACAACCATTCTGACAAACTGTAGGCATAAGTTAAAATCAGAAACTACACAAATGCCCAGGTACCAAACGTCTATTTTGGGTAGTTATGTTTATGTTATCTTGGTTGGGCCAGTGTTGGCAAGGTAGATTTTAAGGTTTATGTATGCTGGTGGTCCAATATCGTCCCAGAGGACAATATAACATTACCCAATCTTGGCCCAAGGTCAGTTTGCTAACTGGCTAGCACCAGAGAAAGAATATTCCCTATCTAATGCCTAATTGAAAAAATGTAATCCAAATATTAAAGAAGCAGAAACTTAAGAAGAAAATTAAAAACAAGATAAACAATGTTCACTGACATATTGGTTCTCATGCAAGATTTGCAAAAAAAAACAAAAAAAAACATTGGTGAGTTGCTCATTGGAGAAATGTGAACCACTTCCTACTATATAACAATGCCAAATGTGTACTACACTAACTGTTAATTTCTAAGCATTGTTAGACTTCAAATGTTCCATATAGTGCTTTAATTGTTTTGAGATAAATATTTTGGTTTACTCTCTCTCTCTCTCTCTCTCTCTCTCTCTCTCTCTCTCTGTCTGTCTGTGCTAATTGTCCATTTCTCTCTTGGATCTGTAAAAATGTGAAAAATTACCTTATCTGAAATATGTGCACTAGCCATTATTATTATTATTATTATTATTATTATTTATTATTATTATTATTATTATTATTATTATTATTATTATTATTATTATAATTATTATTATTATTATTGTTGTTGTTGTTGTTGTTGTTGTTGTTTGTTGTTGTACGATATTTGGATTATTACTTATTACTGCTGAGCCCCTATTGAACCCCCCAATATATACAAACACTGTCCACCTGAATAAAACACTTGTACACCTGCTCATTTATGCAGTTATCCAATCAGCCAGTAGTACCAGATAGGCTGGTAGCGACAGCTCTGTGGGTGGAAATGCCTGGATATGTGATGATGAAGAAGAAAATGGCCAGATTGGTTCAAGTTGCCTGGAAGGATATAGTAACTCAAATAATCACTCTTTACAACCATGATGAGTAGAAAAGCATCTCAGCATGCACAACGTATCAAACTTAGGGGTGGATCAGCTACAACAGCAGCAGACCACATTGAGGTCCACACCTGTCAGCCAAGGACCGGAATCTGAGGCTATCCTGGACACAAGTTCACCCAAACTGGACAGTTGAAAGATTAATCATTGATTAATTCTTGTTTTGAATTGTTTGCCGATCGCCTGACCTATTGCCTGTTTAAGACCATGTCTATGTTTCACGATTTTAATTTGTCTGCCTGTCTCTCATATAATTAGACTTTTATCTGCATTTCCATCCTTCCTACCTCCTTTACGTCCATTACCTGACATCTATACAGCTTGTAGATCTGCTCCCACTCTCCAGACTGGTCCACTATCAGCATGTGTCAATGAAATAGATTGAGGTTGGAAGTTCATTCCACCACTGAGGGACGGTTAGTGTGAAGGTTCTGGAAAGGGACCTTGAACCATACTGAGTAGGCACTATTAAGCATCAGTTGTTAGTCAATCTCAGATTGTGTCAGGGGACGTAAGCCTTCAGGAGAGTGTTGAGGTAGGGGGTAATGTTTTCGACAAGGTCTTGTATGTGAGCATCAAGGCCTTGAATTTGATATGGGCGGCTACAGGAAGCCAGTGGAGGGAGATGAAGAGGGGTGTGACATGGCTCCTTTTGGGCTGGTTGAAGACAAGTCATGCTGCTGCATTCTGAATCATCTGAAGGGGTTTGAAGGAGCTTGCCGGGAGGCTCGAGAGTAATGCATTGCAGTTGACAAGAGATGACAAGAGCCTGAACTAGTAGATTGGTGAGATATGGTCTGCTTCTCTTGATGTTATACAGAATGAACCTGCAGGACAATGCAGTTGTTGAAATGTAGTCTGTAAAGTTCAAGCTGTCATCAAAGGTTACCCTGAGGTTCCTGGCTGTCCTGGTTGGCTTGAGTGTAACAGGCAATACTTATCTAGTGTCTTAGCACTAAATGAAATACATGTCATTACATTTTTTAAAGAAAATAGTATATCAAATGGATACTTCATAAATATTGATTGTTTTAGAATAAAATTTTATTATTTTTGGATTATTACATTATTATTAGAATATTATTTTGGCTTATAGTAGTAGATCTAGTATTTTAATGGGCTAAATATAAAATATCAATCGGGTCATTAGCCTAGAGCAATTAGGGGAAAATTCCAGTAAACAAAATCATTAACTTACTATTAACAATTTTACTTAACAGTGGCCCAACCTGAACTAAGATCAATTGATCAAACTTGATAGGATCAAAATCCTATGGAACCCAATTATCTGGGTTCCATCACTAGCTTTCTAGACATATTAGCACAACTCCCACACTGTCCACGCCTGATCTGTTGCTCAGTCTGGCAATAACATCTCAGTCAATTACCGAATTTATAATGCCCCTATATTGGCCAATACTGTGCTGTAGATGGCTGAGTTTGCAAAATTAGCTGAACTGAACATACAGAGCTGGAGTTGGGTTTCATTCAGCGTCTGTGTATCTGTGTTATTGGGGCCTCTTCTGACAGCACGGCTGTTATTATAATGCTGAGGATAGTAGGGCACCACACAGTGAAGCACGATTTAAATAGATTCGTAGGAATTGGATCAAGCAGGCAAGTGGTAGATTTCATGCTGGATACCTCCCTTGTGAGAGCCTCAGAATCAAGCAGTGAGAAATGAGTGAAAGAAACACCAGTGAACCCAGATGGACGAAGGAGTGAAGTGGCACAGTCAGGGTTAACAGAAATTTCTTTGCGAACATTGACAATCTTAGAATTAAAAAACTGTTGAAAAGAATCACAGAGCTGCTGAGAAACAGGCAAAGTGGTAACAACATTAACTTGAAGCAACCTGTTTATGGTTTGGAACAAGTGTCTGGGATTATTTAGATTTTTTACAATAGCCTGAGAGAAGTAAGAGGATCTTTCAGTCTCCAGTAGTGCACAATAATCCCCCAGAAGATCCTTCCACGCTTGATAGTAGACACTCAGTCCAGTAAGGTGCCATTTTCGCTCCATTTTCCGACATACAGCCTTTCTAGAGCGCAGATTGTCATTATACCAGGGAGCAGAGCGGGCGAATGTGACCTTACATGACCTTAGAGGAGCAAAAGTGTCAAGGTTAGCAGCAAGAGTGGAATTTAGCTGCAGAACTTTCTCTTCCAGTGATGAGGGATGAAGATCGCTTAGGATGGAATCCACAGAATTGGAGAAAGCTGTCTGATCAATGGACTTCCACTTCCGGAAGATTACTGTTCGGATGGGAGGCTCACTTGAATGAAACAGCCCGAGGTAAAAAAAGACAGCTGAATGATCAGACAGACCAATGTCAATAGATGTAAACTCAGATACAAATGAGCCATTAGCTATCACAAGATCCAGCGTATGACCCTTGTTATTAGTCGGGTCAGTTACAAACCGTGTGTAAAGTTAAAACAGTCAATTAGTGGCAGAAATTCCTTTGCCGCCACAGAGTCACTACAGTCCACATGAATGTTGAAGTCTCCCACAATTAGAATTCTGTCAAACTTTGTGCTCGACACTGACTGGAAGTCCGCAAACTCTGACATAAAAGCTGCATGTGCCTTAGCCTTAGGTGGTTTATAGACTGTAGTGATGATGTTGGATACAGGAGTGGAAATACTCAAGACCAAGCATTCAAATGATGAAAACTGGGGAACGGACACAGAGCTTGTGTTGAACTTCAGGTTGTAAACCACAATAATGCCTCCGCCTCTGCCAGATACATTTACATTTATTCACTTAGCAGACGCTTTTATCCAAAGCGACTTACAAATAAGCAAAGCGATATATCAAGCAGGGAACAATACAAGTAGTGCTACTATACAAGATCCATTCATTGAATACCAGAGGAAGCAAAGTGTACAGAGTAGAGGTGTAAGTGCATTGTCTGTGTTTTTTTTTTTTTTTTATTTTTTTATTAGGAGTTGGTTAGGTGTTCTCGGAAAAGGTGGGTCTTTAGCTGTTTTTTGAAGATAGTGAGAGATTCTGCAGTCCGGATTGAGATCGGAAGAGCATTCCACCACTGGGGAATGGTATGCGTGAAGGTTCTGGAAAGGGACCTTACGCCTCGCTGAGTGGGAACTACTAAACGTCGGTCGCTGGTCGATCGCAGATCGCGAGAGGGAATGTATGCCTTCAGAAGAGAGTTGAGGTAGGAGGGTGCTGTTCCTGACAAGGTCTTGTAGGTGAGCATCAAGGCCTTGAACTTGATGCGGGCAGCTACAGGAAGCCAGTGGAGGGAGATGAAGAGGGGTGTGACATGAGTAGTCTTGGGCTGGTTGAAGACAAGGCGCGCTGCAGCATTCTGAATCAAGATAATCAGATAACTTCGGGAGATCTAATACTCCAAAGCCCACTGGAGTGATCTGGTTAAACAAGAGCCCATCATTTTCTTTATGCCAGGTTTCAGTTAAGAACAACAAGTCCAGTTTTTTTATCCGTAATAAAATCCGATAAAAGCAGCACTTTGTTATTCATAGACCCTGCATTGAATAATGCGGCATAAGCCAGGCTCTGAAGCGGAGACGCCGGTGGTTTAATCTCCACGCAGGGAACTGATATTAAATTACTGTGATCAACACCAGTATGGAGCAGTTTGTTGGTCTTATGGCGACAGATCGGGACAAAGATGTTAGGCTTAAAATAACAACGAAAACAAACCAAATGGTTACAGGAGTGGCAGCAAAACACGCCAGCGTACCCTGTCACCGGAACCGGAATTCTAATGCTAATCTGTCCTCAATTTAGCCAATCAGCCTACCATGCATGTCCTTGGACTGGGGGAGGAAACCGGAGTACCCGGAGGAAACCCCCACAGCACGGGAAGAACATGCAAACTCCGCATTGAATCTGCCGAATTGAATGATGCTAAACATGTATAGATAACTACATAACAACCTTAAACATAGTATGTAATGCATACAAACCTTGTGTGATTTTAAGGTGATCTCAATACAGAGAGAGAGAGGGAAGGGTGTGGAAAGAGAGGAGCGATCTTCTCGTCTCAACTCAGTGTGATGTGTTATCTCAGGTGAAGCTGCTAATTCTGAGGGCGAGAGTTGAAGTGTTAATTCCTGTAAGAGTCCTTTTTCCTCAGAGAGCAGTTTTCTTTTCAATTTGATTCTTCATCTGAAACACATGCCACCAGCTGAGAGCACAAGGTACTTTCTCAAAGAGGCAAATTACATAATAATATTTTAAATATTATATATAAAAAAAAAAGAATAAGAAAAGCTTAAGAACACATAATGCAAAAAGGATTATTTTGAAGGAAATGGTGTCTGAACTGGACATTTGTGTGCAATTTATGTATTTATGAACATTTATGTAATTTTAAGTATTTCTCAAAAAACTGGTTTGTTTTAGTTCAAGTTATGTAAATGTAAATAATGAGCATCAACACTACAACTTTGTGTTAGTGTTTTATTGATTGCTTGATTTTTAATGTAAACAAATAATAGTCTATTAGCCATGATCATTACAGCAATAATGATCATGGCTTTTTCTTAGGTTTCTTTCAGTAGATCTAATGATCATAAAGGACATAATATAAAAATACTAATGGGGCCATTAGTGTAGCATAAAGGTTAGGAATCTCTTACATTGGAAACTTTTACTTTACAGCTGCCTGACCTGAGAACTGAGATCAAGTGATTAAGGAACATCAAAACAAACACTGGTGACTGTCCGGTCTTTACAGTGAAATTTCCATTAGACTGCGAATTTTACTGTACACAAACATGAAAAACAATATTAGGGAGTTCCCCTTAGTGACCTCATGAACCTGTGCAGATTGTCTACAAATGTGTATTTTCTGTTTTAAACTGAAGCCATAAAGCACAAAAGCAGTTGCAGTCTCTTTTTCCTTTATGTAATTTTATGCAGTGAAAACTGTACAACTTTCAATGAGAGATTATTTACCCGACTGCTACCCAACACACGTGTGATTAATTTGTGTACAATATCTCCACTGTGTAGAATAATTCCTGTAGATTTAATAAATGCCGTATATCATAACTTCTTACATATTTATTTTCTTTATTTCTTGTATTTGTACCACCAGCTGACTGCTGAGCACAAGGTAAGTTTCCAACAAGGAAATCTGTATATACGGTATGTATTTTAGGATTGATATTTATTACAATAAATGATATCTTTTAGTCAGGTTTACATATTTATTCACTAATATACAATTAATTATTAAATGTGTATAAATAATATACACTAATTATTTAATGCATTTGTTTATTATTGTATTGACTACTGGTTGTAAATATGTTTAATGTAATTTCTTGAATTTGAATGATATCGTACATCGTTACGGTCTTCTTTATTGAGATTGAAAGAAAGTATTTTGAAATGCACTTCATTTTATAAACACTTGGAAGAAATAGGGGTTTTCTGTTGGCCTTTTCATGAACGACCATAGATAAGGGCCCCTTTAGTACCACAGTGGGTGATCACAGTCCATGATTGGAATCAAAAATCATTTACAAACATTTCAGCCATACAGGTATGGCCAAGACAGACTACAATCCACAGAGAGTTCTAATCGAGCACATGTGTTTCCAATTACACTCAAACTCGATATAAACAGATCTTGGACATTAAAATGGTTAAAAAGTAAAACTCAGTAGTGTTAACTCTGATCTTACCAAGTCTTTTGTTCATGTATCACGTACGCTGGTTTTTGACTAGGATTGTTTCCTGGTTTCTGTATTTTGGTTTATCTACATTGTGCTGTTTGCTGATCGCCTGAGCCTTTTTCTGTTTTTGACCTTGAACTTGCCTCACGTTCAGGATTTGTCTGCTGATTTTAATTAAACTGCCACTACTGTATCCATCTCAGTCGTTCTGTTGTGACACTGCTGTCTATTAATGGAAGAAACACCTGACCATAAAATTGTAAACAAAACAAAAGTGAAACAAAAATGAAATATTTGAACAATGCAGAGTATAAATTTATGTTTTTCTTCTTAACCATTGTAATAAATATTATTACTTGAATCTGTGGTTTAAAGTGACAAACTCTCTAAAATGTGTGGAAATATCTCAGCATTACTATTAACAGAGATTTTTTAATGTTAAAGAGGAAATATACTTTCATTTTGTGCCCTAGTAAATCTTGAATTTGTCTTCCATGTAGGATAGATTTTACTATGCAAAAGAAAGCTGGAGTTATTTGTTATTCATATTATCTTTTCTTAGGTACAATTTGAATACTTATCTGCATGGAAGCTGAAAGCATTGACTAAAATGAAAATGAAAGTGGATGTGGGAGGTGTTGTGTCAGTAGCATCAGTTTATGTTTACTCAGTCTGTGTTTGGATTACGCTAGGCACGCTAGTCACACATGAAATGATCTAGATGTAGTTAGCTGTATAGGAACTTATTATTCTTATTATGTTGTTGCATTATTACCTTATTATTATATTAGGTTCTTAGGCAAATGCCACCTTTTAATTGTCCATAATGAAACATACCTTTATCAGTCAGTTGAACTATCATTTTATGATGAAATGTATTCTAATATCGATAATTTTAAAGATTACCAGCTATTATCTCGCTGTCGTATACTTTATCCTGTTAAAATTCCAACGGTCAAGTTCCGCGAGGCTCTGAAACCCAACTTGCTTTGGCTTCTGAGAAGAGAGCAAGACATGAGCGGAGCTGCCTACTGTAGGCATTACAATGCACAGCCTCTCGAGGCTGCTATCGCATGCTCTGCAACTAGACACTTTACACAAAAAGTCCAGAGATTTTGAGAAAAGATAGAGAGGAAATGAAGCGTCTTTTGGTTCCTTACACAAACAACCAACATGCAGTCTCGCTGAAGATCATAAGACTGATGACGCGGTTCAAAGGTGCCATATATTTCACGCAATGCGCTTAATTATAGTGTGATTAAGCAACTTAAACAGGAATACTCCACATGTCTTAATTCGATTAGTGTGTACTTCGAGTATGACTTTAGTTGGATTAAGATCATCAGAGATATGTGTTTACATGGTAGTTTGTTAAGCAGAGTATTGTCCTAATCGGGTTAATATCTGATCATTGTTGTCCATGTAAACGTACTGATAGACGTGAATGTACAAAGAAGCAAGCACATGTATCCCACTGTCATGGCTAATGAGATGTGCCCTTCATCACAATTTGCATAATTCGTTTTTGAATGTTTTAGAATGCATGATGAAAGTAATGCAACATGTTACATGTAAAATAGTCCACGTTATTACAGCCTAGTTCTCTTGTTCAAAGTAGTTATAGTGTTCAGAAACATTTTATATCATTCATGTTCCATACCTGTCTGTTATATAGTTTTATAAAAGTCATAAAAACAGATTATAGATTAGGTATATGCCACATGATAGGGGAGACTGATTTGTGGAAAATAGTTTACTGTATGCTTGTTAGCAGTGCATTTATGTATCTAATAGTAATGCACATGTTTTCTGTAGTAGAACCGAGAATAGAATTCGTAGAAGTAGAATTCGAGCAGACGCTCAGTGCAGCTTTAAAGCTCTCACATTCCATCAAATATACCAAATTCTCAGTCCTGGGTGTTGAAAAACCTCACATGAAACTTGTCATCACATGTCTCATGAGGAACCACACTTAATAGTGATATCTGCTGGTTTTGTGAAGGTTTAAATGTTTTTTTTTCCCTCAGGGCCAGTTTCACCGCGGTGTCGATGCATCAAGATGGAACCATTACAGTCTGACAAGCACTGTATTTTGTGTAACGGGGAATGGAATAGATATTCCAGGATAATGCAAGTTATTTTATATGTATTTTTCCAACTTACCACCTATTTTTAAATGGGTCTTCACACTGTCCTCCAACTTAACCACCTCCAGGGGTTTGATACTGAAGCTCTCATCTATACAAGATAAAGGTTTCAGTGAATCATGAGAAACAAATATAAGAGGTAATTCCTCAGAGAAGCACCTGACAAATTTCCTCTGTCACATGAGACGCTGACCTATAAACACATGTGTATGAAGATCAAACACGGCATATAGGACACTGAGAAACATTCGGATTAAGCGAATTTTCATTTGAAATTTTACCTTTGGCTGGGAGAACAGTACACCCTCTGATAGACCATAGGTTCTCAGGCTTAAAGACGTGATCTTTGCAATGGAATTGATGGTTTTGCTGTGTGACAGAAAATTGTGCTGTTAGTAAGATAACACATGCCTATCTTTAAGATTGACATAACCTTTCAAAATTGTTAAGCTAATATATTGTACAGTCCTTGAAAGGAAATTCTCTTATTTCATGTACCCTCTTATATTATGAACTGCTTTCGAAAACCTATGATGAATGTACTGTAATCATTTAATTACCACTTTAAATAAGCGTCCGTGTCAACATGACACAGGGCTCGTTCTGTATTATGACTATGTGCTGTGTGTTTTGTCTAAATCTGTCTGACACCTCGACCAGTAGAAACCGTCCACGCACTGCTGTTATCCATGTGTACAATATGTATAAATACTTCTGTTTTGAATGAATAAATCGGGAAGTTCCACACTTTCAAACCACACTTTCTAGCTGAAAGCAGCACAGAACTAAAAGTTAATAAAAGTTAATAGAATTGAATGGTAAAACAGGCTGGAATGCATGACGTCATTTTTTTTTACGAACACTCTAAGTGCGGTTAATTATTTGTCATGATGTACCTGCTAATAGACGACTGCTTGAAGTCGTGGGGTGCGTCTCAAATCGCATACTTACCAACTGTATAGTAGCCGAGATATGTATTTTTCCCCAATACAGGACTATAGTAGGCAAGTATGCAGTTTGGGACACAGCCGAACTCTCTTGTTCGCCATAAAACGTAAAACTGCCGTGTGTGATCGTGTCCTGTCGCAAAATGCTGTGAAAACTCACACGATGTTCATAATGTGATTAAGATGTTTACATGTCTGTAATTCACGTCCATAATACGATTTAAACAGGAGTAATCCACCTGTCTTAATTCGATTAGAGCTTACTTAGATTATGACTTTAATTAGATTAAGGTTGGTGTTTACACGGTAGTTTCTTAATTAGATTAAGAGTGGATTATTGTTGTCCATGTAAACGCAGTCAATGATTAGTAGTCTAACAAAGTAGTCGTTCATAGTAATTCTTAACTGCAACCAAGATAACTGCATTTGATCTAGTTTCAGGCAGTAGATTTAGTTATTTAGTTATATTGATGATGCTATTAGCCTAACATCGAGGTTAGGGCTTCCTGAGAATAATTCCATTTGGTAATAACCAAAATCACTTACAGTTGTCTGACCTGAACTAAAATTAACAAAAGCAAACACTGGTGTCTCTCTGCAGTTTTTAATCCACATTTGGCTCTCAAGTTGCTCCTCTGTTTTTTAGTAAAGGTTCATAGTAAAGAAATACAGCAATAGCATGACATTACACATTCTTATGCCAGGTTAGTATATTTATCATTTAATAAGAACAGGGAATACAGAAATATTGGTACACATTTATGTCTTAGCTTTCTTGAGATTAATAAAGAAAATACAATTCGAGGTGTTGACTATCTATATTTGATGTAAATAAATAAATAAATAACATTTATAATATCTTTTGAGAAGCTTAAAAAGGATTTAAAATCCATTTTTTAAAGGATTTAGGGTCCTTTTTTTTTGAAGGATTAAAAAAAAAATTAAATCAACAACACGTATAAATTTATGAACACTCAGTAGGCTGAAGTAAAATATCCCAGTCTCCACTATTCCCTTACTTATTACAATGCTTCATAAAAACACAATTCAATGCAGAAAAATTCCATCCATGCATCATTTAATCATGGTTGTTGGGGATTTCACATATCCATTCATACAATTATTATATACCTTCACCTTTCCTCTCTTCACCTAAAACTGTCTCAATTTACCTGAACCATGCTATCTTGAAAATTATTCAATTATATACAGCTGCACATGATGTGAACTAACTGTATTTTAATTATTATGTATATGTACAATCTATTCCATTTATTGATGATGTATACATGTTCATGTTCTTAAAGTCTCTCTGTTTTTATGTTTTTATGTTTTTAAATGTTATATCTAGTACAGTATTCTCATTTCTTATTTTTGCCTTGCCCTTTATCCTGTTTGCACATTGAATGACCACTGCCTGTTTTTTTACTTTTCTCTGCCTCAAGTGTTTGATCTGGTTGAAATCTTTCTAATAAAGCTGTTGAGTGCCTGAGAATTAGAATCAAATAGAATAATTACAATTTTGTGTAGCATTTGGAGTTTGCATGTTCTCGCCGTGCTGCGGGGGTTTTCTCCGGGTACTCCGGTTTCTTCCCCCAGTATGTGTTTGTGCCCTGCGATGGACTGGCACCCTGTCCAGGGTGTGCCCCGCCTTGTGCCCGATGCCTCCTGGGATAGGCTCCAGGTTCCCCGCGACCCTGAAGAAGGAGTTGAAGGTGGAAGTTGGATTTTCCAAAACTGGTATTTGCCTTACAAATGATAGATGAATTCAGGTAAAGTAGCACATTTAACAGTTGTTAGCATTTAATATGTTGTATTTAATGTATCATGTAAGCTAAAGCTCTTATGGGGAACTCAAACATTTGTCCATTTATCAACCTCATCCTCGATCTGGCTCTGACGAAGCTAGACGATCTGATTGTCAAAATAGAGACAGAGTGCATGACCTGTCTTTCATTTACAGACAAGTTGTGCTCATACATGCATCTTGGCAGCATTTATGTTGGATGCTTATTAGCAGATGTCCTCCTGCTAAAATTAAATATCTTGCCCTGTTTGTCTACAATTACAAATATACAGACATTTACTTTCATTTTGTACCTTAGTTTCATATTGAATCCAGAATTTGCGTCGTATGGAGGTTACATTTGACTATAACTGGATGTGGACCTTGGCAGCATTTATGTTGGATGCTTATTGTCAGTTTGTGTTCATGGGTCTTCATCATGGATCACATGCTGATCACAGCAGCTGTTTTGTCAATTACAAAATCTTAAACCTGATCAAGAAAACCTAGAGAACATTTTCATTTTTGTTTCTAAACTTGACTTTAAATGCCCAAATCATAGAAACAGTCACAGGGTTTTACAGTAGCACAGAGACCTCCAGTAACATTTACTAATTTGTAAAGTGTTTTATTGTTTATTGGTCTATTGTAAATTGTAACTTTATTCATTCCATATATTATATTCTACATGTTCTTGCAATATTTACAGATAAAAATAAACCTTTTTTTTTTTCTTGGGCACACAATTTCCCTTGTGTTTAGTGTTCAAAAACACACATATTCCCAAGCAAGCGTAGGTTTAGTTCTTTATGGGTTAGACAATACATCAGGGAAAGAAGGATGTGCTCATGCAAATATCACATGAATGTATATGTGTGTGCATTTCCTACTTTTTGTTATTCGTATTGTTTCGCCTGCTTTGTATGTAGGAGCTAAAAGTCTCTTTTTCTTTTTGTTGCCATAATCACCACATTTTGCGGCAAGGTAAGTTCCCAACAATTCACTCTATATAATAACATTTACAATATTTAAAATAAAATTCAAAATAGGTTAATAATACACAATACACAGAGACCATTTTTTAAGGAAATAGAATGTGAACGAATTTATGTACTATTACACATTTATGCAATTTTTGGTATTTGATTATTAAATAAACAAAAACACCAACGGTAAACAAAGACACTAACTTACAATGCAAACTTTTACTTTACAGTTGTCTGACTTGAGAACTGAGATCAAGGAGCATCAAAAACAAGTTACTTGTCTGGTGTTTAAGGTATGTAAGATGTACTGCACACTGACATGACAAACTTTCTTCCTTTTTAAATGAAATCCATGAATGTACCGTTTGGTATTGGTACGTATTGGTACCCTTGGTAAATATGAGCAAAGAAGGCTGTGAAAATTTGTCTTTATTGTTGAATCTTTTGATCTTTTGCTCTGAGTCTTCTCCTATAATGCCTGATGAGGTTGAGAATACATGGCAAGGGATCTGAGATCATTCCTCCATACAGAATCTCTCCAGATCCTTCAAATTTCGAGGGCCATTCTGGTGGACTAAGTATCCACTCTGCTAAGTATTAAATAAATTTAAGTTACTGTGCTCAATCCTATTTTTCTGTGTCATTCCACTTTATTACACATCACTTTATTTATAGACTTTAATGTTGTGAATTCTATATATTTCTGGATTTCTTGAGTTAATACTGATGACTGGTGAAAATCTAATGTGAAAAGCCTCATTGGAAATATATTTACTGAACTTTTTTTGACACGTCCAATACTTATTTCCCCCACTGTATAATGCATTATAAGCATGGGTTTCACAGAAAGTGTTAGCAAACACTCTAACAGTGATCATTAATGTTTTCTCCAAGTTGATTTTCCTGCCATATATTACATAGAGTAATCACTTCCTTTCTTCTGCTTTATGGACCAATAAGTACTTCACCTGTGACATGCTCTTGTCACAAGGTTGTAGACGTGGACGGAGGCAGGTGCAGATCAAACTCTTTATTAAACATAAAAACTCAAATCAAAGGTAACATAGACAAACCAGGAAACCGCTACAACACATAAAACTTGTGAACCAAACTACTACTTCTAACTATCTATCTATCTAATACCGAGCCACATGCTTCGTCGCTCGGGAGCCTTAAATACCTGGCGTTACTCAAACTAAGCATGATTAACAGAAATAGCAAACACCGGTGTCAAATCAGGAAGCAAAACCAAAACAAAGGTCACGTGGCTAGTCCGATGGCAAAACCCAATGCCACAGCGCGCTCTACTGGGCACCCTGTGACAGAACACCCCCCATCCCCCCAAAAAAAAAAAGCAATCCCCCCGGAGTGCCCAAAGTCCTCCACCTTTCACTGGTGGCCCCGGACCTCTGGGCAGAACGTCTCATGCATCGCCAGGCCGAAACTTGGCTCTCACAACTTGAACTTGGCTTTCGGGGCTTGAGCTTGGCTCTCGGAGGCTTGAATGTGGACGGCGGAGGCTCGAACTTGGACGGCGGAGGCTTGAACTTGGCTATCGGAGACTTAAACTTGGACGGCGGAGGCTTGAACTCAAAATTCGGAAACTTCAACTCGGAACTCGGAAACTTGAACTCGGAACTCTGAAACTTGGACTTGGAACTTGAAGACTTTGACTCGGAACTCGATGACTTGGGCTCGGAACTCGAAGACTTGGCCGGGAACTGGGGCTGGGTCTGAATTTGGACATCGTGGACTTGCGACTGGGTTTGAACGTGGACATCGTGGACTTGAGACTGGGTCTGAATATGGACATCATGGACTTGAGACTGGGTCTGAATTTGGACATTGTGGACTTGAGACTGGGTCTGAATTTGGACATCACATACTTGAGACTTTGCTTTGATCGAGCCTTCCAGTTCCTTCACTTTGGCCATCAGAGTCTTATTCTGTTTCTCAGTGCTCAGTGCTGCATCTCTCGCCACTCAGAGTTCTACCACTTCGCGCGTCAGGTCCTCAACCTGAGTCTGGGCTTGCCTTAGCTGTCCATGTACTTCGATTTCCACCTCTACTGTCTGGATGAGTTCAGCTTCGCGTTGGGACAGGAGATGCTGAAAAGTCTCCTTCACTGTAATGGCCCTAGCGCTCCGCTTTTTCTCCTCTTCCAGCTCCTCTTCTCTCTCCTGCAGCAGGATTTTTGTGGCTTGTAGTTGTGACTCCCTTCCAGACAACGCGCTGCGTAAACGCTCCATTTCCAGCTGCATTCTGCGCATCTCTTCAGCCCTCTCCAACTCATGATCCGCACTCACGCTGTGCTCACGTCGCAGCTCCCGCGGGTGAGCTTCGCTGGTGTGTGTAGCATTCCTGGTGAGGCGGTTTGGTCTCCTCCCTATGATCCGCTGCGTCTGTAAATCAGGCTCGGTATTCTGTCACAAGGTAGATGGGGACGGAGGCAGGTGCAGATCAAACTCTTTATTAAACATAAAAACTCAAATCAAACGTAACATAGACAAACCAGGAAACCGCTACAACACATAATACTTGTGAACCAAACTACTACTTCTAACTATCTATCTCTCTAATACCGAGCCACGTGCTTCGTTGCTCGGGAGCCTTAAATACCCGGCGTTACTCAAACTAAGCATGATTAACAGAAAAAACAAATACCAGTGTCAAATCAGGAAGCAAAACCAAAACAAAGGTCATGTGGTTAGTCCTACGGCAAAACCCAGTGCCACAGCGCCCTCTGCTGTGCACCTTGTGACAGCTCTTATATTTTCAAAGCTCTTATGTTTTAAAGAATAGCATTTAAAATATTTTCTGAAATATATGTGAATTACAACGTTACAAATACATACCTTTCAATAGTTCGTGAATGCTATTAAATTATTGTTCCTCAATGGAATTGAATATTGTTCTAAAAACAGTAGCATATAAATCTTATGAATGTAAATATAAAATGTTAGTTTTTAAAAGGCAATAATACATTCTAATGAACTCTGTGCCATTAAACTATATTTTGAAACAATTGATATGCGAACTGGATGTTCATATGTATTACAGAAGTATGGCTTAAATACGTAATGATCTGTTTGTATTAGTTTTAAATTATGCATTTTAAAATTATTTGAATATCAATGATAAGTAGTAATCATTCACAATCATGTAGCCCAACTTGACTTTCACAATACTAATATATTTGACTATATGGTATTAAAGTCTGATTTTCACTGTCCTCTCACAATTATACTACGATATCATCCTCCCAAAGTTCAATCTGACTTTTTTCCCGAACTCAGTGAACTGCTAACTCTTGCCTGTGCTTTGTCTTCACCTGTCCTCTTGCTTGGTGATTTTAATATTCATGTGTATACAGTGTGCTCTTACTCATCTCAACTACTGTCTGTTATTGATTGTTTCAATGTGACTCAACATGTGACTTTTTCTACTCACACCCATGGTCATAATCCTGATTTAATCTGTATATGTGGGTTTGATATTGCTTCAGTCTCCTATTTTGACACTGGCATATCTGATCATAAGCTCACTGAATTTAGTCGCAGTCTACCTGCTCTAAATGAAATAATACATTGATATCCCATCAGGAGCTTTAATCGGTTGATGCCACATTGTGCCACTGTGCTTCCATTGCTTCCTCTAAAATTTTTGATGTTTTTGATATCTCCTTCAGTGATACTCTAAAAACCACACTCTTATTATTATTTCTGATATTTTGCCTAACCATGCTCCTATTAGGACTAGGCCTGTCCCCTCCTCTCACATTTCCCCCTTGTATCTGAAGAGTTTTGTTGCTCTTTCCTGAATGTTTCCAGAATTAAACCAACTAGTACTGTATAAAATGGAGGCATCATCTTTGATCCCTCCCTCACCTTCGAAGCTCATATAAACCCCATTCCTAAAATGGGTTTCTTTCACCTGCGTCGCATTGATCACCTCCATCCGTTTTTTAGCTTCAAAGGAGCTGAAACACTGGTTCATGCATTTATTTCCTCACAGTTTGACTTGCCACGCTCTCCTCCTTGTTCTACCTGCTAATTCTATTGCTAGGTTGCAAGATATTTTATACTCAGCCGTTAGACTTCTCACACATACCATGCGCACAGCTCACATTACTCCAACCCTGTCTGAACTGCATTGGCTACCAGTTTCATTTCATATTAAATATAAAATAATCCTTCTCAAATTTAAATCACTTCATGGTTTGGTACCTTTCTATCTTAGTGCACTGCTTCTCCCCTACAACCCTCCCCGCTCTCTCAGGTCCTCTGGGCTTGGAATGCTCTCTGTCCCTAGATTTCTCTCTGTCTCACTCTCCGCAGCATCACATCCATCTCCGACTTCAAATCGACTTTCAAATTATAAAGTTGTAAGCATTGACAAATTTGGTACAAAAGATATAAAACTATTCAGGACGTGCTGTTCTTGGAAAATATTAAACTTCAAGGTGATCCTGATTTGTAAGTAACTTTGGATAAAAGCATCTGCTAAAAGAATTAATATAAATGTAAATGGTACTACATTCATGTGATGTCATGGCATCACATGTAAGTATGTTTTGGTACCAGCAAGTGACACTGCATCAGCACAAAACTAGAACAGTCACCACTTCTGGATTAAAATAACTGTAGGAGAAATTTTAAACTCGTTAGTTACACTCAGTTAATTGCTGCGTAGTTAATAGTGACCTCCTACTATGTTCTTGCTAATTTTGCATTTATTAAATTTATTTAAACAAACACGCATATTGCCAAGCTTAGGTTTAGGTCTTAAAGGGTTAAAGAATAGATCACAGAAACAGACAAATCCTCATACAAATGTGAGTGTGCATCAACCTGCTTTTTCCTTTTGCTCTTTCTTTTCTTGGCATATAGTACATGGAGAAATCACTGCAGATATTTACCAAATAGTTACAATGTTTATAATATATTTCCTGTAGGTAAAATACTTCCACTTTCCCGTAATTTGTGTGATTCATTTGATTCTTCATTTGAAACACTTCTGCCACCAGCTGTGTGACAAAGTTCCCAAAGAGGAAAACTGCATAATAACTTGTAAAACTTATTTTAAAAAAGAAAGAAAGAAGAAAAGCTTTAAAACACATAATGTATAAAGGATTCTTTTACGGAAATGGTCATTTATGTGTTTATACACATTTATGTAATTTTTTAGAATTTCTCAAATATTGATTTGTTTTAGTTTAAGTTATGTAAATTTAAATAATGAGCATCAACTCTACAACTTTGTGTTAGTATTTTATGGATTGCTTGATTTTTACTGTAAACAAATAATAGTCTAATAATTTGTAACAGCAATAAAGATAGTGTGGCTTCTTCTTAGGTTTCTTGTAGTAGATCTAATTTTCTCAAAGGACATAATATAAAAATACTAATGGGGCCATTAGCATAGCACAGAGGTAAGGAATATCTGGAAACATTTACTTTACAGTTATCTGACCTGAAAACTGAGATCAAGTGATTAAGGAGCATCAAAACTAACACTGGTGTCTCTCTGCATTCTGTGATCCAGTGTGGCCTCTCAAGCTGCCAGTCTGGTCTTTAAGGTAAGATTGACATTGCGTTGTACATTGTACTGTAGATTAATGTGATTAACATTATAAGAAGGTTCTCCTTCTTATAAAAAACCTATTTAAAAAAAAGAAATAAATCACATAAATAACATCACAAAAAATTATGTAAAGGAACTTAAATTTTCAGTAAGATAATTTACCCAACACATGTGATGTGATTAACTTCCACAGTAATTCCTGTAAATTTAAATAATGAATTATTTCATAATTTCTTAAAGATGTATTTCTTCATTTCTTTCATTTGCACCAGCTTTCTGCTGAGTACAACGTACATTTCCAACAAGGCAATTAGTATAATATAGTATTTATTTTGGGACTGATATTTGTGATTAAGTTTCTTTATTTTCAAAAACACAACACAACAATAGACATAAATAATATAAAATAATTTTATTTTAATTTGTGCGTTTTATTTACAGAAGTTCAGTCATTAATAATGTCGTCACAAGCAGAACGTGAATACCTCTGTTTTGTCACCTGGAACACAAATGGTATAAAAGCTAAAAAAACTAAAAAGTCACCGGCAAAGATTTCAAAAGTGTTGAACAGCCTCAGTAACCTTCAGGCTGATATTGTCTTCATACAAGAGACACATGTTGGACCCAAGTGTTACCAAATCTTCGAGAAAGTTGAAAAGGAAAACTGGCATGTATTCTTCACTGTACACAGCCCGAAAAGCAAAGGAGTTGCAATACTGATAAAAAAACATGTACCATTTGAGTACATATGCCATGATGAGGATTGCAGTGGGGGTTACATTGTGCTCCTCTGTCATCTGTATGGTGAACTATACACTCTTGTAAATGTGTACAATCATAAGGAAGACAGAATTGTCTTGGGTAGACTGAAAGAGTATTTGATAGAGACAGCTGAGGGTGTGCTAGTGGTTGGAGGTGATTTCAACACAGTTTTAGATCCCAGATTAGATCGGAAACCTTCAACTTCAAGGCATTCACCATTTAGAGCTATTTTAGAAGATTTTGCTGTTTCTCTGAATCTCAAGGACACCTGGTCATATAAATCCCCAAATGAGGAGGGTTTTACACGACGTCAAAATAAGAGTTTCTCCAGATTAGACATGTTTTTTATGCCAGAGGACAAAATGAAATGGGTGTATGACATTATTCCCCGTGAACAAGACATTTCTGATCATTATCCTCTTGTCCTAAAACTCACCGTTCATAAGCAAACTGAAAAACAAACCCCAAATGTTGCCAAATGGTTGGAGGAACCTAAATTCAAATCTGACAGGAGAGCAGGGAAGATTAGTGGAGCAGAAATATTGAGTGTGATCAAATCTTTGACTAACTCAGAAGAACACGGACCTGACGAATTAGAAGTATACACCTATAAATGGCTTCAACGTTCATGTATAGGAATCTTAAAATTACGCTTCAACAACATGTTAACAAACAAATGTTTAGAAACATCTTTTGATGAGTCTTATTGTTCAGAAGACAGACACATCTTCAATGTGAACTATTTGATATTCACTAAAATTTTGGCCAAGCGCCTTGACGCATTCATTACCCCTTCTTTCAAGGGGAAGATAGAAAAAAATCTTCACACTGTGTTCAGCGTGACCTTTGAGACAGGTGAACAAGAAATCAAGTGGTCTTTCCTGTTAGACACCCTCAAGAAACTAAAGCAGACCCCCTCTACCCCCCCACCAGACTTCGACATTCTGGAGTGCATTCTTCCTAATGTCCAAAGATCTAGTGAACTCCGATGTTTGCGACTTGGCTGTCCCCTCACCAACGCTATCTTAAATCTGGCTATAAAGCACCTAGCAGATAATATTTTTGATTTTAGATACAAGTGTGAGGAGGTCAGACACTTAGGTGGTACGCGTCATAAGCGCAACTGTAAGGAGATCATATCTATGGCCACTGTTTGCTATCAAAGACGAGTTCTGCTCATACATACAGAGTTAAAAGAGCATGAACTGAATGATTTCAAAGATCAAGTGAAAAATTCAGGGCTTAAATATAGACTTCAATAAAACACAACATTCTGAGCAGAACAATTCCAACACAGAGGACTGTCCAGTATACAGTACAATATAAGACCATTATTAAATTAGCTTAAATTAGGCCATTATTATAAGCTCGCAGAAGAATAAATCACACTTTAATGATTAAAAAAAATTCCAGAAATTTGAGTTGTATCAAATAAATAAAACAAAAGGATGTTAAAAAGTCTGTTATTATGAATAGTATTGAATATGGCAGTCCTGCATTTTGCTTCCTTGTAAAATACATTTAAGTTGCTTTCCACTAGATTTTGGAAACTAGGTTATTACAGGGCACATATTTTCCTGTATCCCTTTCAATATATATTTTTTATTACTAAATGAGCTGTAACTATTATGTATATGTTAATAATTTGCATAAAAAATAATCAGTAAGGTATAGATTTAAGGCTCTTTCAATCTATATATTTGATGACAAAACATTTTAATAATGAATTTGTGCTGTTAAACACCAGTTAACATTTAAACATCTGTAATCTATGCTTATATAAGGTATGTAGCTAAAAATCTTGAAATCTTGTTTTTTTTAGCATTTATTTATTCATTTTCATATGATTCATTTACATGTGATTCATTTACATATGATTCATTTTCATGTGATTCATATTCATGTGATTCATTTACCTTTTCTCCCCTCCCTTCGCCAAATATTTCATTGAGAAATAATAATAATAATAATAATAATAATAATAATAATAATAATAATAATAATAATAATAATAATAATAATAAATAAATAAATAAATTAATTAATTAAAAATTAATGTTTTAATTTTTTAATTTTTATTTAACAGTTGCCCAACCTGAACTAAGATCAAGTGATCAACCAACAACAACAAAAAACACTACTTTTGTTGCATTCTTTGGTCCAAATTTAGCTCCCAAGTTGCCTGTAGGTTTTTTTAAGGTAAGGCTCATAGTAAAGAGAGATGTCAATACCATGACATTACACATTATACTGTAGATTGTACTGTAGAGCACAGCAGTCAGTAAAGGATACCACCACCAAAGGAAAGGAGAAAGTACTGAGCTCCCTGACATTGATCGCCCAATTCTGAAAAAAACAAACAAACAGTACAAACATTATGAACCACTAGCATACATACACATTAAGCACGCAACCGTTCATGAAAACACACACACACACACACACACACACACACACACACACACACACACACACACACTCTCCAAAATGTTCATCCTAAAAGTAAACCCCATTAATGTATAAAAATGCACATGGTCAAAAGAAATCATACAAAAAATGCTGCATTAATACCATCTGATAAGCATGATCAGTCAGAAATAAGATGGACACTATCATGCAGCGATCCAAATTTCCAACCCAGCCAAACAATAACGTGTCGGAGCAATCCAACAGTAGACCACTGCTGGTCGGACAAAACACAAAGTTCTGTAGTCCAAAGGGGGGTTTTTTTTTTTCCCCTTCCTCCCCCCGCCTGCCCCAACGTCCCTCAGTGTATTACAACACCTTAAATAAAAAAAAAACAAAAAAAACCCCACAGTAAATAGTTGCCTTAACTAACCAAATCACCGTTCAATCAGAAATAAAGCTCTTTGTCGAGAAAGTAACCTACTTTAAATGGTAACTGGCATCACACGGGGCTCTTCATCGTGAGGGGAAACACCTGGAAATGCACTCTACTAAAAAGGTACACCACGAAGCGACTCAGTCCACTAAAAAACAAATGAAATTTGCAGTCCTTGAAGCAACAATGAACTCCAATTTATACCAAAATATTCTTGAGACAAATGTGAGGCCATGTGTACAGCAGCTCAAGCTGATATGAAATTGGTTCATGCTAGAATACAGTGATCCAAAACACACCAGCAAATTGACATCTGAATGGCCAAAGAAGAACAAAAAAAAGGAAGGTGTTGTAATGGCCAAGTCCAGACGTCAACTGCACTGAGATGCTGTGGTGGGATATTAAGAGAGCTGTGCATAAATGAATGCGTTCAAACATCAATGAACTGAAGCAGTGTTGTAAGGAATAGTGGGCCAGAATTTCTCCAAAAATTTGCAAGAGACTTATAAACTCCTACAGAAAACCTTTACTTTAAATTATTGACACTCCAGATAATTCTATATGTTACTGAATTATGGGGATGACATGAAAGTTCTGGGTTTTTTATACATTTTAAATTGGAAATAAACAGATTTATTTTTTTTAATGTGGCAAAAGGTTGAAAAGTTCAAGGGGGCCGAATACTTTCGCAAGGCACTGTATAGTCATTTTGCCTGACAAAAGAATCTTATTATTGCCATTGTATATCATTTTCAGGGATTGTTATGAATATGAGTACAAATTATTATAATGTTTGGATCATGAAATTTTCATGCATGAATTTGTCAACATGCTGGAGTGACATTTTAATTTTGCATTCTTGGGCTCTAAATTTCTATGACCCTAAATTTCTAAACCTCTGATTGTGGAAACGCAGTAAATTTCCCAAATCAGCTCAATTTGTCAGAATATGTCTCATTCAGAATCAGATCCAGGTTACAGACTCTGTCTAACTCTCTAGACCAAAAGGACATGCTATGTCCAATCAATCAGCTAAGTCAAAACATTCTAATCCTGTGTATGTATCCAGTTTCCCGTAACCCCGACTTAGTTTCCTGCCTTATCCTGTATATGCCTGTTTGCTGATCACATGAACTCTTGCCTGTTTTTGGATTACGATTTGGATTTGTCTGCCTTTCTCTCATAAATAAAACTCCGGTTCTTTACTGTGCTTGCATCCGTCCTATCTCCGCTCCTTCACGATACGTGACACAGGCCAATAAAGCAACATTTGAATAGGAATTTGACAGAGTGAGCTAGAGAGAGTGACATCATCATGTAGCGAAACAGAGAAACTATATTATCCAATTGCATTGTTCAATTCATTTTATTATCTGTTAATTATCTGTAGATTTAATTATACTCATCCTCTCAATAGAATCATGTGTTCAGATGACACACCTATAGATCGGATCTAACAAGTTTACACAAACTTGTGGAGTCTGTTTCAGCTCGAGAGCACACTGTCATTAATGCAAAAAGGAAACTCTAAATTTCATGTAAATATTTATAAGATTCTACTTTTCACTGAAGTTGTTGGTGATGAGATTATTTGCAGTAATTTAATAAAATTAAGGAAATTATATGAAGCTGCTTTTTATTCTTTCATTTGTTAAGTTTGTAGTAAATAATGATAACTTTGTTTAATAAATATCACCACCTTTATTTAGGTGTATCATATGTAACAGATACTTACACAATAGTTACAAAAGTGACGTGCTTTTAATTTACATTTCCTATAAATAATATGACTCATTTGATTTTTCTGTTCTGCCATCAGCTGAGTGCACAAGTTCCAAACAAGGGAAATTATATAATAACATCGATCATATTAACTGAAATAGAAGAACATTTATATTATAAATTAAGTTACATACATATAGTTCTTAACTGGTAATAATCAACCCTGTGTGTTAGCACTAAATGAAATACATGGCATTACATTTTATAAAGTAAATTGTATGTGAACTGGTTGTTCATATGTATTTGAGTTTTACACAAGTAATTTACAAATATTAATGATTGTTTTAGTTTGAAATTTTAATGTAAAATATGTTAAATTGTATTTTTCATTGAATCCTACTGTCTTCATTCTGAACAACAATCAAGATAACATTATTAGCTTGTAGTACATGTAGTATTTTCATGTGCTAAATATATCAAATATCAATGGGGTCATTAGACTATATCAGTTAGGGGAAAGTTCCAGTAAGCAAAATCACTTACTTACAATGAACATTTCCATTTAACAGTGGCCAAACCTGAACTAAGATTAAGTGATCAACCAGCACCTCAGAAGCAAACACTGGTGTTGCTGCATTCTTTGATCCAAATTTGGCTCCCAGGGTTTCTGTTTGGTTTTTTAAGGTAGTGAGAAATGCCAAAACATTCCACATTCCACTGTACATTAAGGCCATGTTCACATTCTTGCAGAACACTTGCGTCTGCACCTAGGACCAGTTCTGGGTTGGTTCAGGGTGGGGCTCATAACAGCATATTTGTTTCCATATCACTATAACTTTTTATTTTGTTGAGCTTCACATTTTTCACAATGTGAACACACACACACACACACACACACCACACACACACACACACACACACACACACACACACACACACACACACACACACACACACACAGGCATTTGCACACATGCTTGAGCATCATCTAATTTCTATTTTTTTTTATTATTAATGTGGACAGAAATAAAAAAATATTTGTATTTATTTATGTTCTTCTTTTTTTTCATGTGTTCTTAATGTCTATATAGACGATATGGCAATAAAAATGTTAATATATATCAGGCTGTCATGATTCCCCCGTGAATCAGCGTGCTCTAAGCCTGAACGCGTGAGCACCTGCTTTCTCATTGTTGACAGTTGTGACATTCCAACACGTGTGTTTGTTATTGTTTATGTCATGTCTCCTCCCTGTCCTGTCATTGGTCTCAGCTGTTTGTGATTTCGAAGCTAATCATGCCGGCATAAATACTGTGTGCCTCGCAACACTCATTGCGGAATATTAGAGATATCGTAGAGTAGATTAGAGTAAGATTAGATGAGTTAGATAGAGTAGATGTAGCTAGATTAGATGTTGATGTGTTTCCTAGCCATAGCCCATGTTCGTTAGTTTGGTTGACTGTTTCTCCGCTACCAGTCCCTCGCTGTGTTTCATGTTTCTCGTTTTGTTTCTCGACCCAGTTTCCTGTAACCCCGACTTAGTTTCCTGCCTTATCCTGTATATACCTGTTTTCTGATCACATGAACTCTTGCCTGTTTTTGGATTACGATTTGGATTTGTCTGCCTTTCTCTCATAAATAAAACTCCGGTTCTTTACTGTGCTTGCATCCGTCCTATCTCCGCTCCGTCACGATACGTGACACAGGCCAATAAAGCAACATTTGAATAGGAATTTGACAGTTCATATGTATTTGAGTTTTACACAATTTTTTTTCAAATATTAATGATTGTTTTAGTTTGAAATTTTAATTTAAAATATTTAAAATTGTATTTTTCATTGAATCATACTGTCTTCATTCTGAACAACAATCAAGATAACATTATTAGCTTGTAGTACATGTAGTATTTTCCTGAGCTAAGTATATCAAATATCAATGGGGTCATTAGACTATAGCAGTTAGGGGAAAGTTCCAGTAAGCAAAATCACTTACTTACAATGAACATTTCCATTTAACAGTGGCCAAACCTGAACTAAGATTAAGTGATTCACCAGCACCTCAAAAGCAAACACTGGTGTTGCTGCATTCTTTGGTCCAAATTTGGCTCCCAAATTGCGTGTCTATTTTTTAAGGTAAGGCTCATAGTAAAGACAGATGTCAATACTATGATAGTACACAATCTACTGTACATTAAGGGCGTGTTCACACTTGTGCAGAATACTAAACAAAACAAAACAAAACAAAAAAACAACAACCATAAAACAAAACACTGGTGTTGGTGCATTCTTTTAATACTAATTTGACTCCCAGGTTTCCTGTGTTTTTGTTTTTTTTAAGGTAGGGCTCATAGTAAAGAGAAATGTCATAACATTCTAACACACACACACACACGCACACACACACACACACACACACACACACGAACACACACGAACACACACGAACACACACAAACACACACACACACACACACACACACACACACATTCTAACACTTTTAAAACTTTTGAGTTGTGACTGACTCTTCATTCTATACATTGATCATTGATAAGGCATCATGTTATAGAACAACAAAAATGTCACATTTCCCCACAAAACAAGCCTCCTTTCATTTGTTTACTGCATAAAACAGTGCTTTTTCAGATTTTACACAGTAACTTACACTGTATCATTTTACAACGATGTAAAAATGTTGCAGTAATTCAACAAATCATTACAATGTTGTATTTTTTAGTGTTGTATGATTTCTTAAAAAATCAATTAAAAGTGCTGATAGTTTTTTTTTTTTTGTTTTGTTTTTTTACTACAGTTGGAGCTACAGAGATTCCTGTCCTAAAACTAGTAATAGATTCCTATCATCTGACTGTCATTTTCCTCTCATCTCTTTAGGTAGGGGGAAGTGTATTGTTATTCTTATCTTATAGCGCTCTGTGATAGAATTTAATCTTAAAACAGTAGTACGTAAATCATACAGGACCAGGCTAGGAAAGCAAAAAAAAAAAAAAATTATAGTTCTTAACAGGCAATAATTAACACAGTGCCTTAGCACTAAATGAAATACATGTCATTATATTGTTTAAGCAAATTGTATGTGAAATGGATGTTCATATGAATTGCAGTTTTACACATGTACTTCAAAAATGTTGATTTGTTTGTTTTAGTTTAAAATTAAAATTTAAAATATGTTAAAATGTATTTTTAATGAATCATAGTCTGTTCATGCTTAACTACAATCAAGATAACATTATTAGCATTATTATTAGATTATTACATTATTATTTTAGATTATTACATTATTATTATTAGATTATTACATTATTATTATTATTAGATTATTACATTATTATTATTAGATTATTACATTATTATTATTAGATTATTACATTATTTGGTTTGTTTTAGTAGATATAGTACTTTAATGGGTTAAATATGAAATATCAATGCGGTCATTGGTGTATGGCAGTCAGCAGAAAGTTCCAGTTGGAAAGCAAAATCACTTAATTACAATGAACATTTTTATTTAACAGTTGGCCAACCTGAACTAAGATCAAGTGATCAACCAACAACAAAAACAAACACTACTTTTGTTGCATTCTTTGGTCCAAATTTAGCTCCCAAGTTGCCTGTAGGTTTTTTTAAGTTAAGGCTCATAGTAAAGAGAGATGTCAATACCATGACATTACACATTATACTGTAGATTCTACTGTAGAGCACAGCAGTCAGTAAAGGATACCACCACCAAAGGAAAGGAGAAAGTACTGAGCTCCCTGACATTGATCGCCCAATTCTGAAAAAAACAAACAAACAATTCAAACATTATGAACCACTAGCATAGATACACATTAAGCACACAACCGTTCATGAAAACACACCAACACACACACACACACACACACACACACACACACACACACACACACACACACACACACACACACACTCTCCAAAATGTTCCTCCTAAAACTAAACCCAATTAATGTATAAAAATGCACATGGTCAAAAGAAATCATACAAAAAATGCTGCATTAATACCATCTGATAAGCATGATCAGTCAGAAATAAGATGGACACTATCATGCAGCGATCCAAATTTCCAACCCAGCCAAACAATAACGTGTCGGGGATGACATGAAAAATCTGGGTTTTTGTATCAATTTTAAATTGGAAATAAACAGATTTATTTTTTTTAATTCTCAAACAAATGTTGAAAATTATTTTTAAAAAGGATGTCCAAGATGTTGCACAATTTCTAGATCATTATTTAAATTTAAGCAAATTTGTGATATTGAGTATGTTAAGTCCTTTGTACCTAAGGTCAGATTTTTTGTGAATCTTATCCTTTCCACTGAATCAGGTGTTCAGATGACACTCTGATGGATCTGATCTAACGTGTATCAGGTTTTACACAAACTTGTGGAGTCTGTTTCAGCTCGAGTGCCCACTGCAATTAATGCATAAAGGAGACATACAAAATACTAAGATACTCTAAAATTCATGTAAATATTCTAAGATCCTACTTTTCACTGACGTTGTGGCTGATGATATCATTTGTAATGCAAACATTTGTGTTAAATTGATGAAATTAAAGCAAGCTGCTTATTTTCCCTTACATTTGTTAAGTTGGCACTAAATAATTAACTATATAATAACTGTGTATGATAAACATCTCCACCTATATGTAGGTGTGTCTTACGCATCAGATACACAATAGTTGCTTTTACATTTCCTATAAATCGTTTGACTCGTTTGATTTTTCTGTTCCGCCATCAGCTGCGTGCACAAGGTAAGTTCCAAACAAAGGAAACTACATGATCATATTTACTGAAACAGAGGAATGTTGATATATATATATATATATATATATATATATATATATATATATATATATATATATATATATATATATATATATATATAGTATCTTACAAAAGTAAGTACACCCATCACATTTCTGTAAATATTTGATTATATCTTTTCATATTTGATTATATCTTGTCATTTCTTCAGTGTTGTCACAACATCACTGAAGAAATGACACTTTGCTACAATGTAAAGTGAGTCTACAGCTTGTGATTTTCATTAGTTAACCTGTTAACCCGCTGTATGGTCTTGGCCACCATGCTGCAGCTCAGTGTCACAACATTTCTTCAGTGATGTCACATTAAAATATATAATCAAATATTTACAAAAATGTGAGGGGTGTACTCACTTTTGTGAGATACTGTATGTATATATATATATATATATATATATATATATATATATATATATATATATATATATATATATATATATATAATAAATACACACACACACACACACACCGTTGATATTTATGCATATGCATTTGTTTGCTTTTGTATGTATATGTATATATGTATGTATATATAAACAAAAAGTAATCCTGTGTGTTAGCACTAAATGAAATACATGCTATTTTTCAAAGGAAAATGGATGTCCAAATGTATTTGAGTTTTACACAAGTACTTCACAAATGTTGATGATGGTTTGTTTGAAATTTTAATATAAAATATGTTAAAACATATTTTTCACTAAGTTTTTTAACTGCAGTCAAGATAACATTATTAGCATTATTATTAATTAAATTATTATTAAATTATTACATTATAATTAGATGAACATTATTTTGTTTCTTGTAGTAGATCTACTATTTGAATGTGCTAAATATAAAATATCAATGGGGTTATTAGCCTAGAGCAGTTAGGGGAACTACCACTTCCACTAATCAAAATCACTTACTTACAATGAACATTTTTATTTAACAGTTGCCCAACCTGAATGAAAATCAAGTGATCAACCAACAACTAAAACAAACACTGGTATTGCTGCATTCTTTGATCGAAATTTGGCTCCTAAGTTGCCTGTCCATTTTTTTAAGGTAAGAGTCATCATGTCAATATCATGACATTACACAATCTACTGTACATTAAGGATGTGTTCACACTTGGCCAAAATACTTGAGTTTGCAACTTAGACCATTTTTGGGTCGGTTCAGGGAGGGACTCATAATACCATATTTCTATCCATTTTGAAGGTTTACTTCCAAACTATGGTTCGATTACACCATTCCATGTCACTTTTGTGCAAGCAGGTTTGCAAAATGATAAGCAGTAATGCCAGTTTCATCTTTTTAAAATTGTTTGTAAAGCTCATTTATTTTTTGCTTTGACCGTCACTTGTACAGTAGTCCAGGAAGTAAGAACACTGTCTTTGCCATTCCATGGTAACATTTTATTCTGTTGAGCTTCACATTTTTCTCAGTGAAATTCAAACATTCAAATACCACTGACAGTTTTTACTTTCCCATTACACTTAAAAATGCCATTAAAAGAACTGATTGGCCATTTTGTAACTATAATTAGAGCTTTGCTCTAAAACTGGTGATAGATTTCTATAATCTCCTCATCTTCTATTATTTCTTTTGATGTAATTAATTTGTAACTGAAATCAACCTAACATACAACAACCTAAGTTTTGGTTTGTTTCAGTAGCTCTAGTTATCAGAGTAAACTTAATATCAATTGTCAATTGTGGCCATTAGCTTAACATAATGTTTAGGAGAGCCAGGGGAAAATAAATATTTTGTAAATAAAGACTCTAATGTACAATGCAAACATTTACTTTCCAGTTGCTGGCCTGAGAACTGAGATCAAGGGATCGAAAGGTATCAAAGACATACACCGGTGTCACGCTACATCCTTTGAGCCATCGTGGGCTCTCAAGTTGCTTGTCTGGCCTTTAAGGTATTTAAAGATGTATTATACACTAACATGACAAACTTTATTAATTTTAAATTAAATGCCATGAACCTACACTCCCATCCACTAATATTGGCACCATTGGTAAATATAGGCAAAGAAAGTCTTTACTGTTTAACTTTTTGATCTCTTGTTTAAAAAAATCACAAGTGCACAAGAAACGGGAAACAAGGTCTAAACATAAACTAGAACCGAGGCATGAAACATGAAACTAGAACAAAACATGGAACCGCTATCACTTAGCACAATTACACCTTTACACATTTAACTAGAAACGAGGTGGGAAACATGAAACCAGAGCAGGTCATGGAAACACTACTGTGTGGTACCATTACACATTTAACTCCTTTAAACATCTAATACTGCGTGAAGTGCGCAGCAACACGAGGGGTTTAAATAACATGTCATTTACCATAAACGCTGACAGCTGGTAACAATTGAAATGCACCCTCAAATATCCACCAATAACGAAACAAGGAGGAAACAAAACAGAAACAAACACACGTCCATTGTAAACAAAGTCTCCATGGATCCTATGTAACACGCAAGCATGTGCTCACTCTGGTTCATGCACGCGCGCCCTCTGGCTCTGTGCACATCACCGCAGCAGAACCATCTGCCGGCGAGATCATGACAATGATTGATCTTTAAAAAATGTTTAGTAGACCTGGGTGACTAAGAACAGGAAATTGTTCAACCCTGACTTCCTGTTTCACAGGGGTATAAATATGAGGTAACACATGGACCGAATTCCCTTAGTCTTTCATAACAATGGGGAAGACCAAGAAATATAGCTGTGATGTGTGACAAAAGGTTGTTGAAATTCACAAAATGTGAAGGGGCTATAAGAAAATAGTGCAAGCATTGAAAATGCCCATTTCCACCATCTGGGCAATAATTAAGACGTTCCAGTCAGCTGGAAATGTTATGAATCAACTTGGAATTGGACGTGTGTGCATTTTGTCTTAATGCACCATGAAGAGGATGGTTCGAGTGGCCAAAAAATCTCCAAGGATCACAGGTGGAGAATTGTAGAAGTTAGTTGGGTCAGATAGTCTCCTAAACTACTATCCGAAGTCACCTACATCACCACAAGTTGTTTGGAAGGGTTTCAAGAAATAAAGCCTCTACTCTCATCGAAAAAATACTCAAGCCTCTTCAGTTTGCCAGACCCTACTGAAACTTCAAATGGAATTGGGTTCTATGGTCAGATGAAACCAAAATAGAACTTTTTGGCAGTTAACACCAGAGCTGGTTTTAGCACACAGAGAGGTAGCCATATGGAAATGTACCTCATGCCCATGGTTAAATATGGTGGTGGCTCTTTAATGTTTTGGGGCTGATTTTCTGCCAGAGGACCTGGACATTTTGTTAGGATACATGGCATCATGAACTCCATCAAATATCAACAGATATTAAATGAAAACCTGACTGCCTTTGCCAGAAAGCTTAAAATGGGCCATGGTTGGATCTTCCAGAAAGACAATGATACAAAACATCAAAATCAACACAAAAATGGTTTACTGACCACAAAATCAAGGTCCTGCCATGGACATCCCAGTCCCCTGACTTGAAACCAATAGAAAACCTGTGAGGTGAACTGAAGAGGAGAGTCCACCAGTGTGGACCTCAAAATTGGAAGGATCTGGAGAGATTCTGTATGGAGGAATGATCTCAGATCCCTTGCCATGTACAGTGGCAAGAAAAGTTTGAGAACCCTTTTGGAATGTCATGGTGTTCTGAATGAATTTGTCATAAAATGTTAAGTCAAATGTATGGACAAATATAATGTGTCTAAAAGAATAACACAATTTTTTTTTTATCTTTCATGTCTTTATTGAACACACTCATTCAACATTCAAAATGGCAGTGGAAAAAGTAAGCGATCCCTTAGAATTCATAACTGGTTGACCCCCCCTTGGCAGCAATAACCTCAACCAGGCGCTTCCTGTAGCTGTGGATCAAACCTGCACATTGTTCAGGAGGAAATTTAGCCCATTCTTTCCGGCAGAACTGCTTTAGCTCAGTCATATTCTTTGAACGTCTCTTGTGTATGGCTTTCTTCAAGTCATTCCATATGAAGCCATTCTGTTGTGGACTTGCTCCGGTGTTTTGGGTCGTTGTCCTGTTGCATCACCCAGCTTCTACATAGTTTCAGCAGACGTACAGACATTCTCACATTATCCTGAAGAATTGTCTGATATACTTGGGAATTAATTTTCCCCTCAATGATTGCAAGCTGGCCAGGCCCTGATGCAGCAAAGCAGGCCCAAATGTTGGGATGATGCTTTCATGATGATATGCCATGTACTTTCTATGCCAGATGTAGTGCTGTGTGGTTTTTCCAAATAGTTCACTCTTAGTTTCATCAGTCCAAAAAACATTTTGGAGTGTCAATGTGCTTTTTTTTGTAAACTTCAGGTGTGCAGCAATGTTCGTTTTAGTAAGCAGTGGCTTCCTTCGTGGTGTCCTGCCATAAATACTCTGCTTTTTCAATGTTTTGTGTATTATAGACTCATGAACAGAGATGTTAGCCAGTTCCAATGATGCCTTCAAATCTTTGGCTGTCATTCGGGGTTGTTTCTTTACCTAACTGATGAGACTTTGTTGTGCTCTTGGTGTCATTTTGACTGGGCGCCCACTTCTTGGTAGAGTAGCAACAGTCCCAAAGTGTCTCCATTTGAAAATGCTTGCCTAACTGTAGACTGGTGAATTTCTAAAGTCTTTGAAATCACTTTGTGACCCTTGCCAGCTTTATGTAAATCAACTATTCTTGATCGTAGATCCTCTGAAAGCTCTTTTTGGTGAGGCATGGCTCACATAAGCATGTGCTTCTTGTGCAGAGCAAACTCCAAAATTTGAGGGGTTTTTATCAGTCAAAGTATCTGTAGTCCACACCTCCAAACTCATTTTCTTAACCAGACTCCAGGTGAGCAAAAAAAGTTTTTTTGGGGTCATTAACTCAAGGGTTCACATACTTTTTCCACATACACTATGATGTTTTTTTTTTTTTGGTTGTTCTCAATAAAGACATGAAAGATCAGATTTTTTTTGTGTTATTATTTTAGACACATTATATTTTTCAATACCGCTGACTTGGATGAAGATCAGATCACATTTTATGACAAATTTATTCAGAAAACCATGAAATTCCATGAGGTTCGCATACTTTTTCTTGCCACTGTATTCTCCAACTTCATCAGGCATTATAGGAGAAGACTCAGAGCTGTTATCTTGGCAAAGAGAGGTAGCACAAAGTATAGACTAAAAGGGTGCCAATAATTGTTGCACACCTATATTTAACAAAAAATATATATTTTTGTGGATAAACCTGTGTTGTGTTTGCAATTGTTTGATATCCATCAGAGCAGAGTATGTTTCTGAAGATTTCACAGCCTTCTTTGCTCATATTTACCAAGGGGGCCAATATTAATGGAGGGCACAGTATGTAGGTTGTTCACAAATTTATCTGCTCTGTTTTTCTTTTTTAAGCTGACACATAATAAATAAAGCAAAAACACTTGCAATCCCTTTTTGCTTCATAGAATTGTATGCTGTGAAAACTGTAAAATGGGCAATGAGATATAATTTATCCAACTGTTACTCAACACATGATGTGATTTAATTGTGTACAATAATTTCTGTAATTCATGTTTCATTTCTACCACTAGCTGACAGCTGAACACAAGCTACAATTCCAACAACAGTATTTATTTAGCATAAGTATTCAGAGTATTTCTAAAAACAATATACATAATAAATACAGTGTTCATAAAACAACATACTGTCAAAATTAATTCGTAAAGTTATGGTGTTACATGAAAGAATTAAAATAAGTGTGGTTTGATCCTTGTTTTTGAACATATAATACATAACAAACAGTTGGCAAAGTAATTTTAACTTGTGTATTTTATTTACAGAAGTTCAATAATGACAACACAAAGAAAATCAAGCCTCCTTTTTGTCACCTGGAACACTGATGGTATTAAAAATACCCGTCATTCACCCAATAAGAGTTCTGATTTTTTAAAAATCCTCAGTGACCTTCGAGCTGATATTGTCTTTTTACAAGAGACACATATTGGACCAAAGGGTTACAAACTATTGGAAGATATGACTAGAAATGATTGGAAGGCCTTCTTCACTGTGCACAACCCCCGGAGCAAAGGAGTTGCAATACTGATAAGAGACAAAGTATCATTTGAGTACATATGCCATGATGAGGATTGTAGTGGAGGTTACATTGTGCTCTTCTGTCGTCTGTATGGTGAACTGTACACTCTTGTTAATGTGTACAATCATAAGTCAGACAGAGATATCTTACCTAGATTAAAAGACTATTTGATGGAGACAGCTGAGGGTGTGCTAGTGGTTGGAGGTGATTTCAACACAGTTTTGCATCCTAGCTTTGATCGGAGCCCTTCATATGCATGGCATTCACAATTTCGAGCTATTTTAGAAGATTTTACTGCATCTCTGAATCTAAGAGACACTTGGTCATATTTACACTCTACTGAGAAAGTCTTTACCCGACGTCAGAATGAGAGTTACTCTAGATTAGACATGTTTTTCATGCAGGAGGTAAACGTGGGACAAGTGAGTGACAATAGACTTGAGAAAAAATACATTTCTGATCATCATCCTCTTGTCCTAGAACTCAGAGTTCAGGAACAAACTGAAAAAAAGATCCCAGATGTTGCCACAAAATTGAAGGAATTTACGTACAGTTCTGACAGGAGGTCAGGAAAGATTAGTGGGGCAGAAATACTGAGTGCCATTAAGTCTTTGACAGGTATACCTGGTATGAAGAATGTGGAATACTACAAAAGCAATCGCTGTCCACTGACTGAGACCTTAAAGATAGAGTACAATACAATGATAAAGAACAAAGTGGTAAATAAGCTATTTAAAACAGACAGTAGCACCTTCAATATGAAATATTCAATATTCTACAAAATTCTGGCCAAACGCCTCAGTGCGTTCTTTACCCCTTCTTTCAAGGGAAGGACAGAAATTAAACTTGATAAACGTTTTACTGTAACCATTAAGAAAAAATCACAGAAAATCAAGTGGTCTTACCTCAAGAAAAGACTTGATCATTTGAAAACAAAACAGATCCCCTCTGCCCCACGTGCAGAATTCAGCATTCTGAATTCCCTTCTTCCTGAAGTTCAAAACACTTCTGGGGAAGTCAGATGTTTGTCAAGTGGTTTTCCACTTACCAAAACTATCCTCAATCTGGCTCTGAAACATCTAGAAGAAATGGTTTATGATTATGAATGGAAGTGTGGGGAGGCTGCACACCCTGGTAAGGGTCATACGCCCAAGTGTAAGGAGATCAAGTCTATAGCCAGTGTTTGCTATCAAAGACAGGTTCTGCTCATACATGCACAGTCAAGAGTATGTGAGAGAGTGTCATCACAAGTGACTAAACTCAGGGAAATTTCAGGACTTAAAATAAATATCACAGAAAATTAAGAACCTTTTTGAGCAGAGCACAGAATTCTAAGAGATATATATATATATATATTATACTAATGATATAATATGAACTTATATATATAATGAACTTAAATATTTCAGTAAAGAGCAGTAAACAGTAGTAAATGAATGAAAGTCAATATTTGGTGTGACAATTTTTTTTAAATAAAAATAGTCTCCGGTACATTTAGTGCAGTTTTATAAGAAAATGAGCTGTAAGTTTTTTTGAGCATCTTGCAGAACTTGCCACAGTTCTTCTGGAGACGTTGACTGTCGCACTTGCTTCTTATTTTTGCAGTAAAACCTAGCAGGCAAAAACTGCCCTCCTTCTTTGCACACAATAGGAGATAGAACCCTTAAAAATACTAAGGTCACACTTACTGCAGAACTGAAGTCCACTTGTACTGAATTAAAATATATTGTGAGCATATTGGAAAAGGCTATGAAATATATTTACCAGTATATTTTAAATATATGTTTATTTTTCTGGATGTATTTTAAATATATTACTACATTTACATTATATCTATGTGTATTAGAACGTAAGAATCTCTGCGTAAATGGTTGTTTTCATCTATTATAAAACAGAAAGAAAGAAGTCTTGTAAATGAAGTTGGACTTCGGTTCTGTTTATAGCAAGTAACCTTGCCTTTATGCTGCATAATATGGCCATGTACTGTAGCTCACCACTGTTACTTTAATGACACAAGCTGTTAAAGCTACTATTAAAACAGTTTAGTGTCAGTAAATTTTACACTACTGTTCATTTCAGTACCTTTCTACATACAGTCTATCTATATGTTTATTTTTCTTTTGTTTTACCAAAGTATACTAACTATTTATTATTACATCAATAACTAAATCCTTATTTAGAGTTTGACATATATAAATAAATAATAACAATGTATGTAGTTGCTTGTGTTAAAATGTGTGTGTTCTCTTAGAACCTTGAATATATTCTTTCATCACTAAATGAGCTGTTATGTACATTATATATGCTGTAAAAATATTTGTAATTGTTAAGATAATGTATTTGTAATGTTAAACACCAGTTACAGATAATGATCATTAATGTATGGTTATATATGTACAGTCATGGGAAAAAGAAAGTACACACTCCTTCATTTCTAGGTTTTTATTTATCAGGACCTAAATAATGATAGTGTGGTCCTCACTAACTTCTATATAACTATATAGAACTATAACAATAACAATATATCTATATAACAAAGAAACAAATAAACACACAAACACCAGATTCCAATAGGTAGTATTTTTAGGCTTTTTTTTTTTCTTAAACATAAATCAGCATTCAGAAACCAGGTAGGAAAAAATAAATACACTCTACAATTCAGTAACTTGTAGAACCTCCTTTAGGAACAAAAACGTGAAGAAAATATGTTCTGTAGAAGTTCATCGGTCTTTCACATCATGTTGGAGAAATTTTGGCCCACTCTTCTTTATAAAATTTATTTAGTTTATCGACATTTGAGGGCATTTGTTTATGCACAGCTCTCTTAAGACCCTGCCAAGGGATCTCAATGGGGTTGAGGTCTGGACTTTTACTTAGCCATTCCAAAACCTTGATTTGTTTTCTTCTTTAGCCATTCAGATGTTGATTTGCTGGTGTGTCTGGGTTCAGTTTCCTGTTACAAAACCCAATATTGGTTCAGCTTAAGCTGCTGGACAGATGGCTTCACATTTGTTTCAAGAATATTCTGGTATAAAGTGCAGTTCATCATTGTCTCAGTGACGGCAAGTTTCCCAAGTCCTGTGGCTGCAAAACCAACCCAAATCATCACCCGTCCACCACTAGGCTTGACAGGTGGTATGGGGTGTCTGTGGTGCCACATTGTGTTTGGTTTTTGCCAAAAATGGTGCTGTGCATGATAGCCAAAAATCTCCACCTTGGTCTCATCAGTCCAATGTATATTGTTCCAGAACATTTCTGGTTTCTTCACATGCAATCTTGTAAACTGTAAACTTGTAAACATTGGACTGAATTTGCTGAGATACTCGCTCCTGGGAAGCTTGACAACTGCCTTGAAGGCTGTCCATTTGTAAATGATCCTCAATTCTTACTGTAGTATGGTGAACATCAAGTTATCTGGAAATGGCCTTAAAACCCTTGGTATAAGGTGATATAATTAAAGGAAGATGTACTTTAATTTTCCCATGACTATATGGAGCTAAAAATGTGTGTTAGACATGAATTTATAGAATGTAATAGTTTGCAGTACCCTAAACTAAAGTGAAAGCTTTTTATATTTAGTTTATGTTTCTAAATGTTTGTAATTTATCAGTAAATCATATTTATATATAATACATTATACATAATATATAATGATTGACAATGATTTACTATGCATGTTATCACAACATTAATTGAATAAAGACATGTACAATCATTCCGAGCTACATGATTGCATGATTTGTCATCTCCATACATATTCCAAATAATATTTACAGTGGGGGAAATAAATATTGGACACATCAGCATTTTAGAAATATATTTTCAGTGAGGCTATTCACATGAAATTTTCACCAGACATCAGTATTAACTTAAGAAATCAGGAAATATAAAGAATTCACAACATTAAAGTCCATAAATGAAGTTATGTGTAATAAATTGGAATCACACACAAAAAATGTATTGAACACACTAACTGAAATTTATTTAATAATTGAATTATCAGAGAAGCCTATGTTTGTAATGACTTCTTCAAGACGCTTCCTGTATGAAAAAATTAATCGGCCGCAGTGTTCAGATCTGATTTTGGCCCATTCTTCTAAACATATTGTCTTTAAATCTTGTTCAATTGGATTCAAGTAAGGTGACTGACTGGACCATTCTAACACCATGTTTTATTTTCTCTGAAATCAATTGAGACTTTCCTTTGCTGTATGCTTTGTATCGTTGTCCTGCTGGAAGTTTCACCCACGTCTCATCTTTATCATCCTGGTGGATCCTGTTTCTCAAGAATCTTCTTGTAAAAGGCTCCATACATTGTTCCTTCAGTTATATTAAGTCTGCTAGTACCATGCGATGTAAAATACCATGATGCTTCCACCTCCAAACTTCACTGTTGGTGTAGTGTTTTTAGGGTGATGTGCAGTGCCATTTCTTCTCCAAACATGGTGCGTAGTATGACAGCCAAACTGTTCAATTTTGCTCTCATCTGACCAGACTACACTCTCCCAGTATTTCATCGGCTTCTCCAAATGAATTGCAGCAAACTTTAAACAAGCTTCAACATGCCTTTTCTTTAGTAATGGGGTCTTGCGGGGTGAGTGTGAGCAGTAGAGTGCTTGCGAGGAGCTCTGGTGAGTGGCCAGTTGATGACGAAGTGATATTGCTTCCACTTGCGGATAATGTCCCCAGTGGTGCTTACTGTTTTTGAAATACGTCTGTATCCGATTCCATCAATATGTTTTGCAACAATACGTTTGAGAAGGTCTTGGGAGAGCCCTTTGCTTTTACTCATCATAAGATGTTTCTTGTGTGACACAATGTTAATGAAACGCCTTTTTATACACCATCAATTTACTAACCCAGCTGATATTAATTTGCACAGATAGGGGTATTATTACTTATGGATTTTAACTGGTTCCTTGTCTTACCTTGCCTTGGAGAACTGCTTTTTTTAGCATGTTCAATATTGTTTTCCTGTGTCATTCCACTTTATTACACATCACATTATTTATAGACTTTAATGTTGTGAATTCTTTATATTTCTGGATTTCTTGAATCTGATGACTGGTGGAAATTTCATGTGAAAAGCCTCATTGGAAATACATTTACTGAACATTTTTTTAATGCGCCCAATACTTATTTCCCCCACTATATAATTCATTATAAGCATGGGTTTCATAGAAAGTGTTACCAAACACTCTAACAGTGATCATTAACGTTTTCTCCAAGTTGCTTTTCCTGCCATATATTACATAGAGTAATCATTTCCTTTCTTCTGCTGGGGGGGGAAAAAAAAAATAACATCTGGTAAAATGTCCTTTTTTTTTAAAACCCCCTTTTATTTTTTTGAGCCAGGTTATTTTTTGTTCTGCTACAAGGTAGCTTTTAAAAGAGGAAATCTATAGAATAACATTTAAAATATTTACTGAAATTGATGTGAATTACAACTTTACAAATACATACCTTACAATAGTTCCTGAATGCTATTAAATTATTGTTCTTCAATAGAATTGAACATTTTTCTAAGAGCAGTAGCAAATAAATAATATGAATGTAAATATATGTTAGTTTTTAACAGGAAATAATAAATTCTAATGAAATATGTGCCATTAAATTATTATTATTATTTTGAAACAATTGATATGTGAACTGCATGTTCATATGTATTACAAAAGTATGGCTAAAATAATGATTGGTTTGTTTTAATTATAAATTATGCATTTTTAAATTATTTTAATATCAATGATAAATAGTCTGACAAAGTAATCATTCATAATCTTTCTTTCCTTCAACCCAGATAACAGCATTTGTTTTGGTTTCATGCAGAAGATTTGGTTATTTTTTGGGCATCCTGGAAAAAAATTCCATTTGGTAATAAATAGAATTACTTACATTGAACATTGGGCCGTGAACAACAGTTGTCTGAGCTGAACTGAGATCAGTAGCAGCAAACACTTATGTCTCTCTGCATTTAATATACTATACAATATATTTATTAGTTTTAATGCCAAGTTCATCCATTTATCATTTGATGTTCATTTGTATGCTGAGAAGAAAAAAATATGGTCTAATTTGTCATACATCTGTAAGTTCAAAAAATTTTTTGTTGAGCATCCTGTTTTCCTCAGTGTATGACTTACTATCAAGTACTGCTTATATAGTGGTATATTTTACTTTAGCTTGAGTCTTATCACCTGTTCAGAGCCTTTGAGTTGAAGCTGCTTGTGTGTCGTCTGGTGTTAAATACTGTTATGGTGTTAGTATTGACGAAAGCACCTAGACCACAATATAGGTGCCTCAAACCACAATTTCTACTTCCCTTGAAATAAAGTCATTTTTATCTTTAATTTCATAATTCAATGAATAAAAAGGCAATCAAATATATTTAAATATAAAGAAAATGTTTGTACATACACATTACAAAAAGCTAAACACAGTAAAACATACACAAACACATACACATGAGATTGCAGGTCCAAAACAAAAACAACAACAAAATAAGCAGAGTGAATTAAAAAATATTGGCACACATTTAGAATTTCCGCTTTGTCCAAGTTATTTTGCAATTTATAAAACATAGACCTCCACACAACTGCAAGGTTTTGACTATTTACAAATGACCAAAAAAAACAAAAAAAACATTTATATCATATTCTGATGTGGCATGACTTACGCTTTTGTTAAAACTGACAGAAAGTCTTTTTTTAAATGTGTGATGGAGTTAAATGAATTCATTATTTAATTATATTATTTGGGATGTGCAAATATTTGGACGCACTTCTGTTTGTCAAAACTTATTAGGCCTTAAAGTGTCATAAAACACAGACATACATTACCTCAGTGTTGTCACATGAAAAGATATAATCAAATATTTACAAAAATGTGAGGGGTGTACTCACTTTTGTGAGATATTGTATATATACATATATATATATATATATATATATATATATATATATATATATATATATATATATATATATATATATATATGAAAATGAATAAATAAATTAAGAAAAAAAAAAGGAGTATCAAATACAAATCAAATACTGCATTCTTTGATCCAGCGTTGGCTCACTGGTTGCCTGTCTGGTCTTTAAGGTAAGCACATCGACACATAAACAGTATTAGGTATTTCTTGCTTTTTAAATGTAAAGTCACAAATCTATGCAGATTTTCTACAAATGCATTTGCCTGCTCTGTATTTCTATTTTTAACTGATATATAATAAATAAAACAGAAAAGCAGTTGTAACCTATTTTTCCTCTATAGAATTCCATGCAGTGAAAACTAAAAATTTTCAAATGTGAGATAATTTACCCAACTGTTACAAAACACATGAGTGATGTAATTGACTTGTGTAGAACAATTCCACTATGTACATTAAATCTTATGTGCAGTAATGCCTTATTTCTTAATTTATTTTAGGTGTATCACCAGCTGACTGCAAGGTAAGTTTTTAATAGGGGAATCTTTATAATATTGTACTCACTTTGGCATTGATATTTAGTGAACCAAATTATAACTTTCAATCAGGATTACATAATTCTTCATTTATATACTGTAAGTGAAAAAGTAAGTATGTAATGAAAACTGTGAGAGAAGGTCTGGGTTATGCATGTGACCCTGTTCCCTGAGAAGGGAACGACACATTGCGTTTGCATAACAGTATGAGCACCTTTGCGCACGCGACCGGTTTATAGGCCTGCCATGATCAGGTGACGTGGCAATTAAGCTTGTCGAGTGATATAAATATGGCACCCCCTGGACCCTGATGTCAGCCTCTATTATCTGAAGCGAAGATGCAATTCAGAGCCCTGCCCTGGTATGACAAAGCTACGTAATGTCTCGTTCCCTTCTCAGGGAACAGTTTTTCATGCGTAATCCAGATGTTTCCTTTCAAAGGGAATTTGAATTTCACATTGCATTTAGCATAACAGTATGGGAATGAGAATACACACTCCATCATACTGAGGGTACGACCTGTTTAAAAAAACCCAAGGCTGAGGGTCACTGCAAGACACTCGAGCCCGGGGTGGAATGAATATCCTGGCTGTAATAATGAATGAATGTGTGTGGCGTAGACCACCCTGCAGCAGCACACACATCCTGTAAGGATAGCACTTTAGACAAGGCCTTCGAGGAGACGACTGCCCTAGTGGAATGAGCCCTTATGCCCAGAGGCGTAGCTCATGAGCAATAGAGATTGATTCCATTATCCTACTGTCACTGCCAAAGCAGACCAGCAGCTGATCCGACTTACACAACGTGCCAGAGCGGTGGATGTAAGTACAGAGAGCCCTTACTGGACACAGCAGGTGCATCCTCTCTTGTTCCAGTGTGAAGATCGGAGGAGGGCAGAAAGCCCGCAACACAACAGGCTGGGCAGCCGATGTAGGGATTTTAGGAGGAGTTCTTGAGAGATGTCAGGGCCAGCCGAAGAGCTAACTTTAGAGTCAGGAGCTTCTCAGAGACTGACTCTAAGGGCTCCAATGGGGCAACTGACAGACCTTCCAGGACCACATAAAGGCTTCTTCAAACCTTGATTGAAGATGGAGCCCACCCCGCTGAGAAACGTTCTTGTAAGAACTACAGGCGTGGGCATAATAATGACTCCTGTCCTCCAGGCTCATGGCGCAGAACACACAAAGAATAGGAGGATCTCTTGGTTGGCTCTCTCTGCCTGGCCATTCGCTTGCGGGTGGTAACCGGAGGTGAGGCTAACGGTGAACCCCAGTTTCTCCATGAAGCTAGACCAAACTCGAGATGTGAACTGGGGCCCCTGATCACTCACGATCTCCTCTGGGAGGCCAAAGTAGCAGAACACATGCTGAAATATCAGTTCGGCTGAAGTGAAGGCAGAGGGGAGAGCCTGAAATGATCCAGAAATGATTCTGGCAGATCGGTAAGAAAGTCCAGGGCTAAGTGAGACCATGGCCGTGCGGGTACGGGAAGTGGCACCAGTTTCTCCATGGGTAACGTACGGGGTACTTTGGAACAGGCACAAAGTACCCCGCCCTATGTTCCTGGGCATGTGGGCCCACCAGTACATCTCGACAAGTAGCCTGTAGGTGCGGTGGACCCCCGGGTGTTCCGTTGCTTGCGTCATATGAGCCCAGGTGTCGAGCTCCAGGTGGTGGCACTCCGGCACGAACTGCTTGCCAGGGGGGGCAGCCCTCAGGGATATGAGATCTTGGGAGGCGAGCTAGGGTCCGGTCCAGGGCCCACTCGATGGCGCCCAATATGCAGGAGGGGTTTACTATATACTTCTCCCGATCCAGTAGGCCCTCCGGCAAGTGGATACGTGACAATGCATCAGCCTTTAGACTCTTGGTTCCCGGACTGTATGACAACGTGAACTGGAATCAGGAAAAGAATAGCAACCATTGTGCCTGGCGGGGATTGAGCCGTTCTCAGGTACTCCAGGTTCTTATGATCGGTATAAATTAAGAAAGGATGATTGGCTTCCTCCAGCCAATGTCTCCACTCCTCAAGGGCCAGTTTAATGGCTAGGAGCTCCCGGTTACCCACATCATATGTACACTCCACCAGAGACAGTTTCCTTGAGAAATAGGCGACGGGGTGTAACTTGGGTCTATCCCCGAACCTCTGAGACAGCATGGCCCCCACCCCTGTCTCAGATGCGTCGATCTTCACGACAAATGGTCTGGAAGGGTCTGGGTGATGGAGGATGGGCGCGGTGGTGAACCTCTGTTTAAGCCCTTCCAGGGCCTCCTGGGCTAGAGTAGACCAGTGGAGGCGTCGAGGTTTTCCTTTCAGGAAGGATGTAAGGGGTTGTGCAATCTTGCTAAAATCACGAATGAACCACCGATAGAAGTTATCAAAGCCCAGGAAGTGTTGTAGCTTCTTGATGGTTCAGGGCTTAGGCCATTCCACCACCGCCCTCACCTTGTCCTGGTCCATAGTTACGCCCTCAGGACTGATAACATACCCGAGAAACTTGATGGTGTGCCGATGAAATTCACACTTCTCAGCCTTCACGTACAGCTGGTGTTCTATCAGCTGTTTTAACACCTGGCAAACTTGCTTAACGTGCTCCTTCATGGACGTTGAGTAGATCAATATGTCATCTATATAAGTGATGACACAGTGCCCGAGTAGATCCCTCAGAATATCATTGATCATGCTCTGGAACACTGAGGGAGCGTTAGCAAGCCCATATGGCATGAACAAATATTCGTAGTGCCCGGAAGTGGTACTGACGGCCATCTTCCACTCATCGCCCTCCCTGATGCGGCTGAGGTTGTAAGTCTAGCTTAGTGAAGATGGACACAGGCCTCAGTTGTTCCAGGGCCGGGGGCACTAGTGGCAGAGGGTAACGGTATTTGACAGTTGCCTGGTTGAGCCCCCTATAGTCAATACACGGTTGCAACACCCCCCCTCTCTCTTCTCCACGAAGAAGAATCCAGCAGAGACAGGTGATGTAGACGTCTGAATGTACCCCTGTGTCCATGGCGCGGTGTTCTGCCTGGGAAAGCGGGTAGACTTAACCCCGTGGTAGACTAGCGCCGGGGATTAGGTCGATGGCGCAATCATAGGCCCTATGGGTAGGTAGGTGGCTGGCCCGTTCCTTGCTGAAAACAGTGCAGAGATCCTGATAAAAGGCTGGCACGATGAACAGAGGGGAGGATAGGGGGCTCTCCACTGTGGTGGCAGCGATTGGAGTTGTTGCTCCCGTCAACCACTGACGTAGGCAGAATGGAGACCTTCTAGTTATTTGTTTAGTGGCCCAGGATATTTGTGGGTCGTGCCGTTCGAGTCACGGTACCCCCAAAATAATGGGGTGACGGGTAGACACCGTGACATACAGGGTGATGGTTTCCTGATGGAGGGCACTGACTTGCATAGTAATCGGGGCCATACGATGGGAGATGACCCGTCAATTGAATGCACTCCTCGTGGTCGAAGCAAGGTGTGGATGGGGAGGCCGAGGGTACGCACGGTCTGCTCATCTATAAAGTTCTCTGCTGCCCCGAGTTGATGAGCGCTGAAAGCAGAAAAGATTTCTCTGACCGTTGGAGTATCACCGGTAATATTACAGTATCATTTTTATATTGGAAAGCATTCACCCAAGGATAATGATGTGGGCTTGTGGAGCTCTCTCCTGTCGCTGGCGCCCTCCGCTGACGCCACTGGCAAACAAAGTGAGTTTCTCCCCGCAGGAAAAGCACCATTCCTCCTTCTCTCTGTCCTCCTCGCAGACTCATGCTCGACAAGCTGCATCGGCTATGTGGGCGGTACCGGCTCGGTGGGAGGAAGACTCCACATCGTGGGGCTATTAGTGTGGCGGAGGCGGTCCAGCCGTACCGCCAGATCGATAAGCTCGTCAAGGGTCATCTGTTCCCCCCAGCACGCCAGTTCACGAACCAGCTCGGGGTTAAGACCTCGACGAAATGCAGTTTTCAGTGCCGGTTCATTCCACCCACTACGTGCAGCGACGGTACGAAACTCCAGGGCGTAATCAACTACTTTGCGGTTGCCCTGTGCCAGCACGAGTAGCTCCTGTCCCGTCTCCCAGCCATCAGGAAAGTGATCAAAGGCGCGTTGAAAGCGTGCGAGGAAATCGCTGGTCTACCCGCACCTGCTCGTGACCAATTAGCTGTGGCCCATTCTAACACATGGCCGGAGAGCAATTCAATGAAATGTGCGAGCCGCCGTCCCTCGGCATCTCCGGGTGATTTTCAAAAAATGAATTGCATTGCAGCATGAAACCCTTACAGTGCTCAGGCTCACTTGCATTGCGTTCTGGCGTCGACATGGGCGGATGGTGCGTCACGTGTGGGGCGGGTGCGTGGTGCAATTGAGGAGGAAAGCCGGCTGCAGCAGTAGCCCCATCAATCAACTTGCAACAAAAACAACAACAACAACAACAAAAACACAGGTGTTGTCTGTTGTTTTTTGTTGTTATTTTGTTTGTTTTTTCATAGGGCTTACATAGGCTTTTACATAGGGCAAACAGACCTGGCAATATATTACACATTCTACTGTACACTAAAGACATGTTCACACTGGAATCTGCACATAGGACCAGTTTTGGGTTGCTCAGGGCGATTCTCATACTTCCATATTTGCGCACACACACACACACACACACACACACACACACACACACACACACACACACACACACGCACACATGCACACAAACAAACTTATTATTTCTACATTCATGTAAATTCCATCAGTCCACCATTTAGCTACAGCCATTGCTGTATGTTTCATACATCCATTCATCTTGAAAAGTATTGAACATCTGTACATGATGTCCATCTGTACATGTGAACTAACTTTATTCTTATTTTATAACAACAGTAACAACAGCTTATTTACAATATATCCTTTACATAATTAATAAATGGAATGCATAATTCCTTACAAGTTTATACATTTATAAAATTTACATGAAATGTATAATTGTATACAAATTCATATTAATTAAGTCAATGAAAAAAACTTGTTTTTCATTTCTCCTGCCTGGATTTAAAACCACAATCAAGTAACCATTCATGTTTTTATATTTTAATTGTTACTGACACAAAAATAGAACAACCAAAAAAGCTCAGAAACTTTAATGTAACATTAATGTAATCAGTTTTGACACAAAGTATGTAATCCTTTGTGAATTGGACTGTAGAGATACAAAATATTACGGGTGTATGAAATGAATTTAAATTAGTTTATTTTAAATATTTTTTTGCAATTTTGTATAAATGCATTTTGTGTCAAAACAACACAAAAAATTATTTTGCAGTCCTCATAGAGCACTCTTGAAAATGAACAATTTCTGCAAATGTCAGTTCATACTTACTTAATGTGTGATGGACTTTAACCGTGGTTTGAGTTTAGTGTTGTATTGATTACAGTGTAGAGTTTCTCTTAAAGAATTTTCAAGAGAAGAAATATGCTTTTGTGTTGTGCCTTATTTCAAATATCTTCCGGATTTGGCCTTATCATATAGGTTCGTTAGATTTGACTATGAGGTCGTTTCTAATTCATATCTTTGCAAATGTATTTAGGCTTAGGTAAGGCAATTTGACTATCTGCATTGAGTATCTGTATGGAAGTTTCAAGCAGTGACTGAACATGGTGAAGAAACTGGATGTGTAAATTTGCATTAGTCTGTGTTTATGGATCACAGTCATGGACCACATGATATGAGCAACAGCAGTTTTGAGATGAAAAATGAGAGCTTAAATGTGATCTTTGCTTTCAAATTTGAAAACTTTACATGCTGAAATAATTTGTACATATAGCAAAGAGACACGGTGTTGAGCTCTTAAATGATTTGAAAAAATCCATCACGGAAATAAACAAGTCCTCAGGCAAATTGGGTACAATTTGCATACTACACCACTAACACTTCACCCAGAAAGTGTGCACGTTACACACTTCTTGAACTCTTTCTCACTCATTACTTACCTCTCCTTTTCTTTAAAAGGGGATAGAAAAGTTCAGAGATTTTGAGAAAATATTGAGTAGAAATGAAGCGTTTTTGTCACACAAACAACAGACATGCAGTCTCGCTGAAGATAGTAAGGCTGGCGGCGTGGATCACAGGTGCAATATATATCATGCAACGCACTTAATTGCCACGTCACCTGATCATGGCAGGTCTATAAGTAGAGTCATGATTTTACACAAGCTTCAGATACCGGTCACACGCACACGGCGTTCCCATACTGTAATGCTACATGCAACCTCTCGTTTCCTTTGAAAGGGAACCCTTGTTGGCAATCACAGAGGTCAGACGTTTCTTGTAGTTGGCCTCTAGGTTTGCACACATCTCAGGAGGGATTTTGTCCCAGTCCTCTTTGTAGAGCTTCTCCAAGTCATTAAGGTCATTAATAGTTATAGATCTATTTGCAGTACTTAAAAATAAAGGCTGATCTAAAGATTTTCAATCTATCAGTAGTTACATCTCGGTTTCCTGTGCAGGTTAATACAATTTTAATTGAATAAAATGTGCACATTTATCTTTGGCTACATCTTTGCACAATCTATGACCATGCATACTCCAAATCAAGAGCAGGCACAGTCATGTGACATTGTCAGGTGAGGTGCAGTGGCTCATAGGAATTGTACATACTAGTTCCCTTTTCCGGTATTTCCATGACATTATAGAAATGGGTTTAGTTCAAGTTTGAGTTAAAGGAACTACTTCACCACTAGTGATATTTGTTTTAGATTGAAATGTTAATTTAAAATAAGTTAAAATATATTTTTCAATAAAACAATCTGTTCATTCTTAACTACAATCGAGATAACATTATTAGCTTTGTTTCTTGTAGTAGATCTAGTATTTTAATGAGCTTAATATAAAATATAAATGGGGTCATTAGCCTAGGGCAGTTGGTAAGCAAAATCATTTACTTACAATGAATATTTCTAACAGTTGCCCAACCTGAACTAAGATCAAGATATCAACCTGCAACAACAACAACAAAAACACAGGTGTTGTCTGTTGTTTTTTTGTTGTTGTTTGTTTGTTTTTACATAGGGCTTATAGCAAACAGACCTGGCAATATATTACATATTCTACTGTACACTAAAGACATGTTCACACTTGAATCTGCACATAGGACCAGTTTTGGGTTGCTCAGGGCGGGGCTCATAATTCCAGATTTGCACACACACACACACACACACACACACACACACACACACACACACACACACACACACACACACACACACACACACACACACAAACTTATTATTTCTACATTCATGTTAATTCCATCACTGCACCATTTAGCTACAGCCATTGCTGTATGTTTCATACATCCATTCATGCATTTATTATATCCTTTCATTTCTCATATCTTAAGTGGTTAAGGCAGTCTGATTTTACCTGAACCATTCTATCTTGAAAAGTATTGAACATCTGTACATGATGTCCATCTGTACATGTGAACTAACTTTATTCTTATTTTATAACAACAGTAACAACAGCTTATTTACAATATATCCTGTACATCATTAATAAATGGAATGCATAATTCCTGACAAGTTTATACATTTATACAATTTACATGAAATGTATAATTGTATAAAAATTCATATTAATTAAGTCAATGAAAAAAGCTTGTTTTTCATTTCTCCTGCCTGGATTTAAAACCACAATCAAGTAACCATTCATGTTTTTATATATTAATTGTTACTGACACAAAAATAGAACAACCAAAAAAGCTCAGAAACTTTAATGTAACATTAATGTAATCAGTTTTGACACAAAGTATATAATCCTTTGTGAATTGTACTGTAGAGATACAAAATATTACGGGTGTAGGAAATGAATTTAAATTAGTTTATTTTAAATATTTTTTTGTAATTTGTATAAATGCATTTTGTGTCAAAACAACATAAAAAAATATTTTGCAGTCTTCATAGAGCACTCTTGAAAATGAACAATTTCTGCAAATGTCAGTTCATACTTACTTAATGTGTGATGGACTTTAACCGTGGTTTGAGTTTAGTGTTGTATTGATTACAGTGTAGAGATTCTCTTAAAGAATTTTCAAGAGAAGAAATATGCTTTTGTGTTGTGCCTTATTTCAAATATCTTCCGGATTTGGCCTTATCATATAGGTTCGTTAGATTTGACTATGAGGTCGTTTCTAATTCATATCTTTGCAAATGTATTTAGGCTTAGGTAAGGCAATTTGACTATCTGCATTGAGTATCTGTATGGAAGTTTCAAGCAGTGACTGAACATGATGAAGAAACTGGATGTGTAAATTTGCATTAGTCTGTGTTTATGGATCACAGTCATGGACCACATGATATGAGCAGCAGCGGTTTTGAGATAAAAAATGAGAGCTTAAATGTGATCAAGCAAACCTAAAGTACCTTTTCATCTTTGCTTTCAAATTTGAAAACGTTACATGCTGAAATCATTTGTACATACAGCAAAGAGACACGGTGTTCAGCTCTTAAATGATTTGAAAAAATCCATCACGGAAATAGACAAGTCCTCAGGCAAAGTGGGCACAAAAGTGTGTGTGCGCCTCAAGCTGCTTTTTCTTTCCCTCTTTATTTTCCTTTCTGTTTTAAATAGGAGCTAAAAATTATTTTCCCTGATTTATATATTATTTAAAGCAATCACTGCTGTCACGTCTGGCGAGTTGAGGTAGAAGCAATCGCAGATTTTTTAAACATTTATTTTAAACACACGAACAACGAAACAAAGACACTAGGACAACTGGGCATAATACTGTGGTAAGAAACAAAACACGGAGACAGAAGTGACGTGAGTCTATAACAACGAAAGACCCCGAAAGAGTGCAGACAAAGACTATATATACACATTGGTGCTCATTAACAAAAACGTGAGTCAGGTGCATGTGGTCAGGTGGTGTAGTGCAGTGGCTGATGGGACATGGAGTTCCGAGTTTCCGGATACGTGACAGAACCCCCCTCCAAGGGGCGCTACTCCTGGAGCGCCCAAAATCAAAGGGCCCCCCTCCGGAGGTCCCGGCCCACCGGGCCAAAAGTCCCCAGCAGAACCAGGAGGCCGAGCAGCTTCCACCATGGCACAAGGAAGCGGGGGGAAGTCCTTGGCAAAGAATGAAAAGAGGGCGCGCGCCCCCACGGGACAGAAGAGCGGAGCATGTCTCACCGCGAGGTTCAAGGGGGGCAAGTACCTGACGAGGCGCCCGGGGAGCGAGGGTCTCCGCGAGGCACACTGGGGAAAGCGAGGTTCTCCGCGAGGCACACGGGGAGCGAGGGTCTCCGCGAGGCACACGGGGAGCGAGGGTCTCCGCGAGGCCAGGGAGGAGGCGGGGGTTCTCCGCGAGGCCCAAGGGAGGAACACGCGCTCCGGCCGAGCATGAGGGGGGAACGGAGTCCTCCGTGGAGCAGGAAGGGGAGCGACCCACTGAGCGCAGCGAGGGAAAGGAGCGACGTCTTCAGCGGAACGTGGAGGCAAAGTGACGTCCTCAGCGAAGCAGGATGGCAGAGAGACGACCGCAGCCGAGCAGGAAGGCCGAGCGACGTCCACAGCCGAGCAGGAAGGCCGAGCGACGTCTACAGCCGAGCAGGAAGGCCGAGCGACGTCCACAGCCGAGCAGGAAGGCCGAGCGACGTCCACAGCCGAGCAGGAAGGCCGAGCGACATCCACAGCCGAGCAGGAAGGCCGAGCGACGTCCACAGCCGAGCAGGGAAGCCGAGCGACGTCCACAGCCGAGCAGGGAAGCTGAGCGACGTCCACAGCCGAGCAGGGAAGCTGAGCGACGTCCACAGCCGAGCAGGGAAGCTGAGCGACGTCCACAGCTGAACAGGACGGCTGAGCGACATCCACAGCTGAACAGGACGGCTGAGCGACGACCTCAGCTGAACAGGAAGGCTGAGCGACGACCTCAGCTGAACAGGAAGGCTGAGGCACCTTAAGGTAGCTGAACAGCGGGGAATCCCTGAGGTCAGCGAACAGAGGTGAATTCATGAGTCCGCACGGAGCTGGAGCGTCCTCACACACATAGCGGGGCGGCAGAGAGACCTCCCTCACAGGACTCCCCGGCTGCGCGACTCTGAGGTAGCTGAACAGCGGGGAATCCTTGAGGTCGGCGAACAGAGGGGAATTCATGAATCCGCGCGGAGCTGGAGAGTCCTCACGCACATAGCGGGGCGGCGGAGAGACCTCCCTCACAGGACTCACCGGCTGCGTGACTCTGAGGTAGCTGAACAGCGGGGAATCCCTGAGGTCGGCGAACAGAGGGGAATCCATGAGACCCATCGGGGAGGGAGGGTGGGAGCAAACTGCTGTATCCGAGAAAAAAAAATAAAAAAAAAATCTACTGCTTCGTAGTCACGGTCTTTCGTTCTGTCACGTTTGGCGAGTTGAGGTAGAAGCAATCGCAGATTTTTTAAACATTTATTTTAAACACACGAACAACGAAACAAAGACACTAGGACAACTGGGCATAATACTGTGGTAAGAAACAAAACACGGAGACAGAAGTGACGTGAGTCTATAACAACGAAAGACCCCGAAAGAGTGCAGACAAAGACTATATATACACATTGGTGCTCATTAACAAAAACGTGAGTCAGGTGCATGTGGTCAGGTGGTGTAGTGCAGTGGCTGATGGGAGATGGAGTCCCGAGTTTCCGGATACGTGACAACTGCATTTTGCTGTAAATTTTATGCAGCAAGTATTTACGCAATAGTTACAACCCCTGTGATGTGCTTTTCCAATGTAAAATGCTTCCATTTTTTCAGAGTTCCTGTAAATCACATGGCTCTTTTAATTAGTCTAATTCACTTCTTCATTTCTGCCGCCAGTTGAGAGTACAAGATCAGTTCCCTGATACCATATAAGATAAGTTATTTTCAGATGAATCCAATTTTAACTTGGATTGATCGGATGGTATGGTGTTTGTGTGGAGAAAGCCAGGAGAAGAATTCAAACCAACCAGTTTTGTTGGCTAAAACATGAAAGAAACTGCCACTCGATTTGTTGTTCAGACATTGTCAAAACATTTAGCAAAACAAAGGATGGCAAACTAGTATAAGTGTAAGGGGAAATATGTATTGAACGCATCAACTTTTTTTTATTCACCTGAAATTTTCACCAGACTTTGGTATAACTCAAGCAATCCAAACATATAAAGAAATCCAATAAATGAAGTTAAGTGTAATAAAGTGGAATGACACAGGAAGAAAGTATTTAACTCCATCCATCTTCTATACAATCCATCCATCCATTCATCTTCTACTGCTTTATCCTTTTCAGGGTCACAGTGAACCTGGAGCCTATCCCAGGTAGCATGGGGCACACAAGGGGTGAACCCTGGATAGGGTGCCAATCCATCACAGGGTACAATCACCTACACAATCACACACTACGGACAATTTGGACATGCCAATCAGCCTACCATGCATGTCTTTGGACTGGGGGAGGAAACCAGAGTACCCGGAGGAAACCCCCACAGCACGGGGAGAACATGCAAACTCCGCACACACAGGGCCATGATGGGGATCACCTTTGTTTGCAATGACAGCTTCAAGACACTTCCTGTATGAAGAAATGAATGGGCTGCAGTATTCAGGTGTGATTTTGGCCCATTCTTCTAAAAATATTGCCTTTAAATCTTAATCAATTGGATTCAAGTCAGTGTGTTTGCTGTTATACCAACTGAGATGTTTTTGTATGCCCTTTGGTATCGTTGTCCTGCTGGAAAGACCACCCATCTCTCATCTTCATCATCCTGGTGGATGGCTGCAGATTCGTCTTAAGAATCTCCCGGTAAAGCTCTCCATTCATCATTCTTCAGTTATATGAAGTCTGCCAGTACCATGTGATGAAAAACAGCCCCACACCATGATGCTTCACCTCCAAACTTCACTGTTGGTGTGGTGTTTTTAGGGTGATGTGCAGATGATACGGGAATTTCGTGCCCGTGAGGGGTCTCAAATCTCTTGTGGAGAGCCACACCTTGTCCCCGGGTCAATAATTAGGGTGGGCACCAGTCAGCCTTTCGTTTCGCAATGTGGGAAGCCTGCACCAGCTGTTGATGGGCATGCTCCCAGACCTGTTCACTTCAGCGGAACCACTCATCCATTGCTGGCAAGTCCGTGTGGGAAGTGTCAAGGGAATAATGGCAGTTGGTAACCCAAGACACACTGGAACGGGGTGAGTTGGGTGGCGGAATGCTGTAGCGAGTTCTGGGCATATTCCGCACACCGTAAGTATTGACTCCAGTCCCTTGAGTTGGCAGAGCAGTAGGTCCAAAGAAACCGTATGACTTCCTGATTGGTCGTTCTAACCAGAAGTGAGATTAATGGCAACCCACATTTTCCTCATAAAGCTGGCCCAAACAAGTGATGTGAACTGTGGCCCCTATCAGTCACAATCTTCTCGAGGATACCAAAGTAAGGAAAGACGTGTTGAAACAGGAGCTCCGCCGTGGTGAAGGCAGATGGGATGGCTGGTAGTGGAATTAAGCACAGGGACTTCGAAAACCGGTCTACGATCAACAGTATCGCGGAGTTCCCCTGTGACTTTGGCAAGTCAGTTATAACGTCAAGGGCCAGATGGGACCACGGACGTTCAGGTATGGGCAAGGGTACCAACATACCAGCCAGGAGCGCACGTGGTCCCTTAGACTGAGCGCAAGAGGAACACGAGGATACGGTGTGCTGAACCTCTCTGGACATGTTGGGCCACCAGTTCTTCTCGGCCTGCAGTTGTTAAGTGCGGCGGGCTCCTGGGTGGCCCGTTGCCAGAGTCTTGTGGGCCTCGGTGATAAGTTCGAGACGCTACCATTTTTCGTATCATCTGGACCTTTCGAGACACAGTCGCATCGCCTCGTCCTTCCACGTCTCACTTCTCAAACCTGTGATCTCGGACCTGGAAGGTTCCCCACTGGAACCGCTGGAGATAAAGGGTCATCCAGCTTACCGCATCCACGAGATTCTAGACTCCAGATGGAGAAGGGGAGGACTTCAGTATCTGGTAGATGGGAGGGATATGGACCAGAGGAACAATGCTGGGTCCCAGCCCAAGACATTCTGGACGCAGGCCTGTGTAAGGACTTCCATGCGGCTCATCCAAACAAACTGGCCCCCCGGAGAAGGGGAAGGCCTCGGAGAACTTCGGCTCCCGGAGTGAGTCCTTTGGGGGGGCTGTGTTACAACATGGCGAAATCAGCGCAGCAGTTCACTACGTGTAGTTCCGCCCAGGGACATGGCAGAGGAGGACTACACTTCCCAGTCATACCCTCGCTCGGGTTCGCCGGAGTTCTAAATGATATCACCTGTAGACACCTTAGGTTATATAAGGGCCTCCATAGCATTAGCCTTTTGAGAAGTATATGCTCAGCAGCCTCGTTTCTGTTTGTTTACTAAGCCTTTATCTTATGTGTTTTTCCCTGGTTCTCGACTTCACGCTCGACTTTCTCTACACTTTAGCCTACACCCCAGATACAGTGCTTACCTGTTTAGATCTGAGTCGAGTCTCACTTTGTTTTTGTTCCCACGACATCTCTCTGCACGTGCTTGTCTCCGTCTATGCATCATAACAAACACAATGAATAGAGAACTGTGTTCATAAAATGACCTCCTCTCCAAACTCTTTCATAAATTTATGGCCTGATATGAAATAATTAAAATAGGTGGTGTTTGATCCTTTAAATATACAATACATAATATATAATTGACCAATTTTTTAAATATCTGTGATTTTAAATTCTGTACTTTATTTACAGAGGTTCAATCATTAACTATGGCATCACTAGTGGAAAAAAAAGGCTGCATTTTGTCACCTGGAACACACGTGGCATAAAAAGCCCACAACAAAAGTTTTCAGATTTGTTGAGCAGCCTTATTTCCCTAAAGACTCATATTGCCTTCATACAAGAGACACACGTTGGGCCAACATGTTACCAAATCATGGAGAATGTTGAAAATTTGTTCTCAGAAAGCAATCTTCACTAAGAGCTATTTTAGAAGACTGTACTATATCTTTGAATCTCAGAGACACCTGGTCATACCTTCACTTTGCTGATGGAGGCTTTACACGACATCAGAATGAGAGTCACTCCAGGTTGGACATGTTTTTCATGTGGTAAATGGCGCACTTATATAGCGCTTTTATCCAAAGAGCTTTACACTGTGTCTCATTCACACCCACACACAAACGGTAGCAGAGCTAACAAGGAGCTAACTTGCCATCGGGAGCAACTTGGGGCTTGGGGTCCAAGGACACTTCCCGGGCCGGGAATCGAACCACCAACCCTACAATTAGTGGACAACTCACTGATCCACCACCTTTCTACCACCCGCGCCACAGCTGCCCCTGTGTGCAACGATGCAATGGGACGGGTGTGTAGTAGCAAAATACAGAGCAATAAATTTCAGATCACAAGCCTCTTGTCCTAGAACTCAAAATGCAGCAACAGGCTGGAAATATAAATCCAAAGGTAGCCTTGTTTTTGAAGGAAACTAGAGTTGATGAAGAACCTGACAGAAGATCAGGGAAGATTAATGGGGCAGAAATACTGAGTGCCATCCAACTCCAAACAAAGACCTGATACAATGGATGTGGATTACTATAAAAAGTTGTCAGTTGACTGAGACCTTATAGAGAAAGTATAACCTCATGTTAAAGAATAAGCAGGTACCTGAAGGTTATAATTCTGGAGACATTTTCAATGTTGACTGTTTGATATTTTCAGAAATATTGGCCAAGCTCCTTAGTGTGCTCATTACTCCATCTCTGAAGAGAGAGAAGAAAGCAAAGTTTGATATTCTTCTTACCATGACCTCCGAGCCGGGCCCACAGGAAATCAGGTGGTCCTTCCTGGAACAAACCCTCAGGAGCCTAAAACAGATATCATCTGTCCATCCAATAGACTTCAGCATTCTGGACTGAATTCTCCCTAAAGTCCAAAACTTTTCAGGAGAACTCAGATGTCTGCGGTCTGGCATTCCCCTCACCAATGCTATCCTCAATCTGGCTCTGAGACAGCTAGAAGATCTGATTCTCAGGAGTGAGACCAAGTGCAGGACCAGTGTTTCCTTTCACAGACAGGCACTGCTCATACATGCAGACCAGAACTAACAGTGGAAAGTTGTTAGGGTGCTAGATAAATTCCAGGACGACTCAGGATTTAGGGTTACAGAATGCCACATAATAGATTGAAAAGAAAGAAATGTGCAGAAATGTGTGTGACAAGTCTAGAAAACAAGACACAATCAGAAGGAAAGAGTGATCTGGAGCAGGAACTTAGTAAATGCTATAAACATTTTATTATTATTATTATTAGTAGTAGTAGTAGTAGTAGTAGTAGTAGTAATGTTATTATTATTTTATTATATTACTACAGTTTAATTTTACACTATACTTATATACCATGCAGATTATAAACGACTTTACTGTTGTACAGATTTAGAGACTGGGATGCAAGCACGAATGTTTCTGTTTAATACTGGCCGTAAAGAACAGCTTGCTAATACTTATGGGGATGGTTGCCAAGTTTTCAAACTATACAGAAAGATGTGAAACTCATCCCAAAATGAGAAAGTTAACATGATTTTCGGTATCTATCTTCAATACACAACATATGTGGAACTTGGCAACAATATTCATGGAACTTTAGAGAAGAGCTACTTCTCTTTCTTTACTAGTGGGAAGTTGATTTGAGTTGAAAGCCTGAACTCCAAAATATCATTATATCGGTCATTATAATGAAAAACTTTGTAAAGGATCAAAACAATTTTGACTCAAGCAGCACTGTAAAGGTATTCAAGTTGTATGTAGGTTCTCACAGTGTTTCCAGCAAACTCTTCAGATTTTTCTGCCTTGCAACAAACCCATTAAATGGAATAGTAGACACACCAAATATAGCCTCTGGATGGGACACCAGTTCATCACAGAGCACCATGCAGACATACTTTTACAGACTCATTCATACCTACACACAATTTAGAATAGCTTCCTGGCAATGTGAGGTCACCAGAGAACCCAGAAAAAAAACCCCATGTGGACACAGGGAGAACCTGAGCTCAGGATTGAACCATGGACTGTGAAGATGTAAGGAGGAAATGCTGTGTGCTGAGTCACTTTTTTATGCATTTCGTTATTATTTTGTTCAATACTGTATTTTCTTGGCATGTGGGCAATTCTGAAGTAATCACACGCTACATGCATATTTGGGATTTGCCTTTTATTTTTTGGGATTAAATGATAGTCATTTGGAATGTATTTCATAAAGTCTTGGGTCCATCTGTTGGCCGTTTCAGGAATGATCACATACTGTATAAAGGCCCACTGGTACCAGCATCAGAAGCATCAGTTCTGGCATCTCTTGTTCCAGAATTAAAACAGATTCAGAAAAATATCAAGTGTTTTAGACGCTGTCTACAGTTACTTATACTGAGAGTCACTTCATGAGCTCACTTTACTGGATTCATCTCTATGCTATAAGGACATATACTTGTATCTATTAACAGCAACAAGTATAACTGGTAGCAATTTGACAGTAACAGTAGATTTGGTGATCATTATATATATATAAACTGGGGTTTGTTTGTTTGTTTTAGCCTTTTTTAGTCTAATAGTATTAACTTTTACATTCAAATTACATATACATTATATACAGTACATTCAAATGAATCTTTTTGTTAGTAAGATGTATTTTGTTGGATTTACTGATTCATACTAGATGAGATGTCTCTTTTGCCTCCCACATAAAATGTTAATCTTTAAAATTCTCCATCAGATTAGATTAGGTTCACCATTAAACGAGCTACCTGTATATAGTAGGGTTTTATACATTAGTTAGTTTGTTAGCTAGCTAATTAAGAATTGTACATTTTCTTGATGAATTAGCTAGATAGTTCTTTTTTTTAGTTGCTGTTGTGGCTTAGCATTCATTTCAAAAGAGTTATTAAGCAAAGGTAGAATTTTTTTTTTTGATACCAAATTTCTTAGTGAACCAGCTTAATGCTTAATTAATCAGGCGTGATGAACTTGTGGTCATCTATTTTAATCAGTTAAATACTTATTACTCTTTAGACATTTGATTTTAACTCAGTGGATGTTTACCTTTATACAGTACTTCATGAGTAAGATTTTACATTTACTTAAGTACAATTTTTCTGCACTTTTTCCACCCCTGCCCTTTAGGCACACGCCAATTCAAGAAACAAAATAAGCAGTGATTACTGTATAATCAAATGTGTACATGTATATAGACCAAGGGTTGGACTTATATTAAAACAAGACATGTATAAGGCCTAACAGGCACAAGGCTTACTCCTGTAGTTCTGAAGGAAACTGAACTGGCCGTTCAGAATGTAATGATCGACTGTAGGAACAAACAGGAAACTTTTTTCCTCATTTTGCGCAGTAACTTTGCAGAAAAATACATATGTGGTATAGTACATACAGTGAGGGAAAAAGTATTTGATCCCCTGCTGATTTTGTATGTTTGCCCACGGACAAAGAAATGATCAGTCTATAATTTTAATGGTAGATTTATTTGAACAGTGAGAGACAGAATAACAACAAAAAAAAATCCAGAAAAACGCATGTCAAAAATTTAATAAATTGATTTGCATTTTAATGAGGGAAATAAGTATTTGACCCCCTCTGCAAAACATGACTTAGTACTTGGTAATGACTTAGTAATTACTTTTAATTTTCAATGCCCTGGCTGAGGGAAGGAGGTTCTCACCCAAGATTTGATGGTACATGTCCCCATCCATCGTCCCTTTGATGCGGTGAAGTTGTCCTGTCCCCTTAGCAGAAAAACACCCCCAAAGCATAGTGTTTCCACCTCCATGTTTGATGGTGTTGATGGTGTTCTTGGGTTCATAGGCAGCATTTCTCCTCCTCCAAACACGACGAGTTGAGCTGATGCCAAAGAGCTCCATTTTGGTCTCATCTGACCACAACACTTTCACCCAGTTGTCCTCTGGTGGTATAATGTGTTTGTAACATTAAACACTAGATCATTAGCTGTAATCTCTAGTTACAGTATATACAGTGTGTGCAGTTGTAAAATTGTGTTAACAAATGTCTGTAAGGCATGAATTCAATAGTTATAGATCTATTTGCAGTACTTAAAATAAAATAAAGGCTGATCTAAAGATTTGCAATCTATCAGTAATTACATCTCGGTTTCCTGTGCAGGTTAATACAATATAAATCGAATAAAACGTGCACACTTATCTTTGGCTACATCTTTGCACAATGTATGACCATGCATACTCCAAATCATGTTTATGACACACAATGACCTGTACAGAGCTTTTTATTTTTTGACAGAACTAAGAAATGTATTTCCTCTCTTATCTGTCACTAGATTTTATGTCAATATTTTAGTGGGATTTTAATAAACATGGAGACTTGGATTAGTGTGAAAGTTTTATTTACTAGTGTGTACAGTTCACCATACAGGTGACAAGTTTTCAATACCAACAGTCCGAACTCCTCAAACATTAATGAAAATGTACGTGGTACAGATTAGTCAAGGTTGAAGATCTAGTGGTTAAGCAGGTGAATCACAATAACATTTCATTGATTCATCTTTGTGTTTGAAGCCTGAAATGTGGCAAAAGGTTGAAAAGTTCAAGGGGGCCGAATACTTTCGCAAGGCAGTGTATCCTTTTGTTTTGTACCTTATTTTACAGTGAATCCAGAATTAGTCTTTCACCTAAGTTAGATTTGACTATGCAAAAGCCAGCTGAGGTCATTTTTTATTCATATCTTTGCAAATGTGTTTAGGCTTAGCTAAGGCAGTTTAACTGATCTGCACTGAGCATCTGAATGGGAGTTTCAAGCAGAGACTATATGCTAAAGAAACTGCTTGAGGACTTTTGCACCAGTCTGTGTTTATATCTAACATGCTGTGAGCAGCAGCTGCTTTGAGGACAAGAGCGAGCGCTTAAATGTGAAAACCTACATTTTGATTTTTGCTTCCAAACTTGACGTGACATGCCCAAATCATAAAAACAAGCATAGATTTGTACATATAGTACACATGAGACTTCTAGTAAAATTTAGTAGTTAATAAAGTGTTTTATTGTTAACTGTTCTATTGTAACTTCATTCATTTAACACGTTAAATTCTCCACGTTCTCGTAGATTTGGAGTAAATATGTAAAAAAATAAAGCTTTGATTTTTTTTTCTTGGGCACACAATTTCTAGGTTGTTTTATGCTCAGAAACACATATTCGTATGTCTTAAAGGGTTAAACAACTCATCACGGAAATATAAACATTCTCATGCAAATGTGGCACAAAAGTGTGTGTGCGCGCGCAGCAAGGTGCTTTTTGTTTCCTTCTTTCTTTTCCGTTGTGTTTGAAATAAGGGCTAAAATTATTTTTCTTGCCATATATTACATAGCACAGTTACTTTTTGCTGTAAATCTTATTCACCAGCTATATACCAGATAGCTACAACACCTGTGAGTTCCTGTAAATCATCTGACTCATGTGATTCTTTTTCAAATTCCCTTCATCGTTTCTGCCACCGCAGAAGGTAAGTTCCCAACTTCTACATAATAACCTTCGTAATTTTGATTAATAAAAGAAAATATATTACTTACAATATAAACATACTGATACATGCTAATTGAATAGCCAATTAACGATAGATTTCATTTATTAAAAAGAAATAAAAATATATTTCTGAAACATGACTACATACTTCTTCCTAATTACATATATTTACTTATATTATTTACTTATATTTACTTATATATATATACATATATATATATATATATATATATATATATATATATATATATATATATATATATATATATATTCTTCCTAATATATAATATTAGTAAATAATAAAACAGAATGAACAGAATGGGGCGTGCTGTTATAAGAAAACGATGTGGTAATGAGATGTGGGATGATGCAAAGTGGAGTTACTGCTACAACCACGAACAGCATTATGAAACAACTTAATTTTTTCCATTCATAGTCAGATTTAATCTTGTGGAATATCCACAAAACAAATAGGTTCCTGGATCCTGTTATCATTTAATTTATTACAGATATAAACAATTGTTTTTCTTTATTAAGTAACATTTTGAGTTAGTTTAGTAACACTAAGTCATTTATTTATTATTTACTATCAGGCTTTATGTGGCACATCCACCATAAAAATCCATCTGCAATATTAACATAATAAAAATTAATGTATCACAAATTGAGAATTTAACACTGCTGTGGTATATACAGTGAGGGAAAAAAGTATTTGATCCCCTGCTGATTTTGTACGTTTGCCCACGGACAAAGAAATGATCAGTCTATAATTTTAATGGTAGGTTTATTTGAACAGTGAGAGACAGAATAACAAGAAAAAAAAATCCAGAAAAACGCATGTCTGTCAGGTGGCGTGACGGCAGGAAGCAGGCGGGATACATTTGCAGTACGAACGGTGAGGTTTATTTACATGTGGAGAAACAAACAAAAACAGAAACCAAGCTCTCTCTACAACTAAGCTAAACTAGATTATAACTTTGGCTAGAAGCTAACGCTAAGCTTATGGCATAAAACGGACATGAAACAAAAGCTTGCGGAAGTCGCACTCGCGCTATGAATGGCAGGCGTACATAAATGCACAGAAGTCCAAGCATTCACCCGCGCCGTGTAAAGCACGGCGCACGGTATATATCCATGCTGTCATTAGCCCGCGATATCTTCCAGCTGCGAGAGCTTCCGCATACATTACACATGACGAGAGGGGGCGAAAACATGACGTCAACCCGGAAACAGCATGCGCGGCAGCGCGCCCATGGTGCGCCACCATACGAGGGGAATCGTAACAGAACAGCCCCCCACCCCAAGCCCCCCCTACCCCCAGGGATGCTGAGCAAGGTCTACAACCGGGCAGACAGGATGAGCGACGTTCTCCGTGGTGCTTGGGAGTGGTGCAACGTCCTCAACTGAGAGAGGAGGCTGAGCGACGTCCCCAGCGGAACAGGCAGGCTGGGCGGCGTCCCCAGCGAAACAGACAGGGCTCAGAGGCATGGCTCAGCCTAGATACGTGGCTTGAGCGAGAGGTGTGGCTAGAGGCATGACGTGAGCCAGGGACGCGGCTAGAGGCATGACGTGAGCCCGGGACATGGCTAGAGCTATGACGTGAGCCCGGGACATGGCTAGAGCTATGACGTGAGCCAGGGACGTGGCTAGAGCTTGAGCGAGAGGCGCGGCTAGAGCTTGAGCGAGAGGCGCGGCTGTGGCTGGAGCGATAAGCACGGCTGTGGCTTGGGCGAGAGGCGCGGCTGTGGCGTGAGCGAGAGGCGTGGCTGTGGCGTGAGCGAGAGGCGTGGCTGTGGCTGAAGCAAGAGACGTGGCTTGTGCTTGAGACGGAGTCTGGACTTGGACGCTGTGAGCTTGAGACTGTGTCTGGATGTGGACACTGTGAGCTTGAGACTGTGTCTGGACGTGGACGCTGTGAGCTTGAGACTGTGTCTGGACGTGGACGCTGTGAGCTTGAGATTGTGTCTGGACGTGGACGCTGTGAGCTTGAGACTGTGTCTGGACGTGGACGCTGTGAGCTTGAGACTGTGTCTGCACGTGGACGCTATTAGCTTGAGACTGTGTCTGGACGTGGACGCTGTGAGCTTGAGACTGGATCTGGACGTGGATGCTGTGAGCTTGAGACCGTATCTGGACGTGGTGAAGCTGGGTCTCTGCACTGTTCCTTCTCTCCTTTTCCTCCTCCAGGAGCTCCCTTAGTCGATTACGTTCCTTCTCTAGTTGATAAAGCCGTATGCTCAGAACCCGTTTCTGGAGTGTCACAGCAAAACCTGTGTTGCTTGTAGTTGTGACTCCACAGATGAGCCCTCTTCGGTATCTTTGACGGAGCTACTCCGAGTGATTGTGCCTGGAGCTTGAGGAACGGCCAGAACCTGAGACATGGTAGGAATTGAGGCTGAACTCGAGCTTTGGCCGGAGCTTGAGGCTGAACTTAAGCTTTGGTTCGGACCTGTGACTCAGCCTCGGCTTGAACTTGAGGTGTGGATTGGAGGCGTGACTGTGGCCTGGACTGGAGGCGTGACTGTGGTCTGGACTGGAAGCGTGACTGTGGCCCGGACTGGAGGCGTGACTGTGGCCGGGACAGGGACCTGTGGTTTGGCCTTGATACATGACTTGAACTTGAGACCTATCGTGGTAGTGACCCGAGACTTTACATGCACTGGAGATATGACAGGGACTGAAGACTTGACGAGGAACCGAGACGTAATGAGGACTGGAGACGTGACAGGGAACGGAGATATGACCGGGAATCGAGACTCAGCCGACTGTGCTGTGATGTTAGCGTTTACCTCCCTTTGTTGTCTCACATGCACATAATGTTCATGAAAAAGGGGTCCAGCATCGGTCGGCCAAATAACGCTCTCCAAATTCCTCGAAAACAAGTCTATGAACTGTCGGATATTCTCCAGCCCTCCGGGTATAAGGATTTGACCCCTCTACAAAACATGACTTAGTACTTGGTGGCAAAACCCTTGTTGGCAATCACAGAGGTCAGAAGTTTCTTGTAGTTGGCCACCAGGTTTGCACACATCTCAGGAGGGATTTTGTCCCACTCCTCTTTGCAGATCTTCTCCAAGTCATTAAGGTTTCAAGGCTGATGTTTGGCAACTCGAACCTTCAGCTCCCTTCACAGATTTTACATTTACATTTATTCACTTGGCAGATGCTTTTATCCAAAGCGACTTACAAATAAGCAAAGCGATATATCAAGCAGGGAACAATACAGTTAGTGCTACTATACAAGATCCATTAATTGAATACCAGATTTTCTATGGGATTAAGGTCTGGAGACTGGCTAGGCCACTCCAGGACCTTAATGTGCTTCTTCTTGAGCCACTCCTTTGTTGCCTTGGCCGTGTGTTTTGGAATACCCATCCATGACCCATTTTCAATGCCCTGGCTGAGGGAAGGTGGTTCTCACCCAAGACTTGATGGTACATGGCCCCATCCATCGTCCCTTTGATGCGGTGAAGTTGTCCTGTTCCCTTAGCAGAAAAAGACCCCCAAAGCATAATGTTTCCACCTCCATGTTTGACGGTGGGGATGGTGTTCTTGGGTTCATAGGCAGCATTCCTCCTCCTCCAAACAGGGCAAGTTGAGTTGATGCCAAAGAGCTCCATTTTGGTCTCATCTGACCACAACACTTTCACCCAGTTGTCCTCTGAATCATTCAGATGTTCATTGGCAAACTTCAGACGGGCATGTATATGTGCTTTCTTGAGCAGGGGGACCTTGCAGGCGCTGCAGGATTTCAGTCCTTCATGGCGTAGTCTGTTACCTATTGTTTTCTTGGTGACTATGGTACCAGCTGCCTTGAGATAATTGACAAGATCCTCCCGCGTAGTTCTGGGCTGATTCCTCACTGTTCTCATGATCATTGCAACTTTTTTTGTGCTTGGCAATGGTCTTGTAGCCCATTCCAGACTTGTGTAGGTCTACAATCTTGTCCCTGACATCCTTAGAGAGCTGTTTGGTCTTGGCCATGGTGGAGAGTTTGGAATCTGGTTGATTGATTGCTTCTGTGGACAGGTGTCTTTTATACAGGTAACAAGCTGAGATTAGGAGCACTCCCTTTAAGAGCATGCTCCTAATCTCAGCTCGTTACCTGTAAAAAAAAAAAAAACCTGAGAGAAAGAAATCTTTCTGATTGAGAGAGGGTCAAATACTTATTTCCCTCATTAAAATGCAAATCAATTTATAAAAAATTTTTACATGCATTTTTCTGGATATTTTTGTTGTTATTCTGTCTCTCACTGTTCAAATAAATCTACCATTAAAATTATAGACTGATCATTTCTTTGTCAGTGGGCAAACGTACAAAATCAGCAGGGGATCAAATACTTCTTTCCCTCACTGTTATATACTATACTATAATATACTATACTATAATATAATATAATATAATATAATATAATATAATATAATATAGAAAAACAGTGATATCACAATAAACTCACCATCCAATTTAATAGGAAGACCTGTACACCTTCTCATTTATGTAGTTATCCATTCAGCCAATCATGTGGCAGCAGCAAAAATAAAATACATAGCATTTTTTATTAAATAATTAAATAAACCTCCTGTAAACGAAGGGTCTGCAGCCTGAAACACCTGCAGTAGTTGATGAGATAGTTCAGAGTCGAATGACCTCACTGATTTGACCTGACAGGAAGTCTTTAATAACTGAAATAAGCACTCTTTACAACTGTGGTGAGCAGAAAAGCATTTCAGAACACACAACAAATCAAACCTTGAGGTGGATGGGTTACAACAGCAGAAGGCCACATCAGGATCTGGACAGTTGAAGTTTTTCCACATTCCTGACAACTATCAGGAGCATGGTCTCAAATTACATCAAGGCCATGCAGATAGGCTTTGCCCTCCAGGGCAATTGCTGGATGGTAGCAGCAGTTGGTGGTAGGAATTACCATGGGATGTTCAATCTACCCCATCTTTTTTGTGGTCGACTTTGAGGTGATGCTCATTGGAGCAAGACAGATGGTGAGGGGAGTCAAAGTGCCATCTGGACATCCCAACTCCACGAGCAGCTACATGGATGATGTTGTTGATGAGGCCATCCTTCACCAGTGTGTCAGCACATCCAATTTGTCAGAGACGGTGGGGGTAATACAAGCACCACACCAAGAGCTCCTCAAGGACTAACCCTAACCCAGGACTGAAGAATAAGAGTCGGTCTTGTCAGGAAGCTCCAGTTCCCTAGTGAGATCACCAACACAAGTATTTGCTCTAATATAGTGATTTGGTCCAGCGGTGCAAAGTCCGTACTCCTCATCAAGCTATAATTATAATTATATGAACATTAATTGAAGCTCTTTACCTGTATCTGCATGATTGTATGCATTGTGCTGCTGCCACATGATTATCTGTTTGGATAACTGCATAAATCAGCAGGTTAACAGGTGTTCCTATTCATGTAGACAGTGAGTGTATAACAAGAATATCCATTCTAAAAATAGAATAAACAGACATTGCTATTTTATGGTTTGATTAATCTGTTCAGCAATATAATACATAAATCATACTATAAAATAATCAAGATTTTATACTTCCACAGGTTCCCCAATGTTGTCCCGAGTATACACAACCCTTCGTTTCGTCACCTGGAACATTCGTGGGGTTAAAAGCACCCGGAATTTACCAAAAAAGTTTGCAAATTTGTTCAGCAAACTCAATAACCTTCAGGCTGATATTGCCTTCGTACAAGAAACACATATTGGACCAAAGTGTTACAAAATATTAGAAGATGAGACAGGAAAAGACTGGAAAATCTTTTTCACTGTGCACAGCTCCCGCAGCAAAGGAGTTGCCATACTGATAAGAGACAGAGTACCATTTGAGTACATATGCCATGATGAGGACTACAGTGGAGGTTACATTGTGCTCTTCTGTCATCTGTATGGTGAACTGTACACTCTTGTTAATGTGTACAATCATAAATCAGACATAAATGTCTTGGGTAGACTGAAAGAGTACTTGATGGAAACAGCTGAGGGTGTGCTAGTGGTTGGAGGTGATTTCAACACAGTTTTGCATCCAAGCTTAGATCGGAGACCTCCATCTTCAAGGAATTCACGATTAAGAGATAAATTAGAAGACTTTACTGCATCTCTGAATCTCAGAGACAGCTGGTCATACTTACACTCAACTGATGATGGATTTACACGATGTCAGAACGAGTGTTACTCCAGGTTAGACATGTTTTTTATGGCAGAGGACAAAATAGAAAGGGGGTGTAAAATTAAAATACACAGTGATGATATTTCTGATCATGATCCTGTTGTTCTAAAAGTCAGAGTCCAGAAACAGTCCCAAAATAAAATTCCAATTGTAGCATCAATGCTGAAAGAATTTAGATATGATCCTGACAGGAGGCCAGGGAAGATTAATGGGGCTGAAATACTGAGTGCCATGAAGTCTTTGACTGACTCAGAAAAGCAACGAGCTAATCAGTTGGAAATAGATTATTACAAAAGGTTTCAATGTCCAATAACAGAATTATTAAAGATAAAATTCAATCGCATGGTAAAGAACAAACATGAAGCTTTCAAAGAATCTCATGTTTCAGGTGACAGATACATCAGTGTGGACTATTTAATATTCTCTCGACTTTTGGCCAAACGCCTCAGTGCTTTCATTACCCCTTCTTTCAAGAGAAGAAACAAAGCCAAGGTGGACACCCTCCTCATTATGACCTTTGAGATCTGCACCCAAAAAATCAGGTGGTCCTTCCTGGAAGAAAATCTTCTTTGGAATCTGAAACAAATCCCCTCTGCACCACCACCAGACTTCAGCATTCTGGACTGCTTTCTTCCTGAAGTCCAAGGTTCTTCTGGGGAACTCAGAATTTTGCAGCCTGGCTGTCCATTCACCAACACTATCCTCAGTCTGGCTCTGACACAGCTAGAAGATCTCATTCTCAAAACTGAGACCCAGTGCAGGACCATTGTTTGTTATCAAAGACAGGCTCTGTTCATAGATGTACAGTCAAGCCGACGTCATAGAGTTGTTAAGATAGCAGAGAAATTCAACAAATATTCAGGGATTAATATAAAAGTGTCTATGAAAGGCCTTTGACTGTAAACATTTCTAAGCACAACCATTCTGACAAACTGTAGGCATAAGTTCAAATCAGAAACTACACAAATGCCCAGGTACCAAACGTCTATTTTGGGTAGTTATGTTTATGTTATCTTGGTTGGGCCAGTGTTGGCAAGGTTGATTTTAAGGTTTATGTATGCTGGTGGTCCAATACAGGCCCAGTGGACAATATTGCATTTGGCCCAAGGTCAGTTTGACAATGCTAATTAAAAACAAGATAAACAACGTTCACGGTCATATTGGTTCGCATACAAGATTTGCAAATAAAAAAAAATTAATAAAATCCTTTGTTGAGTTGCTCATTGGAGAAATGGGAACCACTTCCTACTATATAACAATGCCAGATGCGTACTACACCAACTGTTAATTTCTATGCATTGTTATATTTCAAGTGTTCCATATATTGCTCTGACAGATAGACTGTTTAATTTCACTGAGTTAAATATTTTGGTTTACTCTCTCTCTCTCTCTCTCTCTCTCTCTCTCTCTCTCTCTCTCTCTCTCAATCTCTCTGTGTGCTTATTGTCCTTTTCTTTCTTGCATCTGTAAAAATGTGAATATTTATTATTTGAAATTTAAAATTTGTGCACTAACCATTGTTGTTATTATTATTATTATTATTATTGTTGTTGTTGTTGTTCTTATTATTTTGTTGTACTTATGTACGATAGTTGGATTGTTACTTATTACTGGTGAGCCCCTAATGAACCACCCAATATTCACTGTCCACCTGAATAAAATACTTGTACATATACTCATTTATGTAGTTATCCAATCAGCCAGTAGTACCAGATAGGCTGGTAGCGACAGCTCTGTGGGTGGAACTGCCTTGTTGATAAGTGATGAAGAAGAAGAAAATGGCCAGATTGGTTCAAGTTGCCTGGAAGGATATAGTAACTCAAATAATCACTCTTTACAACCACAGCTGAAAAGCATCTCAGCATGCACAACACATCGGACCTTGTGGTGGGTCGGCTACAACAGCAGAAGACCACATTGGGGTCCACTCCTGTCAGTGAAGGACAAGAAATGATTGTGATTCTCCAAGTAGATGATGTCATATGTGACTTCTGCATCAGCTGCCGGTCGAATGTAAACACTGACCACAGTGGTAATGGTGAATATCCTTGGCAGATAATATGGTATCGTACAATATAGTACAACTGCCAACAATGAAGCTTCTTCACCATAACGTGTCCATAATCACCATAATGCTACACAATAATTTGTTCACTAACAGTGCATTCCCTCTACATATTAAAACTCATGTCCCTGTTGACTGAAAACTGGGGATGGAAGCATTTGAGTCTGGAATATCCTCATGCAGCTATGTCTCAGTAAAACAAATCATGCCCCATTCCTGATACTCCTTCTCATGTACACTGAGTTTGTCCATCTTATTGGCAAGGGACCTTAACGTTCCCCATAATGATTGAGGAAGAAGAAAATGTGTCTCTCTTTTCTGAATTTTTGTGTAGTTTCGTGGTGGAATCAACGTACACCTAAAATTGCTTAAACTGAGCTGCTAGTCGTTCAAAAAATTCTCAAAAAATTCACTAGATAATATCCAATCAAGTGTGATAGCCTAACAACTTAATTTGGTTTGAGGCTATATGGTTTGTAATGGCTTCCTGCCCCACCAAAATCCTCTATCCCAGAGGAAAATGTATTTGCTTAAAGGTTTCTCTTTGTGATATCACATGGAGATTTAAGGGGGATTCTCACTTGTGCTTCACTTAGGTATCAACTGTGTTACAGATGTTTCTCTTAAAATTCAGACAAAAAACAGACAAGATGTTACTGAGATTAAAGGAATCAAAACAGAAAAAAGTCCACACTTCAAATCCACGTGTGGGATTTGAACTCACAATCTCCTAATGAGAAGTCCAACAGTTTCGCACCATTTTTAGGTGTTGGCTAAAGAGTTGCACATTAAAAAATACAACAAGTAAAAATCATATTTGAGTAAAATAGTATGACAATATCTTTTCCAAATACAGTTTTAAATGATTGATAAAATATATTCTTAACATATTAATATAATATTATTGGATTAAAACATGCTCACATTAAAACATAATTAACTTAATGTAAATGTAATTAAAGAAGTAGACCTGAGTAGTTAAGATACTCAAATCATTTAAATTCCCATATTTTTACATCTACAACTAATATACTGTAATATCTGGAATTTAGAATATCTATTATCTAGTGTACTTCGTTGCAAGCATACTTAAAATTCTAGTGTATAGACTGAACTAATGTACATTGCGCTAACTACATTCAGGGGACAAGTAGTAGGCCTCATGTTTACTCATTAGACAAGACCGCGATACAGGCTCAAACCTGCTTAGGAAGGCAGAACATGCTGAGCGATCTGAAGGATCATGAACTGAAGGTGAAATTAGGGTTTCTTTTTTTTTATATTGTCAATCACAGCAATAAAGAATTTTCAAGAATTCTTCACAGGTTTCTGCTGTAGGCTCTAGAATGGCTGTGACGGCATATCATACACACATTTCTACATTTAAGAAGTTTTAGAAGAGGCCAGGCTTCCCATATAGTCTTAAATAATCTTTAGTCTTAAAGAATTTAAATAATGCTTGTGCATCCAACATTTCTGACACACCGTGCGGTTGAGTTTTTTTTTGCAGCACTTTCCAGGCACGGCATTCTATGCAAGTAAACTTGCGTGCAGTGCTTCTTTCCCTTAAACATATCGGCTCGGCAGATTGCACAAAACATGAGAAGTTTAAGTGGGAAGTGCAAAAAAGTGGAAGAGCAAAAAGGTGTGGCAACTGGGAAGTGTGGCTAATTATAATATTTTCTTCCATGTACTTAACATGGTGTGCGATCTTTTTGCCTCCCAAAATCAGATGTAAATTAGTGTCATGCGTGTTACTTGAAGCGTTCTAGAATGTTGTGTTGCTAGCGAATCTTTTATAACAATATTTGATCAAACTAGACTATGGTGAAAGGACTTTTCAGGTAAACTTATCAGCTTATCTGCTTGTACATTGACCACTTCATCACCCACATCAGTTTAATTCTGTTCACAACACTTTCTTTTATTATGATCAAACCAACAGAGGTTATATCTGGTCCTGTGTTTTTCCCCAAACAAATCAATGAATGCTGACGTCTTTCTTGCCCATCCTCCTTAAAAAATCACTTGGTTTAAAACAACTCAAATTGGGTAGGGTACACAGCTGGGCCATTTTTGGACAGAACACAGGACAAGCTTAATCTAGCCCAGCAAAATGGGATATATATTTTACCCAACACGCTGGATTGATCATCGTGTATTTAACCCAGCATGTGCAATGGATCAACCTAAATTTGAGTTCATATCTAGCAGATTGCAGAGTCAATTATACCGTAAGCGCTGGCATGATGGCTCAGTGGGTAGCAATGTCACTTCCCAACTCCAGGGGCGACGATTCGATCCTGACCTCAGGTTTCTGACTTTGTAGCTGTGTGCATTTCCTTTGGGTTCTCCAGTTTCGTTTCACCTCCCCCAAAACATGCCAGTAAGTGTATTGGCTACAATTAATTGCCCCAGGTGTGAATGAGTGTGTGAATGTTCATGGGGCCCATGGCGGCAGGAAATGACAAATTTATGGCAGCAGCCTTAGCTCAAGAATACTTAACTGTGAGTTGGTTATGCTTCTAATAAATCTGATGCTAATAATAAAAGATGCAGGACAAAGGGAAATAAATGTCAACCCTGAAATCCTCAAGGTGTTAATTACATGTATAGGATTTTTTTTTTCAATATCGTATTCCCTTTTGTCAAAACTGACTGAAAACCATTTTCAGTGGCATGTTTGGTAAATTGGGACACATTATATTAATTGATTTAGGATATTGCTTTCACCCTCAGTTACATTTGTAGTATACTTATTCATGGCACCGATAAATAAAACAATGGGATTGAAATACTCTTCTTTAGGATATAATAGGATTAAAGGATATAATCTTCTTCAAATTCATCATCAATATATTGTAATACTATACAGTATACAATAGAACATGATATACAAAGTAAAATTTACTACAACAGTTTCAGGGTTAAAATTCAGGTCTAAAATTCAGTACGAACAGATTAAGTAATAATAATAATAATAATAATAATAATAATAATAATAATAATAATAATAATAATAATAATCAGTAGAAAACTCCACTAAAAGGTATGTACCATTTTAAAATGTATTTCCAGCAGGAGAACACAATTTATTTATTTATTTATTTATTTTTTATAGCATGAACACGGATCTCTAAAATTATATGAACACCATTCACTAAGTAAAAATCAATGCTTACTAAGTAGGTCTAACTTACGTTCTATATTTACCAGTCTACATTATCCGCCTACTTCCTTTTCTTCTTTCATAAATAGACAATTTAATGCACAAACGCTGTGGGGTGTTACATACATTTGAAAATGATTCAATTATAAACATGATTTTATCTCATTTCAAGCTGATTTTGTTAACGTAGCACATGTACAGTATGTTTGCCTCATGAAATATGTATAAGGTATGCATGATATACGGTCATGACAATTTTATAGCCTTATGAAAAGACCTTCCAGGGAGATGCTGACCAGACACCCTTATACTGTATGATGTCATGGATGAAGTCATGTTATTTCTAACAAGCAGTTCCATTGCAAGGGCTTATTAACGTATGTTTTGACTTTTAATAATCAGGCCAGAAAATAAATGCATTGAACCATTCCAGTTTATCCATTGTCCCAATTCACCTAATTGATTACATTTTCAACAACTGCTAGACAACGTCCAAAATAATAATAATAATAATAATAATAATAATAATAATAATAATAATAATAATAATAATAATAATAATAATAAAGATGTTTTCACTGGAGGAAAGCGAATTTGTGATTACTCTAATAATCACATTGAAAAAATGTGGAGATTTAATACTTATTCACCAAAAGGGGGCGCTGTCTACCAACACTGGCGGCTTTAAATCACATTATACTCATGGATAGCAGATGATTACAAAAAAAAAACAAGAGTACAGGAGTACATCATTCTGTATTTACTTAAAACTCTACTGAAAAGAACACAACAGAGGACTGTACTGAGGCAACAGAAGTGAGCGTTAGGAGTATATTTGTATGAAATGGTACCATACTACTTACTGTTCGCTGTGCAACAACAAAAGTTACTAAAATGACATTTAAAATGTAATTAATATGTCATTGAATAATGAAACCTGATTAAAAAGAAAATCTGAAATGAGAATTAGCTTCCTCAGCCCTAAACATTTAAATGACTTTCTTAACAGTATCCATGATATAAAGCATAGGGCAGGTAAAGAAGCGCTTTTCGACACAGCATCTAAACTGCAGTCTCCCTAAAGCACAACCATTTTTACAGTCACGGGTAAAAGTAAAAGTACACCCTGCTTAAATTCTAGGTTATCATTTATCAGGGCCTAAATAACAATTGTATGGTCCTCATCGACGTCTATACAGTAAACAAACAAATAATGTCAGGTGACAAGAACAACAAAAAGAAACAACCGATTTCAGCATGTACCTATTAAAGTAAGTCAAATTCAGAAACATTCGCGTGGGAAATAATAACCCATCTATCTGTTGGATATTTCAGGAATGGCTATACACAGTATAAGGGCGAACTGGTACCTCAGTGTGTGATCAGATATGAACAGTTTTGCTACTATGAATAAGGCTACAATTGCTACAATAGCCTTAGGACTGCAATTGTCACGGAGAGCTCTGTACTCCAGGCTATGAACTTCCGATTTACACAATTGCACTTTAGGATCATGTAGTACACAGTTATAGAAGGGATATATTTTTAGTCGCACTATCCTTTGTCACCCAGATGCGGATGGCTTCCCTTATAAGTCTGGTTCTTATGAGGTTTCTCCCTCATATTGTGTCAGTGAGTTTCCGTGCCATTGTAGCCACTGGCTTGTTCATTAGGGATAAATTTATAACATGTCAAATTTATATCCTGAGTTTATATATTTCTGTAAAGCTGCTTTACAACAATGTCGACTGTTAAAAGCACTATACACATCACATTTAATTGATCACTGTCCATCACTGGATCCAGAATTAAAACAGATTCGGTCAAATTTAAAGGGTTTATATATTCTATATATTCAAATTCTGGACTAACATGTAATATGTACAAACATGAATTATTCTGCTAGTAGCCTAATCTAATCAACGGTACAATGGTATCGTTATATACGTACAAACTGTAGTGTTTTAGCTTTTCTAGTCTCATGCTACATTTAAAAGGGGTTATGTTTACTTTATTTGTGAGAAGATCGTGCTTATATGGTGACTCTAGCATGACACAATTATTTGGAAACTCCACTAAGTATATTTCTGAAATCCCATCCTTATATTTTTACAGTGCGTTGATATTCCGCGGTGATTCTGTGATGCGTTTATAATACTATCACTACGTTGTATTTAAAATATATATATATGTCCGGTTGTATAATCTAATCGCTCCTTCATACTTGCAGTTAAATAAATGCAATTTTAAAAATAACATGTCGTACGAGAACTTCAAAATGACCACAGGTCATACTTCTTTGTATTTGAGCCTAAGAGATTTACTCTGTTGTTTTATTCACAAGGCAAAATCGCCCTCTACTGGACACAAAAGCACTCCACCATGAGAGACACCAAATACGTTGTCCTTTTTTAAAAAATTTTATTTATTATTATGCATTGCACATATTGCTCACTAGTCATTTTTGTTGGGAACTGTAGAACATAAAGGGATCTGGCATGGACACTGTGCACAGAAACCCCACACAGACAGCAACCCAAGCTCGGGACTAAACTCTGATCCTAGAGCTCTGACGGGACAACACTTCTCACTGTGCCACCTTCTTTAATGCTTTTATTTATTATTTTATTGACTACTGGTGGTAAATATGTTTACTGTATTTTCTGGAATGTAGTCTATTCGGAATTGATCACATGCTAAGGCACTGTTTCTTCTTTGTTGGGATTGAAACAAAGTCACTCGGAACGCACTTTATTTTATAATATATATTATAAAAATATATATTATATAAAATATATGGAGATTTTATTTTTAGCACGACAAATCCATTTTCAAACTCTATTCGGTATATTTATATCATTTAATCCTTGGCTCGATATTTTTTCGTCTTTTACAGTTTATCGGTCTTCCCATGATTCAGATCGTTCTATTTAAATAATGTTTTAAAAACTAGTCTAATTGTACTCATGAACTCATTACAAATGAATACTGAAGTCATTACCAATGGCTAATTAATACTGAACTTATTTACTACGTAATAAAAGACTGTACGTTGAGTTGAAAATACGCACCGCTTTCATGTTTCTTTTCTAGACGTGTGACTGAGCATTGTAGAACCAAAGAGATTTAAATCACTAAGCAAAATTGCCCTCTACTGGCCACAAACTCATACCACAAACAAGTTGTATTTTGGTATTCATTATAAAAAAGTTGTTGCCCATATTACTCATGACTCGTCAGTAATTGAAAGTGTGTACCTTTTGTAGTTAGTATGAGGGCAGACGTTTCCATTCGTACGATTAGAGCAAAAGGAAAAACATGTCAACATAATTACAAAAAAATGTGACTAAACATTATGCAATATTTAAGGGGGGAGGGCGAACCGGAAACAGTAAACAGTGTAACTCCAGACTTCTCGGCACTCATCGTTTAAATATCATTCAAATTCTTCTCATTGTGAGACTATTGTATAACAAATATAAGACCGTTACGCCTAATTTCAAGTTTTAAAATCATGCTTCTCTTGACAGGATTTTGATTCTTTCTAGAAAATAAACGCTTAAAATAAGCAAAATTATCTTCCAAGAGAACAAGAATTTATATCCAAGCTTAATAATCTGATATTTGCTATAATCTAATCCATTTAATTAAGACAAAGAGAAAAATTCGGTGAATTTGCCAACATTGAAGATATTTTTCTGTCATTTTTTTTTTTTCCTTCTTGTTATATGATGAAGGGAGAATTCCAAAATCTTTTCCTGTAATCTATAACAAGACTGCAGACACTTGGGAGAGGAAGCTCGTTTATATTCCTTAGCTTGCACATAATGAACTATACTTCATTCAGCTTTTCAGGTTGGTTTAAAATCAGAGACTGTGAAGGACGTTGAAAAATCACCGGATGCATGTTCAGGATTTAAGCATACATACTTTGTTAAAAGATCCATTTATGGAGGCAACCGAGTTGTTGACTAGCCTAGTACTGCGTAGATTTCATGATGCTATCAATCTTCCCAACAGCCCCAACACAACAGTGGTTTCACCACAATATTTCATAGTTTCACATTTTCCATCATATAGTGCCACTGCTCGTGGCCAAAGAGTTCAATTTTGGTTTCATCAGACCGCAAAACAATTCCAGTTTTATTCCCAAATAACACTTGGCAAAGTTCCGTTCGCGCTGTTCGTTCGTTTTCGAGATGTGTGTCTATGCGCAACTCTTCCAAACAGCTTGGTTTCACGAACGTTCACAAACCCAACAACCCCAACAATCACTCAGAGCCGTAATCTTCAGGTTATTCATGACCTCCCTCACAGTTATTCAGTATAATGCAATATAATCATGGGCGCTCTTCTTGGAAACTTCCCAGTTGTTCTAACTTTTAAGAACTTTATTACGACCTTGATTGTGCTTAATGGTATTTTAACAGCTTGTGTAGTTTTATTATCCATTAACTGGCTGCTTTGGGTCAACAACCATCTGTCCATTTCGCGTTGAGAGCTTTTCGGTGGTGCCCTTGGGCATTTTTAAATATGTACTTTTGAGGGATGACAAATGTTTTTCATTTGAAATATTCCTTAGAATGGGTCTATAATTTTGCCCCCATTTTAATAATTAAAAATGATTAATAATACAAACATTTTTTTCACTCGATAACAGGAAACGCTACTTACCTTCCCTCTAACCAAATTAATCTTCCTGTAATTGTGTATTTTGAGTGTCAATAATTCTGCAGTCAACAACATGTGAGGCTACGATCTGAAAATGGGAGCAGAAATATTTTCGTAAAATGTATAAAAATATGCACGATTTCAGCCATCGAAAACTTGAGAAAGTAAAGACGCAATTAAAAACACATTAACAGAAGTGTTTTTTTTATTATTATTATTTGTATTATGGCTAGATTATTATTATTATTATTATTATTATAATTATTATTATAATTATTATTATTATTATTCTTCCCTCTTAATACCAAATGAATTGCTATTAATATGTGTAATGGTGTTCTTGCACTACGGTCTTTGAGTGATCAATTACGTATGCATTTTAACTAAATTATACACTTCAAGCTGAATTTGATTCACCGTTTGACTCGAACACAAATTTATCGTTTATTTCACAGTACAAAAACAGTTAAACCTGTAATTCTTCACAGAAGACACGAAACTCTTCACTAAAATGTGAAAAAACACAAATCACACAGAGAAAACAGAATCCCTAAATCATAATGAATCCAGCACATCATTTTCTGTGTAAACTTGACTGGTTTACACTTTTCATTTGGAATTTTTTTATATATATATATATATATATATATATATATATATATATATATATATATATATATATATATATATATATATATATAAACTAATGCACTGGCACCCTTGATTCAATAACTTGATTCAGTATAAAAACTTTTCATTTCATAAAATTTCATAAAAAGAGAAAAAAAAAAGAAAAAAAAAACAATGCAAATTTGTTTTGCACAATATCACAAGATACAGAACTTTTAAACAAACATTTTTAAGTGAATTTAAATAGGATTTGTTACTTCTCAATCCAATATCAAATTTCATTTCTATTGCAAAAACATGTCATTTCAAAGAAATTCCCCGCAGATCCGTGTTCTATTATGTATTATTTCTGTAAAACAGGAGCGTACAGCATGTTCTGATTTCACTTTGGAATGAATAACGAATGAAATAGTCGACATATTCTCTTATTCTAAAAAAAACAAAACAAACGGAATCCGTTACCTGTACAAAAGTCGAATGGGGTGCCAGTACATACATGTAGAATTCTAGGAATGTAGACAGAACGTTGAAAAAAAAAAATAACCAGAAACAAAAATAAAGTCAAAAGTAAAAGAATCCGAACGTGATCACGTGTTCAGAGAACGCACCAATCATCTTGAGTGAGAGGAGTGGTGAGGAGAACTGACCAATCATTTTCAGGCGGTGTGAAACGAACTGTCCTATCGCGTTCAACCGTTGCTGAGATGCTGAGATGCGCGTTCAACCGTTGCTGATGGCCATTTCCGGCTGCGCCTGAACAGGAAGCAGTAGATCCTCTTTCTGTTGGTCCAACGCTTAGTGATTAGTTTGTTGAAGCTTGGATGCAGTTTCCGCTCAAGTGGGTTCTGAATGAAAAATGACACGTTTGTCTGTGCTACTTCTCAGACACAGGGTTCTCTCGGGGTACATGTTTCATCTTGACTGTAGTGGTGTCTCGCTTTGGCTCGAGTTCATACGTGGCAGAAAGTGAGCAAAATAAAGTCTTCTCGTGTGATCCTGAGAGCTGATGAATGAGTCGAGAGCTTTATTGCTTGTGCCGTGTCCCTCCGTGTGCTTTTTCATAGCAGCACAGGTGCTACAGGGACGTCCACTGCTCTCCTCGTCTTCTCCCCTTCGGCTCAGTTCAGTAGTAGCGTACAGTAAGAGAAAAGTGGTGGATGGAGGGAAAGGGAGGGGGCTGTGTTTTTTTTTTTGTTTAAATGAAGAAAGGATTACGCACAAGAAGAGCAGCAGGAAGAGCTCTTTGAAGGTAGATTAGTGCCAGCCGCTTGTAGAATGAAGCGGCGCAGAGTGGACGGAGAGAGGGAGGAAATGGAGGGAGCGAGATTAGTGCCACTCCAAATACATGACAGTAAGGCGTGAGCTGAGTGAGTGTTCGAATGTGTGTGTGTGCGTACGTGTGTGTTTGTGTGTGTGCGCTTAGCTACAGATAGGGAATGATCGTTCATGACCTGTTCATGAAAGTCTTTGCTATTTAGCTGGGTCGAATCTTCCAATTATCATAAAAGACAAAAGAGAGAAAAGGAGGTGAGAGCGAGGACAGGCAGTGGACTAGTTCTTCCAGGCTGGGCGAAGCTGTGGGGAGCTGGCGTTGCTGTGAAAAGATATTGCACGCAATTTACTTTTTACTCATTTATACATCAGTAGCGGGAGTTGTTAAAACAATTCCCAACATCTCCAAGGCCTCATCAAATAAGCACTGTATTGTCACTCCTGTCGATGGAACATCTTACCTTCTTCCTTTTTAACAGCTGTTGCAGTTGAAAAACATTCAGAGAGAGAGAGAGAGAGAGAGAGAGAGAGAGAGAGAGAGAGAGAGAGAGAGAGAGAGAGAGAGAGAGAGAGAGAGAAAAAGTGTAAGTACTTTCACTATTTTGGGGTAAAAACCCTGAAGATCATCTATGAAGGCGAAAAAAAAAAAAGAGCAGCAGGGAAGGGGAAAAAAAATGAGCATGGAGAAAGATTTGCCATTACTCACACAGAAATGTCATGAAAAATTACGAACGGCTGTGCAACCCCAAAATACATCCCCGCTTCTTTTAAAGGTCGCATCCCGAAAAAGATGGCAGGGAAGCAAGAAAGCGATGGGAGAAGATTAAGCGTGCTGGAGGACCATGGAGGGACCTGGAAGAGAGAAAAGCCTCTGAAACGAAGATCGAGCGAGACGGAGGAGAGAAGATGTGTTGGGGGGGTGGGAACGGGGGTAATAACAGTTGGGAATGGAGGGATGAATGAAAGGACAGAAGGAGAGATGATTTGGAGAGACAAGGAAGGGCGCTTGAGTCCAAATGTAATCCTCTCAGCAGGTGGGAGACTGACTGACTGACTGACTGACTGACTGAATGACTGACTGAGCGCAGAAAAGCAATGTATATTCATCTTTTAGGATAGGAATGCACTTAAACTGTCAAACTATTCCGACTTTATTTCAATGATAAGAACGCGCACGATTTTTGTGAGCCCAATAACAAGAAAGCGAGAGATTTAGATGTTTGTAGTATTGATCTTTAAATTGTGGCGTTTATAGTTCATTTGAGGCAATCTGACCAAATGGCAGAGAATAAGAGAGTAAGAGCGTAAGAGAGCGACTGAGTTTCCCGTCTTTGTCCTTCTTTTGACTTTGTGAAGTCTTTAAGTGCACTTACATTTCTCCGGATTCACACATATAGAACTTTTTCCTTTTTCTTAAACATTCAAAGCATTCATTCAGAATAGCAGAACTGCCCATAATTCCGTATTAGTCCGATTGCTTTTTCATATTTACACGTGCGAGTGCAAAGGCAAGGAGCAGAGAGAATAAACGGACAGAAATATAATATAATACAATATAATATAATATAATATAATATAATATAATATAATATAATATAATATAATATAATATAATATAATATAATATAATATAATATAATAGCACAACTTTTCCCTAAATAACCCAAAGTGACAACAGAAATATTATAATTGTACACATCATGTTGTGCATTCTGGTAAAGACAACAAACAATATAATGAGATACATATAAGGCTGGACAATATGATGATGATATACAGTATGGTATAGTTATATCAGTATGGTGATAAATCATGGCACATAACACTGAGATATCACAAGGAATCTTTAAACTGGAAAATGGTAACACATAATTTTCTTATATTACATACACACACATGTACACACATTATATATATATATATATATATATATATAAAAATTATAATTTATATATTAATTAAGGAAAATAAAACCTAACCTGTAGTCCAATTGCAAAAGTCTGACACCAGACTGAAATTGATTTCACTGAATTCTAAGTAAATTCATGTAAATATTTTTAAAATTCTACTTTTCACTCAAGTTGTTGCTGATATCATTTGCAATGAAAACCTTTGTGGTATGTTGAAAAAGAATGGCAGACAGAACCGTGATATTATGATATTATCAGCGACAACTTGAGTGAAAAGTAGGATCTTTATATATATATATATACACACACACACACACACACACAAAGCATATCATAAACTCCATCTTTGTATTTTTTTTTTTGTTTGTTTGTTTTTCTTCAGTTGTGCTAGTACTTTATATCGTGATGGTTAACGTATACCATAGAGATGTATCATGTCGCCCATCCCTAGTGTTGTGGTATTCTGATATTACGTTTTATATTAATGACTGTCTTGACATGACCGATAATTTAACAAATGTACAATTAGGCCATTGTGTTTAGTACTGCATTACATAGGGTTCAAATGTAGGCAGGACAGGCAGTTGTTTCGGGTTATTCGACTTTCTTTTTGACTAAAATGCAAAAAATAATAATAAATAAATAAATAAATAAATTTAAATAAAAAAAGGTCATAGTGTGTTCAGCTTTGCACTGGAACTGGCACCAGTACTTGTTTACCTACGTCAAAATGGCAGTTTGTTTACGCCTCTTTTTCTAAAATGGCCGCTCCCTGCGAACTTGCGTCAAACACCACTGCAGCGGTACGTAAGCACAACAACGTGGAGAGAAGGGGGAAAAAAAAGCGAGAAGCGGGCAGGGGGAAGAAAAAAGAAAAGAAAAAAAACCTCTCACCTTTTCCATTCCACTCCCACCATTTTAGACCGAATTTATAGGGATGGAAGGAAAAATAAACGCTAATACGATTAGCAGCCCAAAAAAAAAAAAAATGAAGTTAATAGATGAATTTAACTAGTTTCTTTGTCACAGCAAATTGCACTTTTAGGAAAATATACCTAGCATGGTGGGAGGAATGTGAACGAAAAGGCAAGAGAGATGGATAAGGGAGGAGATCCACAGACAGAGAGAGAGAGAGAGAGAGAGAGAGAGAGAGAGAGAAAGAGAGAGAGAGAGAGACAGAGGAGCTGGAACAGGAAATGGCGTGCTCACAGCGGGAACAAGAAAGCGCATGAAAGGAAAGAAAAGAGAGGGATCAATTAGAGAGAAAGTCGAAATGACTGTAATGGTTCCTCACAGCAGGGGGAGCACGCACCGAAAGAGGGGGGGACGGAGAATAAATAAGTAAGCGGACAGAAAAAAAAACAACAGCGGAATTAATGTTTTGACAAGTTACCCTCTGTAGAGAAGGGGGTGTTTTTCTGGGTAACACTACACTACATTGGCATTTTAGACAGCTCGCATTTTCTTCAAATCTTTCCAGACTACTCTCGCGTAAGAACTTCCAAAAAAACATTTTCACCGCGTGCTGCTGCTTCGCACTGCTTTCCTGCATGAGCCGGCTGCTTTTCGGAAGCTGACTTTGGGGGGGAGCTTTTTCACTGTGACACATGTTCAGCCATGTTGTTAATGAGCCTGCAATTCTCCTCAGACTTTACCCAGCACCACTTTAATTACGTGCCATCACAATCTCGGCCGGTCATGAGAAAGAGAGCTGTATGCCACAGACTGTTGGCAGAACCTTGTGAAGCTGGGAAGACAGTGACTTGGCCAGGCTATTCCTTCAGGTATCGCTGATGTCTACTCTGTCCTTCAGTTTCCCTCGAGCCGAGTCATTATGGTGCTGATGACCTACCCGGTGCTTTTTTGTGAAGAAGAAGAAGAGGAAGAAGAAGAAGAAAAAAAAAACCCTTTTAATTACACCTCATTGCTCCTCATGGAGCTGAACGAGCCATGAATCTGGCTCTTGCTGACGCACTTGGTTTCAAACTTGACAGTAACCTTCGGCTGGTCGCGTCCTGTCAGATAAAAAGCGTGCCACAGGAAGGAACAGAACTCAGAACCGAGTGCTACCAGGGGGGACAAATTCCTGCAGCACAAAGCCTTCCCTGCTACACCAGCCCTTTATTCTCACCTCTCATCCCCAGATGCAAATTGGAGAGTTGAAAACGCTAAGCCTTCTGGGTGACTATGAGGAAAGGACGTAGTGTTTCGAGATGCGGGGCGGCGTCTTAGCTTTGAAAGAGGAGTGCTGCGGCTTAACCCGGGCGCCAATACGGACAGAGGAAGGAGTGCAGGATGAAGGAACAGGAAGGGAGTGCACGAGCATGGACGGACCGAGACGAGAAAGAGGCACGGCGAGAGAGAGTCTAGTGGATGGAGCCCAGATTAGTTTTGCTCTGCTAGCGACAGATCATAAAAAACGAGGATGGGGAGGGAGGAGAAATCGAACCACGGAGAGCCGGGGAGATTAGTGACACTCCAGGAATGACAGAAGACTAGAGAAGAGAGATAAAAAGGGAGGGGGGGGGGGGGAAAGAGAGAAGGAGGGATGGAGAAGAGGGGATGCTACAGTTTAGTCTGGATTAGTTTCGGTCAGAGAACAGAAAGAGTGTAAGAGAAGGAGTTTTTAAAAAAAAAAAAGGAAAAAAACGGGGGACAAACCATCTGAAGTAAGTGCATGGGAAAAGAGAAATGGACAAAGAGAAGAAACACACACCGCTGCTCTCTCACTTGTTTGAGCATCCTCTCTAGGACCACAAAGCATGCGTCAATCAAAGCGAACACAGACCCGCCGAAAAACATCCGAGAAACACCTTATCTAACGCCTGGCTGCTCTGATACCATTCAAGGCTGAGAAGCACAGTCTTTACACCGCCTCTTTACACACTCACACACACACACACACACATATAATCACAAACGCACAACTTGGCTGTGATTACACACCATAACACAACACGCTCCCGTCTTAATGAATTCAATGGATCAACAAACAGCAGCTTGATCCCGGGAGTGAAGAGTTCTGTTCATCACGGAGCGCTCCAATGGACTCCGATGAATTGAGGGCTAGGAAACACACTTTCGAGTGTCGCTGCACATTTCATGCATATAAAACCTGCGCACGCTGAATTATTACTCATGCTGGTGTTAATTGTTTAAGAGGCTGAGACCAATCCAAGTGGCTGACGTGGGATTTAAGCGGAACGCAAGGTGCTGAATTGGACTGGACAGCCCACTGTATACTGTGTAAGTGTGTGTGTGTGTGTGTGTGTAGCGAGAGGTGCAATTAGAGCGGACGGTTCACGGACTGCGCTGCCATTTCTACTCTAACTGGGCAGCATTTCCCACTGCTCGCTCTCGTCAGCTCAGCCAGGCGGAAGAATAACATTACTGCAGGGGGGCTAAGAGCCAGGACACACACGCATGCACGCACACACACGCACACACACACAACCCACAGATACACAATCTTGTGCTAATGCATAAAGGGCAAATAGGGCAAATTTTAAAAAACGTGTTAATGAAAAAAAGTGTTTTTGTTCCCCCCCCCCCACCCCCCAACCACAACCTCGAATTCTCTGATTTATATTTATATTTACCTATTTTTAATTATTGCAGTGTATTGTTTTTACATTTATATGACAGTATCATATATATCGTTTGGAAAATGATTTATACAAAGCGAAATACCTTGCAAATAAAAATAAAAAAATTAAAAATAAATGGAAAAAAACCAAAACAAACAAACAAACAAAAAGAAAAACAGGATTAACTATAAATTAAATATATATTTAAATAGATTATGAAATATTTAGAATCATTTTTTTTTTATTATTTGGACGGTTGAAGTAGGAAGCGCAGAAACGCTGGTGAGAACATTCAAACGGTTGGAAATATAGAGCTGAAGAACAAAACAAAAGAGAAAGTAGAGAGAGGGGAGGTAGCAGATAGGCGAGGGGATTGCGTGCAGAGAAAGAGGGTCGCCTGAGTGCGTGAGAGGGTGCGAGGAAAGAGGGTTTGTTTTTTTTTCCTTTCCCCAGGAAGAAAAAAAAAAAAAAAAGAGAGAGAGAGAGAAAGAGGGGAGTACTTACTGGACTCGCAGCACACAGTGACTTTGAGCTTCATGCACGGAAGGGGGGGTCCATCATCCACAGACAGGGCTGGTAGAGAGCAGGGAGAAAAACAGAACGCAGTTAATGTGTGCTTTGGAAAGCATCAAGGGGAAAAAACGATAATCAATGCTCAAAAAGACCAAAAAAAAAAAAGGGACAAAATGACTCCCAAGACTTTGATCCCACAGCGAGAGGACAAAAAAAAAAAAAGAGAGAGAGAGAGAGAGAGATGAAATGACTCTTCCATTAGCACAGGGCTGAAACACAAGACTACTGAACTCCTCCACGTTTTGGGTGTGGATGCAGCAAGCTGGGTACATTTTAATCATTAGTTCGGAATTAGCTTGCAGGAGTATCTCGCGAAAGGAAAAGCACATCCAGTTAAAGGAAAGCAAGCCGTTCGAAAGGTTTACGAAGTCAAGAGATATGCGGAATCCGCATTCAGTTTGCATACACGGTGTAATTTGTGATTCGTCATAGGTTGCGGGATTTGATTCATTTTTTTCCCCCACCCGAGCACCTCTGTTACACGTGTACATCGTGCCTCGACTGGGACGTGTGCAATTAGTGCGTCTCTGTTTGCACAAAACACGTAGGCTTTCTGAGTTACACTCAAATGATGGCTCAGTGCATCATATCACAAGGTCTCATCTCATCAGTGGCATTGTAAGCATGATCCCTGCTGCAAAACACACTCGAAATGGGTTTAATGGTTTTAATGGAAACTGTAAGGGTCCCTGTGGGTCTCTACTGGAAATTTGCTGCCTTTTATTGGTGGCATGTTATAGTAAGTCTAGTGTATAACCATTAAGGAGCAATGCAATAATAGTAATTGTAATGGTTTTAATGGTTCACAGCTGATGGTTTGTAATGGTATTTGTAGTGGAAACCAACAGAATTTCTGTGATGGTTTCTATTGTTTTTCTATTGGTTTCTATAGTCTCCCCCGCCCCCAACCCCCCACACACACACACACACACACAATTAAAAGCAGATATTTTCACAATTTCTCATCCCTGAAAATAGACCTAAAATGCCAGAGTTCCACAGCCTCTTTCTCGGGCACTGTAGATTGCAGCGGTGCAGGGCTGGGGTCATTTGAAAGCGACTGAACGGTTCATTTTAACGGTTAGAACATGGCCGTGGAACCATACCGTGTAACCTATAATGCATAATACATTGTGATCTGGAGCTATCAGTCACTTCACAATTGCAGATGATAATGGCGCGGCCTCTCCACGAAAGTACAAGGGCATGTGATCAGTGTGTTTTTCATATATTTTCACTGTGAGTTGTGCAGATTCGGGACTTTCAGTGTTCAAACAGTGTAACTGCATCGGATGCATATTTCATAGAATGAATCACTACATTTTTGCATCGTGATACCTTCTGTCGTGACGCCCCGTTACATTACACCCCTAGTGTTTACTGATGGATGTGTCAGTAAAGTCATTGGGAAAATATTAGCCCTAATACCCATGCAGTCTAGTTTGCGTTTCACCAGACATGACTGTCACTGACGAGCTGCGTGAATCTACAGTCTGGGCTAGAACGAAATCAGCATTTCTTCATACCATTCTGTGTGATTTTCTTACAACCACTCGAGGCGCTGTTGAGTCAAAATATTTCACTTTAAGACTTCATTAACCGCAAATAATGAAACCTAGAATTAGTCCATAGAGGATTTCGCAAAGTCTTCTTGATATTGCTGCAGCTGTTTTTGATGCGATTTGAGCAATTGTTTGTGTTTTTATTTTTGCAGAAAAACTACTTGTATCGGTGAAATCGCAATCGCATGAAATTCTGTCGCACGGCCTTTCAGTCAGTACGTTTACATGGACAACAATAATCCGATATTAACCCGATTAAGACGATACTCTGAACTAGCATGTAAACAGCGATTATTAATCCGACTAAAGTCATACTCGAAGTACCGTAATTTCCGGACTATAAGCCGCTACTTTTTTCACACGCTTTGAACACTGCGGCTTAAACAGCGATGCGGCTAATTGATGGATTTTTACGGGCTAACGAGTTTCATGCCGCCAAAACTTTTAGCCTCGTCACATCGGACCAATGAAATGACCCAACAGGTCACAGTGGACCGATGAAACTGTTCGAATTAAATCTAACGCGCTCACACTACATTCTTCAGATCAGTCGTTTTGCGCTTCATGCACACCCCCTCATCAGGGAAAACACACGAAGAAATGCATATGATGCCGCTTTGAAGTTAAAGGCGATCGATCTGGCTGTCGAAGAAGGAAATAGAGCTTCTGCACGTAAGCTTGGCATCAATGAATCGATGGTGAGACGTTGGAGACGGAGGCGTGAAGAACTGACTCGATGCAAAAAGACGACAGAAGAGAAGAAGACTGAGACTGAGGAAGTGTGTGACGAAGTACCGGTAATTCTGAGGCTGTTCGATTCCGACACTGAAGAAGACGACTTTAGTGGTTTTAGTGCGCAGGAGGAAGATGAAGATAGCGATCACAGGCACTGTCCGGGAAAAAAAGCATTTACGGTACGTATTTAATTAAAAGTTCAAAAAAAATCTTTCCATGTCAATATCTCATGTTACAACGTGGACACCTGCGGCTTATAAACAGGTGCGGCCTATATATGTACAACATTTTTTTTCTTTTTAAAGTTAGTGGGTGCGGCTTATATTCAGGTGCGCTCAATAGTCCGAAAATTACGGTAAACACAAATCGAATTCAGACACAAAATTGTATACGGTACCATAACGAAGACCGGCGTTATGTGCGGCGTGGTGTGGCGTGATGACGTAATGGCGTGTGCTACGTTCTTTAACATGTAAAACGGGAACATGAAAGGAGTATTCTAAAAGCGGCTCATGTAAACACCTTAATCACAATATTGTCTTATTCAGAATAAGTTCAATAATTAGATTATTACTGTCCATGTAAACCTAGTCACTGATGTTTGTTGGTAAATGAGACCTTTTAGCTGTACTAATGTCCGACGCACGTGAATCAAAGGGGGCATTGACTGAATGTGCGTTGTGATGCCATCATGTGATTACATTACAGAGTAAAACAGCCAAACAGCTTCAGCCAAGCCACCGTTACAGTCAGGGAACGGACAGACCACACTAATGCCACACGTGCGTGCGATATTTGTGTCATTCCGGTACGGAGTGCTCTAACCATGCTAACCATGCCTTCGTGTGCTGTTGATTATACAGTCGCTAGGAGAGCTAACACAGTCGCTACTGCTTAAACTCTGCACGCTGCATTAGCTTTAACGCGAATTAGGACATAAACTCCGGCTTTGGCCTGATGATATTAGCAAGAATATTTTAAAGCATAATGGCTAATGTAGCAAAAAAAATTCATACATCAATATAGACAATAGAAATTACCATAAGTCATTTAACACTGTTTATCTGGAAAAGGAAGTTGTATAGATAACCCATTACATTGTACAGTATATGTAACTAAACTTAAGTATGCATTTAAAAAATATATATATATTTCTCTTGTAATTCCTTTTCCCCCGCATGTCAGAAGTAGCTTTTATCGTCAATTCAGGTCCGTCGTGACTATTCCTTTTTGGAAAGTACCGTTGATTCCTCATTTAAATCACACCACTCATAACTATGAATCCATAACAGCCAGTTTCAGTAAAACACGTCGGCCATTTCTTCCTTCTCCAGAAAATAAAAAGAAAGGTTTTAAACGAACTCTTATCAGCTGCACATATATCCAGTTAGCCTGCGCCTGTGAGTTTGCATTGACACAAATGAGAATGGCTGACTCCAGCTGGGTTGTTAGTACGAGTGAGTGTGTGTGTGTGTGTGTGTGTGTGTGTGTGTGTGTGTCTACTTCAAGACACTTGGGCAGCACATTAATGCGAAATGAGAATATGAGGATGTATGGAGAGTATTTTTAAGAACAGTGAGCTAAGCAAAACTCAGCACAACTGCCACATGGAGAAGAGGTCACTGCTAAGGATTGTGGGTAACAAGGTGCATCCTGATGATTTGCTGGGATTGCAGGGGCCTTTGGTATTTCCGTCTCTAATTACCGAGCGCATGCTTACGTACAGGACTGTACGTTTACTTCTCCAAAGTATTTGGCGGCTCTCTGGGGAACCCCGTCAGATGTCGGACTAAATTCTGGGAGAAAAAAAAAAAAAAAAAAAAACGGATCGTAAAGTCCGGACTTTCACTAAAACTATGTGGAAATGTTTGTATTTCCTTTAGAAATGTGGTTTTCAAAACTACAGATCACGGGTCCTCAACTGGCAGATCAGGGTCTGTATGTGGACCTAGCTAAGTATTTCAGCACACCAAACAGCCGACCTGATGAAAATAAATAAATAAATAAAATGGCCGACGACCAGCGGGTCCAGTTTTCTAAACACGAGCACATTTTGCCTTTTTAGCTGAAGGAGGCTCATCAAATCGGAGACAGCGCTGGAGAAGCTCAGAACAGGGAACGTTTTCATAGCTCTTCTTACTGTATGTTTTTCATTGTATTTACTCTCTCTTGTCTGATAAAACTGCCAACATGGCTTTTATTTTAAAGTTGAAGACGACTAGACAGAGCAGTGCTGGTTTATTCACAAAACAGATGCCTCATGAGTCCGTAGTCTCACCATGAAAACACTTGGAATGGGTTATATTTATAGAAATAAACTAATTTAATTAATGGTTAAAGCTTATTTAAGGTGTTGACGTCATTTCCGCTGAAACAGGAAGTCAGGGCAGGACATAGCGAACGGCCCCTTCCCCTTTTTAAATGGTCAATAGCCTTTAGCTTACCTCACAGCCCGGGCTAAGCCGTACTTGACAGTTAGTACCATGGACATGAGCCAGAGCAATGAAAAGTGAATGAATTGAAGAGATTTCCTTCTTAACCAGCTTACAGTTGGAAAACTGAATAAAGCGTGCGAGTTCGAACAGCCGAAGGCACGTTTACATTTCTCTCGCTCACCAACCGCAACTTCAGCAAGGTGATTAGTATAGCGTTGGGGGCGGGACACTTCAGATTCTAGAGAGTGTTTGATCGGACAGAAAATCTGACGAGACGCTGGAGTGCAGAATGATGTCATCCAAATGGTTGATCTGTATTTGTGGTAGTGAGAGAGACTGTAAAATCTGAATGAAGAGTTGTGCCCAAAAGTTTGTGTACCCCTTGCAGAATCTGCTAAATCTTAATACTTAACAATATAAGAGGGATGATAAAAATCCCATGTTATTGTTTATTTAGTTCTGTCCTGAATAAGCTAGTTCACATAGCAGATGTTTACATATAGTCCACAACACAAGATTATTGCTGAATTTATCAAAATTACCCAGTTCAAAAGTTTACACACGCTCGATTCTTAACCCTGTGTGTCGTTACCTGGATGATCCATGACGTTACCTCCAGGTCCTGCACATTCTTAACTTTTCCAGCATCTTCTGCATATTTGACCCCTTTCCAACAGCGACTATATGATGTCGAGATCCATCTTTTCACACCGAGGGCGACTGAGGGACTCTGACACAACTATTACAAAAGGTGCAAACATCCACTGATGCTCAAGAAGACAACACGATACATTAAGAGTCAGGGGGGTGTAAACTTTTGAACAGGATGATTAGTGTAAATTGTTAGTATTTTCTCTTCTGGGAGACATCTTAGTTATCATCTGAAGGGCAGTACTAAATTAAAAAAAAAAAAGATCTTCAAACAAAATAATAACAATTTCCACTGATCGTCCTGTTCAAAAGTTTGCGCCCTCTTTTTTTGGTAACAATATTAAGATTTAGCAGATTCTGCAAGGGGTGTGCAAACGTTTGGCCACAACTGTATATATCTACTAAATGCGAATTCTGGCATTGTTTTGGAGCACACTAGCTTAGAGATAACCTTAAGGCTAACGCATTCATACGAAAAGCCACAAAAACCTTTCACAGCTGTGATTGCATGGGGACTTTAAAAGCTTTGAAAGGTAACTAGTCTCCATTGAGTCATCTCAACTGCTTATCTGGACCTTTGTATGCAAGGAATTTTATGTAACTGGACCTTTAAATAAAGTTTATATAGTAGAAAACAAATCAGTGTTCCTATTATATTATAAACCCTATAAAGAGATGAAAAAAAAAAACAACAACCCACACAAATAAGCTATTTGAATAGAATCTCCTGGTCCTTTGCTTCTGCTCACTGGGCTGTAAGTCTGAACATTAGTTACATCAACACATCATTACACAATAGTTTAAGTAAATAATGAGGAAACGCACACAGGCCGAGTGTGAAGCGTGTAGACTGAGGGACACAATAGGCTCTGTGCTGTGTATACCGAGGGTCATGCTTGAACAATGCTCCATTGTCCAATTCAACACAACAGTAATTTATGCAAAGATACTTTCGCCCATGTCTGTCTCTTCCCTTTCTTTTCCTCCACCCTTTCCGTGGCCTCTGTTGTCCCACTCCCAGTTTTACCCCGGCGCTATCTTCCCTCCTTCTTTTCAGCGTCTTCGCTTGTTCCTCGACACCCTTTCGTTTGCACTCTCTTTTGTTCAACTGCTTCGTTCTGCGTCACTGCGTAGCCATCGATCGATTTTTCCTTTCGCCGTCTCCGCCGTCGTGCTTCTTGTCATATTATGTTCTTGATATTATTTTTAACCTATTTACTTTAGTCCGTGTTTCGGTCCTAGGCAGCAGAGTGAAGCATTTGTGTGAAAAAAAAAGAAAAAGAAGAAGAAGAAAAAGAAGAAAAAAAAAGACAGGATAAAGCCATCATGTCGTTTTTAAAGCCATTAACCACATTTCAGTAAAGCAATGCTAAGCTAATGCATCAATGAATAACAAAATTCAAAATGGTGGCTTGGCAGTTAAGCCTCTGGGTTACTGATCGGAAGGGCGGGGGTTCAAGCCCCAGCTCTGCCAAGCTGCCACTGTGGGCCCTTGAGCAAGGCCCTTAACCCTCTCTGCTCCAGGGGGCGCTGTTTAGGACGTTTACACAAAGTGGCAGTCTGGTCTTTGGAAGAACCGACCGGGCTCACGGATATACCTGGAGGTTTCTAGAACATTCTGAGAAAATATGGAAATGGATTCTAACATTTCTACAACGTTCCTGCAACATTGAAAAAATTTTTACACAAGTGTAACGTTTGTGTCATATAACTAAATTATATTCTTTGTTATATTTTTAATCTTTATTATAATTTTATATACCGGTGTGGTTGTAAAAAGCATTTCACTGCGTGTCACACTACGTACGGTTATAAGACATTTGATTTGACATTTCCACGTTGCTAGATTTGGTCTGCCTGAACAAAACCTTGATTACGTCACATCGCATGTTCGTTGTGCAAATGTTCATTTTCGTAGCATTACTACAAAACCTTGTTGGAATCTGTGTGGAACACACACACACACACACACACACACACACGAGTCACTCACAGCTGTAGTAATAGTGGTGTCCAGGGAGGAACTCGAAGCCCAGAGAGAAGGGCGTGAAGCGCTGGATCTTCTCGGAGAATCGGACCGGGCCGAAGGGCGCGTACGGAGAGTTGCACTCCCACCTCTTAATCGCCCCTTCGGTGTCACGGCAGCCCTGAAACTGGTTCTCGGCCACCAGATAGAGCGCCAGCGTCTCCGGAGGGCTTTTCTCGGGAGAGCCGGACGGGTAGTGAGGGCACAGGATGTCCAGGTAGTCGGTCAGATTCACCTGGACTGAGTAGTCATCGCTCGTTAACCTGAATAAGAGAGAGAGAGAGATGGAAGGGGAGAGAGAGAGAGATAAATCAGCGGTTGTATTTCTATCACAAAAACGATTCATAGCCGTCATAGGTGTTAAAGATGGCTTGGCTCCAAGACGACCGTGCTAGACTTCCGGTAGGCCAGTAAATCAGGAGATGTGGTAGGTTAGCACGCAGATTTCAGCTCTTCTGTGAAATATCGGCGACAATCGATCACTCGGCCGTTCTAATCAAGAGTCCCCATGCAGCTGCACCCGGCGCGTGCACGTATCGCAGTGAGGGTTTTAGCTGCAGGCCCAAGAGAGCGAGCGCAAACTCAATGATGTGAAACCGTTTCTGGACTAATTAAACAGAGAAAATTAGAGGAGGTTTGTGTAATGACTGCTCTGATTGGGAAAAGAGAATCCAGGGCTTGGAGAGTAGTGGGATGTTTAAGGGCCAAAGACACTGCAAGTTCATGGCAGCTATATGCTAATTAGTGAGAGAGACTCACTCTCGAGTACACACACACACACACCAAAGCTAAAGTAGTGAAGTCCCTCTAATAGGCTGAACATTAGCATATAATAGCCCTTTGGTTGTTTGGCAAGAACGCTGGTTCTTGTTTACATCCTGTTGCCTTTAAGGAGCTGTTTACTGGTTTACTATCAATAACAGAGAGATAGAGAGAGTGAGAGAAAATATTCCCTTAAACCACTCACTCGATACACCAGCGCTAAAGAGAGTTGCATCAAATTCTAAAGAAGGTCTCATGTCCAGAGGAAAGGGAGAAAAAAAGAAAGAAAGAAAAGAAAAAACAGAGAAAAAGGGGGTTAGAAAACAGGGGAGAGGCGAGACACAGAGGACGCAGAGGAGAGGAGTGACAGAAACGGAGAGAAAGAGAGAAGGCTAAAGAGGTGGAGGGAGGTTCGACTTTAATTAGTCGCCCTAGAGAGAGTTTGGCAAGAGACAGCATGAAGACAAGATGGATTTTAATTGGTCTGCTGTACCACAAGTGTGCATACGCGTGTGTGTGTGTGTGTGTGTGTGTGTGTGTGTGCGTGCGCAAGCACCGTAGAACGCAAGCGATGCAAAGGGGCCCACAGAGGAGCAGAAAAGACAGGCTGTGAGAGCGAGGAGGCCAGTCCGAGTCCATCATGGTGACTCTTTAAGAAGAGGTGACTGAGCAGCGTGAGACGGCGAGAGAAATAGTGAGCAAGAGAAAGTCGGCGGAGAGGAAACGAATGAAAGAAAGACGGGGGAGGGGTCATCTCAAATTAAGTGGGCGGGTACAGAGAAGACAGAAAAGGGCTAATGAAAGAGCAGCGAAGCAGCGAGGAAGCAAGGGAACGAGGGAGAGGCGGATTTTTCGAGGGGTCATGAGACGAAAGAGAGGATGTTATGTCAGGGAGAGGAAAGTAGGTATCCGACAGACTCTCACTACAACAGAGGTAAAGCCGTGTCCCAGTTAAAATATTAATGCGGAAATCTGCTGGCGAGTTTGGTGTCTAGAAGGCAAACGACTAAAAATGTACCTTACTTACTTTGTATGCACGCTCAGACACTGATCATACCAACCACCGGTGTACTACACATGTTTGGCTCTCAGCTGATTTGCGCCCACAAAACTCCACAAAACGCAACGGAGAACTGAAGACGATAAAACGTCGACTAACCAGTGAAAGCAAACCTTCCAATAACGCAGCTCGGCCAAAGACACACACTCCTGCAGTACAGGAGCAAATTCGTGTGTCCTACTGGACCATGTAGTCTCATTTGAAAGACTTACAGATGAGGAAACACAAGCAAAGTGATATATCAAGCGGACGAGTTGTGCTACCGTACAAGACCTTTAATTGAGTTCTAGAGAAGCAAAGTGCGCAGTCGAGGGGTAAGGTTCTGGACAGGGACCTTGAGACACGCTGAGAAGGTATTACTAAGATTCGGTCGTTAATCGATTGCAGATTGCGTGAGGGAGAGTATGCCTTCAGGAGAGAGTTGAGGCATGGGGGTTGCTGTTCCAGACAAGGTCTTATATGTGAGCATCGAGGCCTTGAATTTGCTACAGAGAGCCAGTGGAGGGAGATGGAAAGGGGTGTGACATGGCTTCTTTTGGGAACCCTTTTTCTTTAGTCCATAACGCGAAACGACACAAGTTTCATTCAATTCATGAAGCTCTTTCATCTCGACTGCGTAATCCATACACCGAACTGCAGTAATTCGTGACAGTCAGACGGCTTGAAAGCTATCAATCAAGGATGCGAGTCTCCTCAGACACACGTTCATACAAAAGCAGCAGGTCTTGTAGCATTCGAGAGGACAACATACTTCTGAACGAACCCGGTTCGCACGAACATCTCGCGTTTCTCGTGTCAATCGCCCCCGCAAACAACGAACGCAGAACGCCGATAATACCTGCGATTCAGCCGAATTGCTAAACGAGATCCACCGAGCACTCTTAGAAAACGTCCATGGGATCAGCATCAGAATTCTACGCTTTACCTAGCTGCTTCCACAATAACTGCTATGTCCATATTTGGTATAAGCTAATCTGCTGAAGACTCAGTCACAGCATGTTACGTTTACATTTAGAGCATTTTTAAATTATTGGCACCTATCTTCTGCACTACCTGTTCCACACTAAAACCGTGCACACTGTCACTTCCTGTGCCTATTGTCCTGCTTTAGTCGTACTGTACCGTCCTGTGTTGTTAGCCCACGTCTGCACGTCTTTATATAGAAAGTGTAGATCTTATTTAGTTCTGTGTCTCATGTGGTTCGTGTCGTGTTTTATGTGGTCCTGGCTGCAATGACAACAAAACCACTTGAACTCGAACTTGAGAACATCAAACTTTTCAAAAACCAACTCAAAGAAGTGTTTATAGACAAAATGTCCATCAACTGATCAGTTGAATGTGACTAGCTGTCCTCATCAATCAGCGCACAAATACTCAATTAAAAAACAACAACCAAATGGTATGATCTACAGGTTCTGGTCGTTGGATCAAAATGGACGACATCTCTCCTTCTTCTTCTTCTTCTTCCTCTTCTTCGTTAAAAGTTATTTTTGCGCTTTGGTTTGCTCAGCGTTTAGACACGACGCTCGTGAATTCAGCCTGAAAAACACATTTAACGTAAGAATATCGTGCCCAGCGATAGCTCTGCATCCTGTATACAGTAATGGCACAGAATATAAATTACAGTGAAGCGTCTGTGTAACTACAGATCACGCTCAGTAGTGAAGCCAGCTGTGATTACATAGGCTTAAAAATAGGTGAGTGGAGGGTGGGCCACGTGTAATTATGTGGTAATAATATAACTAGGCAAACGCTAAAACCCTAAACGGAGACAGCAAGACTGAGTTAAGGCGAAGTTATTACTGTAAAAGAGGCACAAATCGGCGAGGCGAAATGAAGTGTCTTGATAGAAGTCTTCATCCGGCTTTCTAAAAGTGTGTGCGCTCGTGTGAGTGTGTGTGTGATGGGGAGGAAAGGAAAAGCACGGAAGAGGTTTATTGCACTTCCGCCACGGTGTGACCAGAGCTCTGTGTCACTTAACAGCAACCTGATCAATGACCATGACGGGGCATTGGCGATCAATCTGTGTGAAGGGCTGCATCGATCGGGAATCAGTCAAACGCGTCGCTGGCGAGTCCCACTGATCGATACGGCGTCTGTGTTCGACGCCCTCGAGCTGCACAACACGTCTCAATTAAACACACACACACACACACACACTCAACAAGCACACCTTAATTATCTCACAGCAACAGTAGCAGCGAGGAAAAATAACAGTACCTGCGCACTACCAGTTCCCTGATGCTGTTTGAGCACACGGGGAGCACCACCGACTCCGAACCGCATGGTCGGCTACGTCCGTTTCCGTTTTTCAATTTCAATTTGATTTGTATAGCGCGTTTAACAATGGACATCGTCTCAAAGCAGCTTTACGGAGATATATAAACACAGGATAGAGATTTTAAGGTTGTGAATGTATCCCTTTTGAGCGAGCCGGTGGAGACGGCGGTGAGGAAAAACTCCCTAAGAGGATATGAGGAAGAAACCTTGAGAGGAACCAGACTCAGAAGGGAGCCCGTCATCGTCTGGGTAACGACGGAAAGTTCATTAGGGTTTTGTTGAACTAGTCCACTGTTCACTAAAGGAGACCCGAGTACAAACCTGCATGTGGTAAATACAGTCCCAAGACCATAGCAGCAACCGTAGTCTCGTACTGGTTTTTAGCTTTCGTCTTGCTGCAACGCTCGATTTGCGTATTAAAACACACCCTCAGACTGTTACATTATTGTAACCCGCATCGGGGTTCACACCATCCAATAAAAACAAACCAGGTATTAAAGTGGAAGGAAGTTGATCGAGCCTGTTAAGGTATACCGGATGAATTGCGAGCCGCGCCTACGTTTTCATTAATTATACTGTGCTTTTCTTATGACGACGCCCTGGAAAGGAGGATGCATCATTAGCACATAACAAGACTTCCACCGATTAATTAGATCGTTCCGATCATTAGGAGGAGATGCGCTTACTTCCCAGGACCAACACAAAGCTGCTTAGCCACACTAAAATAACTATAAACGACAGCCATGTTATTTCTTTGTACCGGACTGGTCGAGTCTGGTGCCATGCTGAGACCGAGTCTTGATTTTCTGCGGGTGACCTGCTTGCACCTGACGAAACGGCAAACGAAGGACTTCGAAATAACCGATCTACACGACGCGGGTGTAAAGCACGCCCGAGATCAACGCGGTTATTTTGAAGCGGTGCGGCAAATCCTGACGAACTTCATAAAAGGGATATTTCAGCGTGCAGAAAACCTGAACCTGCAGGCGGAATGATTTCAAGGGTAAGAGCGAGACCGTGAAAGAAGAGAAACAATAATGTCAATCTTCCCCTTTACCGATCTTTGTGAAGGGAAGCTGGGAAAGAGGAAGGAGTGAAAACGTGGGTGTGTAAGTAATAGTCTGTTGGATCAGACACTGATCGGGGCGAGCTTGCAGCGTTTCTGTCAATCTCAGCAGTTCCTTTGCTTCTACGGTTTCCTTTTTTTTTGTCTCGGCTTTATCTTCGGCTTCAAAAGCCCTTCAGATTAGCCACTCCAGACATCCTCATGATGGTTTGATGCTCCTCTTGAGGATGTAGGTCATTTCGACAGCTTGAATACTCACTGGAGAAAATGACTGAGTTCAGATTCCCGAGGAAAAGGGTGTTTCTACAGGACACTGTATATGTTCCCGAACCAGCGCTTAACTATAACCTTAGCTAGCTAGTTGTACAAACTTTGGGGTGCGACGAGGAGCTCCAGTGCTGCAGTCTCTGAAATAACTGGCATCTGTACAGCCTCTCTAGACCTCAGGTTCCCACCCAAAATGCCACGGCTACCTCAGCTCGCACCAAAGCCCTGCACGAAATGATGGCTCCATTTCTGGAAGAATGTATGCTTTGCTGTATGCTTCCTGACTCCAATTGATGGACAACTTTGCCAAAAAAAAAAAAAAGTGCGAAGGTCACCATGCACTTCAGATCATTCTAAAGCATGGAAATATTCCGCCCTACACAAGAAGTCTGCTCACACACGCAGCAACGCAGTGGAGCCAAAACGGAACCATTACAGCGCAAGCTACATGCTTTGAATAATGGATCAACATTCGTAGTAAATGTTAAAAAAAAGTGTATGTGTGTGTGTGTGTGTATAAGAATGAAAACGGAGCGCTAGCGGCACCACCAGCACCTTTGATCCCTTTATAAAAGAGAATAATTAAAGCATGAACAATTCCACGAGCGTAGTGGAGGAATACAAAACAGGCTGGATTGCGTGATTACCGAAATAAGCGGTGCTCTCGAGCCTCCGTTGTTCGGTAAGCGAGGGCGTAATTGCTAAATGGGCCTGATAATTGGGGAACAATGCTATGTTGTCTACATGAAAACATACAAACATGGTGGGAAGCTTGGTAAACTGCAACAATAGGGAGATGTTTGAGGGCTTGAGAACAAGCAGTCGGGTGGGTATACTGTTGGGTAAAAGATGAACGCACAGAGAGTCCTGTAAGGGAAGTGGTAAAGAGAGCAGTCTATGGCTGTAGTATGCCACCTACCACCACCAATATCTACAGTTGCGTACTATTTTAACGTACCATTTATTGCGGGAGTATGTAGGTCGGGTACATATTAGCATAGCTAGCATTTTTATACAGCTGTTCAAAGCTCTGCTTAGAGTTTACACCGACAGTGGACTACAGATGTATTGCTAGCTACAGCTTATGAGCAGAAGATAAGAAATGAAAGATCACTTTCATTTCTGGTGCATTACGCAGTCAATCGGAGAATATCTCATGCCAGTTCCCATTGCTGATTCAATACACTCAATCAGTGCCAACAGTGCTGAACACACTGCAAAAGGCAAAGCTTGGATCCTCGATGGCCGCCAACAGCAGTCAGCTTTGTGTCTTACACCACGTGTCCAAATGCACAGATTGTAGCTGAACGCCACTGCACAGACCTCCCTCTGCTCGTGTTGTTGGCTTCCTTTGATGTCGACTTGTATCTGGTTATGGCGAATCGAAAAAAAGGTTCCTTTTTTTTTTTTTGTAGATCTCTAGTCTGATTGGCTGGCTGAACAGCGCAATGTGTGCCGGATTTTCGGCAGCGCAGTCGCAAGTGGACATGTAATGTTAAGGCATCAAGTCGAGATGAGAATAAAAAGGGGGTGGAATAAAAAATAAAAATAAATAAATAAAAAAACGAGTGGTAATGGAGATAAACTGTAAATAAACTCATGTGGAGCATCTCTAAGAAAAGTTGTTTTAAAACCGAAACATGGATGCAAGTAAGGGGATAATGAATACATGTGGCCAGAAGGTGAAACGTGCCCTCAGAATTCAGCATTCTCCAATGGAGCACTTAATACGAGAGAAAGGACGAGTAGCAATTACAAAGAGGAAGTGCTAAAGGAAGTGTTGATTAGAGAGATACAGAGAGAAAGAAGATTTTCAGGCTTTCTGAGGCCTGAAGGTGGGCAGACATGCTCAGTCGAGCTCAACTTCTCTTTCATGGAGATCTCCAGCATGGAATCGCTGAGAAGACCCAGACTCAGAAATCTTGGCAGCAGAGGAGGCAGAATGGTACAGACGTGGAGAAAGGAGGTGTGATCTTCCATTGCACCAATGCCTTCCATAACCGGGTCGAGATGGAGCTAACGAAACAGTGGTTTTAGAAGTGTGAGTGATTCCGCTCATCAGTAGCGATCAGTCGTCTATATTTTGCTCCCGTTCCTCCCCGTCCCGCGCTGCTGAATATTCCAAGTGACCTGCATCAAAGCCACCCTTGCCTTTCCCATTAACCCTCAAACCTCTCCCTGTCCGCCTCTTCCTTTCTATCTCATCAGGTCATGTTAGTCAAGGTGTCGACAGGCATAGCTCAAGGTGACGACTTCTAAGAGCTGTCTCAACATAAAACAGCATCAGGAGAGGTGGGAAAAAAAAATTAACTGGACTAAATGAATTAAATAATTAATGTCTACCAGAGGGTTAGTTGCTGCCTCAGAGCTCTAGGGACCCTGGTTTAAACCTGAGCTCGGGTTACTGCCGAGGCTACTCCTCGTGTCTGTCTGGGTTTCCTCCAGTTCCCCACCCCCTTCCTAAAAACCCTTAAGTGAGAACGTAGGTGGTAATAATCCAGCAGTATGTAGACTGGCTAGTATAAATTGCCCTTCGATGTAAATGTGTGTGTTGCAATGGACTGGTCTCCCATCTAGGGTGTATTCCTGCGTAACGCCCAGTGTTCCCGGGACAGGCACGGGATCCACCACGGCTCTGATCAGGAGTCGCTGATACAGTCCAATCAGAGTGCTCTCACATTTACGCCATTTGGCAGACGCCCTTATCCAGAGCGACTTGCCTGCTTACGTACGCGGTCCTCGGTCTGTTTAGTCCAATACAACGGGTCCGAGAGCATCTGAGCCAAGTCTTTGCTTCGTTTCATTGCAAGCAGTGAGAAAATAAACCAAAATCAAAAATACACCAACCAAAAGTAGCCAGTTTGACTCTGGATCAGAGCCAACAGGTGTGAAAACACCCGAGACTCCCAAACCCCTCAGAGCTTTGTGGACATCAGGTGATGTGGTCATGTCATGTCTAACTGGACGTACACGTGTGTGTGTGTGTGTGTGTGTGTGTGTGTATGTGTATATATCTGGAATGTTCCTGTGTTCATATTTAAATGAAGTTAGAAGCATACCAATGTAACACCCACATCAGGGTCCGAGTTGATTCCGACACTGGACACTGGATTGGGCGGCGACACAATTTTTCAATCGACGCAAGTGATATTAAGTGACGCGACGCAGTGTTTTTCATGTGAACACGGAACCGTTTGCCTTAAAGCAGGATATTTTGCGTAACACGGCAACAGAAGCTTGAGAGCACGTCTGCTTATAACAGGACGTCGGTATCAGACTGGTATCAGGTCTCAGCCCATCAGTATTGTATATATATATATATATATATAAAATAAAAAGAAGAAGAAGAAATGCCTTGATTAGATTAATAAATGGCAGAACTCTAGCACACATGACGTTCAGATCGAAATGTTAAAATCAGGATGTCACACCGCTAAAAACTTGGGTTTCGCTTCTAAACAACGAAAAACTAAAGAATAATTCGTTTTTGATAAATGGCAGACAAAAATCGCTCTTTGTACTGGACCGTAATTGGCTCTTTACGTCAGCCCTGTTACTCCACATTGTACCCCTTCTCCTTCCACTCTCTCTCTCTCTCTCTCTATCTCCGCGTCTCTCTTTCCTGCTCTTCTCAACATCCGTCCTTCCTGCCTTTCGTAACCTTAAGTACCCTCATGCTGTTTCCTATGTAGCCACTCTTGTTCGTCAGTGCCCGTTCTCCTTCATTTCTCCATGCTCTAGTCCTCAAACATTTCTTTCGCGATGCCAGACTTTGCGATTGGGCAAACCGAAGTGGCTTCAAGTAAACTTGACCCTGAATAGTCTGTCTTTTCCCGGTGTGTAGTCTACACATCGGGATGTTTTTGGGTCCGCTCTGCTCTCTTGCTCTTCCTCACTGGCCAGGTGTGACGGCTGGAAGCAGAGTTGCGTCTTCCAAGCTTCGACTCGGCTTCCTGTAGACGGGCTGGGTTTCCTCTCGACACGAACACGCTTGGAAAGGTCGGAAACTCTACGTTGGACTGTACTGTACGCTTGCTTAATACTCTCGAGCAACTCTCTTTGTCTTTATGTATCGAGCGCATCGCTGTTAAATGGCTTCGGCTCGTATATAATTCCATTTCAGCTCCCAACTTTATTGCTCCGGGGTTGCGAGGAGCTTGGCTCAGACAACAGCAGCTGAGATTAAAAGCAAAAAGGTTTCATTTGTCCACGAGCAATAGAGAGAAAAGGAACGTGTATCGCGGCGGTTTTCATTTGCGTGAACGCGTTGCTGGAAACACCGCAAAGACGTGCTTTTTGTCCCTAGAGGAGGAAGGAAGAAAAGAAAAGAAAAAAAAAAGCGTTTGGGTGTTTGTGTGCGAGTGTGAGAGAGAGACAGAGAGCCTAGCGCAGTACTTTCAACGGATGCTCGAGGAGGCTAAATTAAATGCATTATGAATTCTCAACAACTTTTTTTCGCGCAATAACGTTTTGGAAACAATTCACAGCCGTGCGTTTGCGGCAGATGGCGAGTTCCAGTTCGTATCTGCATGCTAGGCAAGCAGCTGATGTTGTGTGCACGGCAAACTCACAAACTGGGCCTTTTCAGAAGAACTGCAGGGGCAACTCCTCTATAAAAGCAATCATGTGGGGCTGGCTGTGTGTGTGTGTGTGTGTGTGTGTTTGTTTGTGTGTGTGTGTGTGTGTGGGTAAGGGAGGCAGGTGGTTAGCATTTAGGAAGGCACTGAAAGCCTCCCAGAGTTTAAATGCGTTTATCAAGCCGAGAGTAGTGGCTATTTTCTGCGTGTTAGCTCTGCGGTCCTTTCGCCGAGAGTCAGCAGGAGCAACGGCACCACCGAGAGCAGGACAAGTCCACTTTAAAATGGCGTACGTGAGGAAGAGGGTGTCAAGGTCTGAAAGATTAACGGAACGACCATCGAAGCCTTCGACGCCAGCTTGATCCGCTGACACGACAGTACTCAAGTGGACACTGGGAGCCCATTTTGTTGCTAAATGCAGATATGAAAATGGCTTTCTCTGCTTTTTCCTCCGATTTTTCCATTTCAAAAAGGGGGGGGGGGGGAAGCATAAGAGGTCTTTTAAAGTGGACTTCAGTCTTTTAAGACCATAAAGCATGAGAAAATCCTATTTATTCACATTGAGACCAAAGAGCAAGAGTTGAAGCGTGTGTGTGATCTACAGTTTAAGAATGCGCTGTGGCGCTACTGCTCCGCCTCAGATCTGCATACCGAGTTCATAGAGCACAGAAACGTCGACTATGTGGCTGCTTCAAAACACATTAGGTGCGTTTTCCTGACACGTGTTTAGAGCACTGCGTGTGTGTGTGTGTGTGTGTGATGGGGGTAAACGAGGCCAGAGGTGTCGTGGCCTGGGCGCAAGCCAGTCCGGAACCAGGCTCCGTGCCAGCCTTCCCTCCCTCGCCCTGCCCGTGCCTCCATCTCGACTTCCAAAACCTCAAGCTAATGAGAGCTCTGCGTGCCTTAAACACAGCCTCGCATCCTCTGCCTTAACCCTCGTGAACTGCTCGAAGTGACTCATTTTTATATCTTTACTATAAAGCACTCCCCCCCCCCCCCCCCCCCCGTCCATCCCAACATAAAGATTTATGTGCTTTGCTTAACTTTCCTAAACGTGAATATTAAACAAAACTAAAAGCGTTAGCCTCAGTCGCATTCCTTTCATCTCTTACTCTTACTTCTGTATGTCTATCTCCATAAATATTATTTATATAAGCGAAATATGACCAAAAAGTGACGAGAAAGTGACGTTACGGTTACCGCTATGATTATTTTCCAATATAACAGCAGGTCCAAAAGTGTTTTATTCCTCTTATACTGCAGCAATTTGCCACAAATTATTATTATTATGTATTTTTTTATTATTATTTATTCCTTAAAAGACGTCACACGATTTTTTAAATTTTTATTTATGATTTATAATTGCATAACGTTGTACAATGACACAAATTAGTCCCTATTACACACACCCCATCAGCCTGGCGTTTCTTCTTTCACAGCTCGTCCTCTGTCCTGTCCTTCCTGTAGGGGAAAAACCCAAAGCGCTGACGCTGGCGGCTCCTTCCGTAAATGTGAAATAACGTCTCCTTCTAGAAAACGTCACTACATCGACACTTGTGGGGGTGTTATAACAAAATAACAGCACATTTATCAAAATCCGATTATTATGAGTTTTAGACGGCTGCCGTACAAGTCCCTGTGAACGTGCTGTTACTATAGAAACGATAACATGAATATAAACCTGCGATTCGTCTTGCAGCTGGCACAACTGTCAGAGCTGCTGTCAAGGAAAAACGAAATCCGCCCCTTCTGACCATTCGATCAAGAATTCAACAGCGCTGTGGTCTGACCTGCTTGTAACAGACGAGAATCGAAGGCATTCCATATTTCCAAAGTGAGCTTTCGTTTACGACCGAAATGAAAAGAAAGGGCTGAGATTATATATCGCGCGGAACACCAGGGGTAGATCTTCGTTTGACCGCGGTACGAACAAGGGTGAAGGCAGACGCCTCAAGTAAAGGGAAGAAAATTGAGCTGAAGTGATGGTGATAGCCTGGTGAAAGTGTGCCGTACTGTGTCGTGCCAAGCCCTGCTCTTGGTCTGGATGCCCAGCCGGAGTAAGTGGGTTAGGGCGGGTACCGAAAATGGCGCCTGCTAAAAAATAAGCGCTACCGATAAATCTGAGCTGCTCTGGGCATCCATCATCGCTAAAGTGGGTCACGCTTTGGATAGGCTAGAAACAAACCGCTTTCGTCGTGTCAGTCTGCCTTTAAACTCTCTTCGCCATTGGCTAACGTTTCTGCTCTCTGACAGTCACGTCATCTCATTCGTTCATTATTTTTTCCCCTCTCGAGTGCGGGTGTCTTCCCAACCTTGTTCCGAAGCTTGAGTGTGTGTGTATAGGTTCGCATCCTGTAGGTCTGGAGATGTTTGTAGCCAGTAGTGACAGTGTGTGTGTGTGTGTGTGTGTGTGCGCGCAAACACTAAAAGACATTTCACAGTTCTGTCCACTCTCTTTAATTCGCTTTCTATCTTCCGCTCTTCCGTTTTGCGCTGTTCGTCACGTCTTACCCGCGTCTCTTCGCTCCCCTCCATCAGTCGCCCTCTTCATCAACGGCCCGACTCACTTCCTTTTCCTGTCAAACGCGTCTCCCGCTCGACCCTCCGTCGCCGCGCCGTCTTCCCTCTCTCTCGCACTCATCTGTTTCCCCAACACTCATCCATTCCATGCTCAGCATTTATTTAAACTCGTTCACGGTCAGTGCATTGTAATCTTTGGGGATAAAAAGTGCCTTTTACACACTCTCTCTTTCCATCTCATGCCTTCATTTCCCCTCGTCTTCTCTGCCTGCACTCCATCTGTCTCTGTCCAAATGCTTCCAATTCAGGCTGCCTGATTGGGTTTCGGCGTCCAGCCGCTGCACCTCGGAACAAGCTCGGGTCACAAAGGGCCCGGCATCACAAGAGCTCAGTGCCCGCGGTGCACAAAACAGCAGCAACCGTGCTCTACAATGCGCTACGCTCACACAAGCACACACACACACACACACACATATTACAAAAGCTGAAAATTGCCTGATACAAAGCACCAACTGCAGACCTCCTTCTAACAAAGGCAGAAGAAAAGAACATAATTAAAAACTAATTGCAGATCTGACGGAGATTAAACCGCCCTTAATACACAAAGCATAAAGTGAAATAATAGAACGCATCAAAAGAACGACGGCGTACAAATAAGTCTTCCTTATACTATGCATTGCAGTGCTGCATTACAGAGAGACGATTACACGCGGCTGGAATACGACGCCAAGAAAATAGAAACTACATTTGAACACCGAGCCAATGAAAATGATGTCATGCAGGACAAACAAATATTGTCCCTGATTGCTGGTTTGTAACTAATGACCAAGCACAGAATGGGGCGATAATGTACGGACAAACAAGAGCTGTGATAAAAATGGTGCAACTTAATCAAAACCGATACTGCTCAGGGTGTTAATGCTTTAGAAAGTCTTTTGTTCGTTTATATTTTTTTTTAAAAAAGGCTGATAAGCATCCTCGAAGCTGTACACGTGCGCAGTTCTGATGACACTCCCATGCAGAAAAAATCCAATCCATGAAAGGCAACACAACAATTGTGTTGCAGTGCAGTGCAGACTAGACAAGCCGCAAGTACGCTTGATTTTCATAACAGCGTTGTTTTCTTTTCCTTTTTTGAAAGCCAGAAGAGAAAAGTGCCTCAAAACAAAGACCACCCAGATTCAGTCCCATTGAAGCACTGCCAGGCTCTGGGTTACTGATCGGAAGGTCGGAGGTTCGAGCCTGAGCGCTGCCAAGCTACCACTGTTGGGCCCTTGGGCAAGGCCCTCTCTGCTCCAGGGGCGCTGTATCAAGGCTGACCCTGCGCTCTGACCCTAGCTTCCAGGCATGAGGGGCATGTGACGAAAAGCGATGTATGTGACCAATAACGCCTCATCATCTCATTAGCATTATCATCTCATCCTAACTTCATTAGCTGTGAGATTAGCAAGCCATGTAAACTGTTCAACACTTTATAGGACTCATTTCCAATGTTTGTGATGTTTCGATTGTTTAATTATCTCCCTTTTCACCGCCCCATGACGAGACTCGAGACTAATCCTTAGACTTTCGAAACTGACCTCAACTGGAGATCCTATCGCTACTATGTGAATTAATCTGACGCTTGCAAGCCGTACACGTTCGATGGGAATTCAAGGTTCTGTCACGACACAATGACGCTTTCATTTCAACGACACCATTGGCGAGCTTGCGTACTATTTAGCAGGATTTGCAACGTGTCTCGGAGGACGTGATCGTCCGCTGCGGAGTAGAAATCGCTCCTAACAAAACTATATCCGTGTTCGTTCAGCACAGCGTCGATGGCTCCAGCTATCTGGCGGAGGCTAGCTACAGCCTCGTTGAAGTGGAGAAACGTTTACGATCCGTGAGTGCGCTGCTTGCACAGGCCTGTGGTGAGAGATTACAAGCTCTCCACGGGTCTCCGTCTCTCGGAGGGGAACAGGGGAGAGCTAGTTAAAAAACAAGGCCTTGTGCAGGGGAAGGGAGAAAACCGTTAGCATGCCTGCAGCTCTTTGTTAAGCCGAACCAAAATTGGCGGCGCTTGGATGTCTTTCAGGCATGTTGACGTATCCGAGTTGGCATATGATGTGCGCTTGTGAAACCCCCCCCCGAAAAAAAAACAACCTCCTGCTCTGACAAATTCCAGCTCTGACTAGGAGTTACTATTACAATATTTTCTAACGGCAGTTCTCACAGGAACAGAACCTTGCAGTGTTTTTATTTCCTCCCCTGACTCAATACTGATGTTTTTCATAATGAGTCATTTCATACACAATGGCTAATGTGAATTCTTCAGAATTTTGGCAGACCCCCGTTGCAAATTTACAAATACACCACATGGCCAAAAGTTTGTGGACACCTGACCATATGTTCATGTTGAACATCCCATTCCAGTCATAGTCCTTCCTTGCACATCGTTCAGCGGACGCTTTTATCCAAAGCGACTTACAAATACAAGATTTTTAAATCGAGTTCTAGAGGAGCAAAGTTCACGGAGTAGAGGTGTAAGAAGAGCCAGTGTAAGTGTAGATTTAAAAAAGGACCGGGGGGGACAAGTTAGAGGTTAGTAACATGCTCACAGGAGAGGTGGGTCTTCAGCAGTTTTTTGAGGTCCGGATTGTGGTTGGAAGTTCATTCCTCCACTCAGGGACAGTCAGTTTGAAGGTTCTGGAAAAGGGGACCTCGTGCTTCGCTGAGTTGGCACTACCAGGCATCAGTGGTTAACTCTCCTTCAGGAGAGAGTTGACGTATGGGGGTTCCGTTCCAGACAAGGTCTTGCACGTGAGCATCGAGGTGTTGAATTTGATGCGGCTGGCTGCAGGAAGCCAGTGTGGGGAGATGAAGAGGGGTGTGGAATGGGTTTTTTTTTTGGCTGGTTGAAGACGAGGTGTGCTGCAGCATTCTTAATCATCTGGAGGGGTTTGATGGAGCTGGCTGGGAGGCCTGAGAGTAGTGCATTGCAGTAGGCCGGTTTTGAGATAACAAGAGCCTGGACTAGTAGCTGTGTCGCCTGATCAGTGAGATAGGGTCTGATGTTCTTGATGAACCTACAGGACCGTGCAGTTGTTGAAATGTGGACTGTAGAGTTCATCAAAAGTCACCCCAAGTGTCCTGGTTGGTTTGAGTGTGGTTGAGCCTAGCTGTACGGTGAGGCTGTGGTTGAATGTGGGGCAGGCAGGATTGCAGAGAAGACGTTTTTACCGAGTTGAGCATCCAGTCCGAGATGTCAGGCAGGTCAGAGATGTGTACCGCGATGGATGGCTCTCTACTGTTATAGCAAGCTCCACTCTTCTGGTAAGGCTATCCATTTGATTTTTTTAGTGTGGCTGTCGGAATTTTCTCGTTCAGCCACCAGAGCATCAGTGAGGTCCCGCACTGATGTCAGGTGAGGAGGCCTGGTGCACAGTCAGCGTTCCAATTCGGTCCAAAAGGTGTTCAGTGGTGTTGAGGTCAGGGGCGAGTTCTTCCACTCCAACTTTGGCAAACCATGTCTTCATGGATCTCGCTTTGTGACGAGGGGCACGGTCATGCTGGAACAGGTTTGGGTTTGACCTTTAATTCCAGTGAAGGGAAACTGTCATGCTCGAGCGTTCAGCCTACAAAAGACGTCCGATACAACTACGCGCTTCCGACTTTTGTGGTAACAGTTTGGGGAAGACCCAGATATTG
>CM022757.1:36209450-36236950 GCA_012411365.1 Ameiurus melas
GGGAAAATTTCAAGGTGAGACTCATGCATGAGCCTGGGCTGACTTTATCATCATCTTTTTTTTTTTTTTTCTTTTTTCTCCTTTCCCTTTTTCCGTCTACGGTAATAAATGTAGCGTATATCTCCAGGCTGTTATGTCTCGGAAGTGGAAATGTAGCTCGGGTGCAGTTTGTAGTAGGCTAATACGTCTGGGGGAGTGCGGTTAAGGGCAAGCGGCCTGAAAAATTGCTCTGCACTATTCCGAACTTCTCCAATCCCTAGTGACTCGGGCGTCCTTTAGAGGGAAGAGTGATAGATGAAACGGTCAGAGCGGCGAGAGAATGTTTTCCGCAAAAACACGCTTTAAAACAAGCGCGCGATTAGAACCAGAGCGAGCCTGGACGTTACGGGAAAAGCCTACGCGTCGGATTACGTCGCCATCACGGCAGTAGGCCCGGAAGATCGATAAACATGCGCGAGAGGAGATGCTGCGTGCTTTGTCTCGATTAAGACCGAGCGAGACGTGCAGTTAGGCAGCGCACGCTGAAATGTATATCGGTCTGCAGGTCCAGCCTATAAAAGATGCCATCTGTAAGCAATAGAGAAGCGAAGATTCTGCTCTTCATGAGCAGAATCGGAAAGTCTCCAGAAGGGGGTCAAAACAGGAAGGTAATTATTTAGAAGTAGGTCTCTTGATTGCAGCTCGCAGGTTCTAGTAACTGGCGGTTTGACGAAAGGATGGAGGCACGCGAGAGACTTTCACAGCGCAGGCCTTCGGAAATTCCGCCGCAATCACAAGAGGAATTGCAGTTGGTGTTCGGAAAACTAATTCGAGCGTGTACGTGTGCGTCGCAGTCCCGCCCCCTACGTTACCGGCAGGGCGGAACGCGACGGCATTGTCCGTGTGTGTGCGTGTGCGAGAGACAAACACAAGGACACGCTTTTATGCACGCATTAAGACAACAGACTCAATTAGGCACAAACGCAACGGCAACTGATTTCAAGGAGGCGGGGTTAAGAGACCGCCAAAGAGAGAGAGAGAGGAGTGTTTCGTAACAAGAACTATGTCCATGCTTGCTCCATAAGTGAGTCACAGACATAAAACCCTCAGCCCTCCATAGAGAAGGATGGTACATCAGTCTATGCAGCCTGTGTGTCAAGTTCCACATGAAGTTACACACTACTTCTTAAGAAAAGTGAGGAAAGAGATCGGGAAACCTGAGACAGAACTACACGTTCGAAAGTGTCTTGCGTCCTGACAGACCGTCTCGAACCTTTCCAGTAATAATATCAGCCGCGAGTGTTCCATTCCTCCTCCGGGTCCCTCGGAGTCAAGTGAGACTACGGGGGAAAGACGGCGACGGTACGCGCCGTGCGATGGATGCTTCTAGAAACCATTTCCAGGCCGCCGTGATGCAAACATGGCGCCCGGACGCCCCGATTTCTGGCTTTCTTAATGATATACAATCAGATACAAAACAGCAGCGTTTTTTGGGCTGGAGGTGGGGCTTCCACTATGAAAAAAAATCGCTGCTCTCTATGCCAGAAAACAATCCAACCCTAAAAGCATCACACGGTCAAAACGGTCACAGACGTACTCACGATTTGACCGTTCGTTAAACAGAAAAATATATGTCTGTACGCTGTATCGGGAAAAGAAGCGTTTTGGGTTTCCACTGCCGTATTACAGGCACACGCCTGGCCACGTGGCTTTTTACGGCATGCGGACAAGAAGGAATGCGCCAAAAAAAGAAGAAGAAGAAGAAAAAAAAGGCTCTTTCCTCCAACGTTACATCTCTGGCTTCATGAAATCATGACACACTCACATCACATAAGCACAAGCATATACCGACTGCTTCCTTTACATCAGCTGGCAGTTAGTAATGAAGACGCACATGTACGGTAAATCATTATCGTACGTGTACGAATCGTGTTTATTATTCCTGCAATAATAATAATAATAATAATAATAATAATAGTAATAACAACGGGAGTATACAGAAGACAAGTGTGATGATATAACATGAAAAGCCAGGAGATATATACGATTACAGGTCGTGTCCCCGAAAACCGCCGCTTCCAGACGCGACGGGTGAAATCGACTGTGATCTTTTGTATACAGGTTTTCGTCTATAGAAAGAGCGTACGCTCGTGATGCGTTCCTGTTACCGGCGTTCTGTTCCTACGCGCATCATATTGAACCTCGCGTGGGCTCTCGCGGAACGCTCCAGACATCACCTTTCGTGATCACATGAATGATCCGTCTCAGGAACATTCGACTGCACAAACACGTTATTTCTGTTTACACGTGTGCAATAACGTCGCGGTCGGTTTCCTGGAATCGCAGGGGCGGACGTTGCTTTGACAGAAAAAAACGTGACGTTATGGACACACCTACCGTTTTTTGGAGGAAAACTAGATTTTGAAGCTTGGATTAAATACATTAAATCGAAGTGGCCAGATGAACCAGATAATAATAATAATAATAATAATAATAATAATAATAATAATAATAATAATAATAATAGAAGAAGAATAACGGAAAAAATATATATAAGAACTTTGATAATAGTTGTAATTTACGACGCTACGATAACATTAGCAATAAATAAATAAACCTCCTAGCTAAGCTTTCCAAACTTTCTAGACAAATATGTGAATATCGAAGCCTTATTTCTTTTTTATTTTTTTTACTGTGTGCTTAGACTATGATAAATATCCGAAACCATGATACTGTGTTATACCGTACTCAGATAAACGTGTTTGTTTGTTTGTTTGTTTGTTTGTTTGTCCCCCCGTCTCTGCACTACTGTAGAGCTCTGGCTTTCTTTTCTACAGGCCAGTTGACTGCAAATGATCCGGCTCCAGTCGGTGTTTCCTGTGCTCTGAATCAAAACACTTCACAGCAGAAGGAAGAGCCGGTGAACGAGGCAAGGAGCAAAGCGAAATGGTAGAAATGCGGGCAGATATGCGATCTAAAGCGCTGCAAAAAAAAAATAAAACTAAACAAATAATAATAAATGAAATAACTATAATAATTATTCAGCAGCCGTTCTCTCAGCTAGGCTCCTGGGTCTTGCCTGGTTGAGTATTAGGATCGGTCTGTTTGTTTGTTTGTTTGTTTGTTTGTTTGTTCGTTCCCCAATCCAATCATATCTTTGCCTTTATAATTCATTGTTCTCTTTTATATTTGTTCCCCCCATAGTGCATGCTCATTTTCCGAAACAAAAGCACTGCGGATTATACAGCAATCCGAATGCATAAGCGGTTTAATAAATCTGCCGTGCCAACGTTTGTGTTTTATGACTTTTTTTTCTATAATACAGGCCTTATATATTATTTAGGATGTTGCCATCTCGATATATTGGTTCCTCTCATGTGTTATTAACGATGCTGTTGTTTTATTTAGTACATTAATTAGTCCAGGGCATAACTTTAATATCAGTAATACGAAAAAAAAAAAATAAATAAATAAATAAAGTAAATAAAGACACACGAACACTTGCCAGCAATTTTGCACTTAGATTTACGGCTCAATTTAAAGTTCTCGTCAAAGACGAGAGGACGAAACATCTCCGCTCTACGATTCTGAGCGAGGACTCCTGCGTGTACGTGTGAGTCCGAGTGCGGCGGGTGCTTGTCCGTGCCTTCCCCCCCGAGTTGGGTGGAGCCCACGTCGTCCTTCGGGCCTTTTAACAACCTGGACAGCCAATCAGGGCTCACGTAACACCTGGACCCTCAATAAACCGCCTGGAGAGCCAGAAAGAACGTCACGTCCCCAAGAACACGCACACTATATTTATGCGACTTCTGTGTCTCTACACGCCTGGAGATCTGCGTTCGTCAAATTTCAATCAGCGTTCGCTCCCGGCCCTAATCCGACACACCCACTCCAGACGAACCTGATCTGATCTGATCTGATCTGATCTGCTCGAATCTCTACAATGAGCTCGAGGAACAGGGTTGATGATGATGATGATGATGATGATGATGATGATGATGATGTGATGACTCAGACGTGTCTAAGTCAAGTAAGTCCTGTCAATTCAGTTGCATGCTTCGCTTCGACGTGACCGAACTTCATCCGAGTTCATCCTTCGCCTTCGCTTTCCGTCCGTTCCCGAGCACTCAGAACCCGCAAGGGTCGGACGAGAGTCCGTGGACGGAGTGGAGGACAGACAAAAAGACCAGTCGTGCTGCCAGTTTAAACAACACAGTGCACTCTAAATCCGACTCACGCATCTGACAGTACAGTACAGTACTGTACATCGCATTATTTATTTATTTACACACCGAATCGGAATGAAACGAGAGGCCCGGCGAGACGCGAGATGTTACCTGGTGTTGGTAGAGTTCCAGTAGACCACATGTCGTCTTGCTACCGCACTTGAGTGCACATGCATGAGGAACACCAATAATGTGAACGTGTGTGAAGGTCCTGAGGAGTAGAGCTGAAGAAAGCTCATGATCTGCCTCCAGGTCCAAATCGTGAGATCTGGAGTTTTGAAGTAGTCAGTGGGGTGAAGGAACTGAGTCAGGAGCGCACCAAAGTCCTTCAGAACCTTCTAGACCTCAGGAATAAAGCTCAGGAATTTATCCGTCCAGGTTGGGCTTTAATTTTCTTTTCTTTTACCGAACCCAGCATTTACTGGCAGAAACGTGTGCTCAGTGGTGGTTTAAGTTCTCTGAGTTCAGCCAATGAGAACCCAACCCGAGCACCTCGCCGTCTCCAGCGGTCAGACCTTCTCCCTCGGACCACGCGCACGAACTTCCAGAAGCCCCAGGCGTTTCCGTGTGCTGGCAGAATCTCACTTGTCTTCAGATCTAACTCCAACCGGAGTACGTAAAGTCTCCTCGTAGTCGCGCAAAGACAAGCAGTTAGTGTTTCAAAAAGAACATCTCGACTAACTCAAGCCGAGCCGCGGAGAGGTGACCGAGATTTGACGCGTCTCCGGTCCGATGATTCGTTTCCGAAGAAACGGAGGACGAGAGGTAAAAGGCAGAGGGAGGGGAGACGTGAAACTTTCGACCAATCGCGGAACGGCAGAGGCGGGGCTACGGTTTGGAGGTGAGTCGTGTGCTGGTGTGGTTAGTTATGTTAGTAGTTAGATTAGTCATTGCGAAGTCATGCTCATCAGTTAGCAGGATTTTCTCCTCTTCACCACCTGTTGGGAATTAGGAATAGTTAAAGTTATAGAATTTTGTCCCAAAAGTGTCCGTACTTTTAGGGGGAATTGGGAATGAACCCCTTTTTTTTAAAGCAAAATGTCTTCCAAAAGTTTTCATACTCAGTATATATATATATATAGAGAGAGAGAGAGACAGAGAGAGAGAGAGAGAGAGAGAGAGATTTTAGCAACAACTTGAGTGAAATGTTGAATGGTACAATCTTAGAAATATTTATTTCCAAATGTATTAGTCCATCCATCCATCTGCTACCGCTTACTTCTTTTCAGGGTCGCGGGGAACCTGGAGTCTATCCCGGGGAGCATCGGGCACAACGCGGGGTACACCCTGGACAGGGTGCCAGTCCATCGCAGGGCACAATCACATACACACTCACACACCCATTCATACACTACGGACACTTTAAGCCGGAGGAAGAAAGAAGAGAACATGCGAACTCCGCACACACATGGCCCCGGCGGGACTCGAACCCTGGAGGTGTGAGGCGAACGTGCTGATTACTAAGCCACCTCATTCTGGCATGGACTCCATAAATGTGTGTAAAACCTGACATATCTATACCATATGGCCGAAAGTTTATAGAGACCGGACCATCACACTCATATGTGCTTTTTGAACATCTCATTCCAGATTGATCCACAGATAAGGCTTTACTATGCAACGCAGGAGCCATACAACACTGTCCAGAAGCGCCGCCGACTTCTCTGGGCTCGGTCTCGTCCGAGATGGACAGTTGCACAGTGGAATCGTGTTTTGTGGTCCGAAGAGTCAACATTTCAAATAGTTTTTGGACGAAACAGCCGTCGTGTTCTCTGGGCCAAAGAGGAAAAGGACCAGCCAAGCAAGCTGTTATCAGCGTCAGGTCCAAAAGTCAGCGTCTGTCATTGTATGGGGGTGTGTCCGTGCCCATGGCATGGGTAACTTGCACATATGTGAGGGCACCATTAATGCAGAACGATATGTGCAGATTTTAGGGCATAACATACACTGCCATCCAGAGCAGGACAACGCCAAACCACATTCTGCCTGGATTACAAGCGCACGGTTGCGTAAGCAGAGAGTGCGGGTGCGAGCATGGCCTGCCTGCAGTCTTGAGAATGCGTGGCGCATTATGAAGCACAAAATAAGGCAACGACGGCCCCTTAGAGTTGTACAGATGAAGAAATGCATAATGGCTGAATGGGGGAAAATTCTGCTTGCTAAACTTAACCATTATAAGTGTTATTAAAAGAAAAGGTGATGTTACACAGCGGCAAACAGTCGACTGTCCCAACTTTTTGGGAGTGTCTCGCAGTCATCAGATTTGAAATGAATGCATATTTGAAAAAATAATTGAAATTCACAAAGTTTTTGTTCGTTTGTTTTTTTGTGTGTGTTTTTTTGCATTTTCCAAACTGTCCCAACTTTTTCGGAATTGGGGTCGTATTCAATACTATGTATACATATGTATGTGAGTATTTTAAAAACCTTTGGTATGCTAGTAGGGGCGCATGGTGGCTTAGTGGTTAGCACGTTCGCTTCACACCTCCAGGGTCCGGGGTTCGATTCCCGTGTGTGTGCGGGCAGAGTTTGCACTCCGGTCTCCTCCCCCAGTTGTAGGTTGGTAAATTGTCCATAGTGGGCCTGCCTTGTGCCCGATGCTTCCAAGGATAGGCTCCGGGTTCCCCGTGACCCTGAAGCAGGAATAAGCGGTTGAAGATGGATGGATGGATGGTATGCTAGTAGGCTACATAGTAATTAAATGCTGCATCAATGACCAGCTTATTGATTTATGACTGACCGTTCCGGTATTTTTGTTTGGTTTTGATCCAAGGCAATAATCCAAGTTTACCAATCTGGCTTGTGTCCCAGTACGGTCACATAAACAACCAAAACTACTTCCCTGTAGCTTTTATATCCACAAAGGTTTCAACATGCTTGGTTGCTTTCATTGCCCTAAACAAAGGATAAACTCATGTCATGTGAGAGCAAGTCTTATTGGAGCTATTCATAAACTGTGTGTGTGTGTGTGTGTGTGTTTTCTATTCGATCAATACACCTTATTTAAAATCCTTAAACGGTGGTTTCTACCATCTGAACAATTATTATGACCATTTTTATTAGTGTATTTGTTTTTGTTTTTTCTTTTGGAACAAGGGACGCGTTTTGTTTTGAACGGAGGTAAGGAGAAGGTCATTTCCTGATGCCTTCCTCTCAACAAATTCCATTATATTTTTCGACAGCAATTTGATGCTTTGGAATGCAGAATCTAGCGCTAATGTTGGTCTACTGTAATCTCCCTCACTGTACTATTCAGAATACCTGACCCTATGTCTGTATGAGTCCTGACCTGATTACAATTCACCTAGCCGTAATCCTTAGGAAAAAGCAAGAGAGTTGTTTGCTCTTTCTCTGGGTTTAGTGAAATAAAAACAAGGCCTTTATTCTCCTTCATTTCATAAACCATTAATACAGTGAGTGTGCTCGAACCTGACTTGTTAGATCTAATATCCCTCTCTGAATGTCCTACTTGAGCTCCCTGGTGAGTAGAACCAGCTTCCCAGTTGGTGCCATGGGTCTCACTCCCTCTGTTAATATATAATATCATAGGAAGTTAGGTACCTTTCTATTGCAAGAAGCTAAATTGGGCTTTATCATACCCAGTGGGTAAAGCATGCAAGTTGGCTTCCACTCTAATTTGGGAGGCCCTAAAAAGCTTAAAAAAAAGCTTCTACTGTTCTATAATCGCAGAAAAAGGCCAGACAATTAAAGGTTCCAAAAAAGGATTTGTACTTTCAGTCCTTTGTGATAAGGAAACAATCTGTTATCGGGTTCTACATAAGACTTTAAAGGGTCTACCCAGAGGGACAGCTGAAGAACCCTTAGGGGGTTCGAAAATTTCGAAATTTTCTAAGAGGGTAGCTTCATTACTCCCATCGGTCTTGCTGAGTTTGGCCAGCGAGAAAGAAGAGAAGTCAGCAAGACGCCTATTAGGGGAAAGCTGTTCCAGTTCCCATGACAATGCAGAGTCAGGTCTTGAGCAGTACAGTTATCATTGTGCCTCTCGCTGCTAACTTTGAATGGCAACAATGGGAGTCGAGAGAAGATGACTCATAATGAGTTGGCATGTGGGAGGTCTCCATGGCAGTCGAAGTGCCCAGTGTGAGGGAAGCCATCTCAGAGTCAGCCCGCTTTTCTCTTTGCAGCTGGAATAATACCAATGACAATCTTTGTTATGTCCCCTTAGGGTCTTTGCTACCTGTGTTCCCCGCTTCCAGCTACATCCACATCAGTCCAATTCAAGTTGAATGAATTTGCGCTTCATGGGAGAGTAGTCTCACACTATTCCCATCTCTCCTCTTTCCTGGTCTCTCTTTGTGCTTCTGGAATTCCTGTCTCAACTCCAGCTGTCTCGGTGACTCCAGTCACTCTGGCATCGACAGCTTTAGTTCCTCTGGCCACAGCTTCTGTGGTTCCTCCAGCCGCCACATATGTGGTTCCTCAGGCTTTGCAGTAACACTGGCGTTCTGCTAAAACTAGGCTATTGTCCTGCCAGCATCCAGTGAGGATCTATATATTGAGCCTGTCACTTTCACCTTGTTGAGACATTGCTGACCCTGACTGTCCGGCTCTAAGCATACCAGTAGCTGTTCCATCTGGTGTCCTGGAGTGTGTCTTCCAATTACTTCAAGCCTTGTGTCTTGGAGAGTACTTCCGAGTTGCTGCCAGTGCCAACAGGGCAGCTGGAAGCTCCTGAAAGTATTGCTCTATTGAAGTTTAGGAACAGGGTGATTGCTGAAGTTGTAGAAAATTGCCGTACTAGAACCTATGAAGTCAGCTTATGTGGCTCAGGGCCCAGAGACGGACCTTTCACCACAGCTTGGTACGAATAGTTCCCAAGACAATGTATAATTCCTTTTATATTCTCCTTATTGTCCATATACCCCCAATATCAAGGCTACCGAAGGCTTCTGCTGCTTCTTTGCCGCCATTCGTGCTCTACAGGCATCTATCACAAGTCTCCACTACTCCAGCCTCCATCAAAGATCCTCTGATCTTTGGTGTTTAAGTCGCTCTTTCTTCAATTGCTCACATCCCCAGCTCAAGTGTGTGCCCATGTGCCTCCACTGGGAGGTTATTGATGAAGTGCAGCCCCTATGGTTACTTTACAGAGGCTCCATCTCAGAATTTCCTCAGCACCTGACTGGCTCATACTAGCTCTAGATTTGTTGTTCCTTGTATTATTAAGTATCGGCCACAGCCGTTCGTTGTTCCAGGACCAACAACCGAACAGCTCAAAAATATTCCATAATTGTGTTGGTTTATTATGTGTTGCTATTTTTTTTTTTTTTTCCAGTTTGCAGTTGTGATTACTTTGACAGACAGTTTTATTGGTGTGCCTGTCTATAGATGAACATAGTGTGCACTTGGAGGCTTCACATTATTGCAGTATTCATACGATTTTACATTAAACCTAATTATTATTAAATTAAAGTATCCCCCCCCCCTTTCCTTTTCCCAAGTAATTGGTTCTTAGTCATTAAACTAATTCGATTCACACCTGCTTTAGTTTCCCTATAAAGCAAAACAGTGTTTTGTTCTAAAGAATCCAATATGTTTTAAAATGATAACGTTCTTTATTTAATGACAGTAATGCATGCAAACTTAATTCTTATTCTTAAAATGTCAGCCCCCCAGAATAACACGAAACGTTCCAAAATCTCGGCCGTTATAATATCTCTCGCGAAATCATCAATCATCTCTGACAATAGCAGTTTATTTGTTTGTTATTACCACATTTAGCTGAATTTGCATATCGCATGTTTTAATTTTGGTATCTTGGTGTGTCTTCCGCTAAGGCCTAACTGTTTTCCTCAACATCTAACGCATGTATATTGATCTTTTTTCATCGGAATAGCAGGACCCCTATCTCTCTTATCTTTGATTCTTTCTCCGTCTCGGTCATTCTAAACGTCCCCCTGCCGTCAAACTAAACCTTTCATCTTTACGTTAAGAAATGTTTAGAAGGTTTTATCAGGTTGTCCAAACGATTCTAAGGTTTCCCCCTCACTGATTTCACCGCGTGGTCATGTTAGCATGCTTTTTTCCCCCCCTTCCTCTGATTATTATTAAACTACCCGTGTACAAGCCTCATAGCATGAAGCTTTTGATAGCAGTTTGAAGCCGTTATAAATTCTTTACTGAAAGCGTTGACAGTGGGAAAGGAATAATTATATATGTCTTCGAAGATCAACTGTGAATTCTTGGGAATATTTCCCAGTCGAAGCCGCATAAATTGACACATAGACTAGCTGTTATGAAAACAACTACAATATCTATGGTACGTTAGAAGAGAATAACAAGAACTGCATTGTTTGCGCAATAGTAATGAGAATATGTCAGAATGGGACTCGGGATAAACGGCTTATCCATTAATCTGCTCTCAAAATGCATTCGAGCTGTATTTTGGCAGATTGTGGTTGGAATATATGTTTAGTAACTGGATCACACACACAAGGATGACGGAACAGTCCAAAAACAGCTAGCGGTTACAGACGGAGTAATATTTATGGGGTTGTTTTAAGCGATTTATTCCTAAATGGTCATTACTAAGCCCATGTTCAGAACGCATATGACCTCCTACGTGAACTCTGACCAAAAATCGTCCTAAAACAAGAAACAGCTGTCTGTCGTAATGCTGATTTCAGATGACTTCATAAAGGATACGATAGCCAGTGCCTGAAATCGGTTATCATGATGCCGTATCTCATTACAATGATTTGTGTTTAGAAATATCCTCCACTGTTTTGAACGCAGGTGGTTTGCTTGATCATGCCACGGATAGTTATTATGTCGTACGTGGAGTGATGTCCTGTATGAAGAAACATGCTTTTTATTTAGTCTCTAGACAGAGTCTATTATATGACATAATGGTCTATGATTTTCTCTATTTCACATATCTTTTCTTTGTATTTTTTTCTTTTTTTTACCATTCTCCTCGGAAAGAATATAACAAGATTACAATCATAGAAAATCATACAATATTTTTGAATGCATGCACACAAAAAATATATAAATTAAAAAAAAAAAATAATATATGTTTGCTTTTTTTTTAATTTTTATGTTTTTTTGTATTATATAAACTAATTTTAAAATTAAATATTTTTTATTTTATTAAAAATTAATTTAATATTTTTATTTTTTTTTTTTTTTTTTTTTTTTTTTTTTTTTTTTTATAAAAAAAAAAAAAAAAAAAAAAAAAAAAAAAAAAACAAACAGGAAAAAGAAAGAATTTTTTTTTTTTTTTTTTTGTGGTGGCGCAGCACCCACCCACACACCACCAACACAACACCCCCGGCCCCCCCAGCACCACCCGGGCGGGGCGGGTTTCATTATCATCTGTATGCTAAATTGCCAGCAGTAAATAATGTCAGGTGGCTAGCTTGGCCAATAGCACCGTTGCCATCACTCTCACGAAAACGCTGAGAGTAAGTAGCCTTGATAAATCCAGCACGTCCTTTTCCTGCAAAAAAGTACAGAAAAAACAACAAAGCTTAATTCCCCTTATGGATCATTAATATGACATGATTACATTCTGGAGAATTTGTCCCTAGAGATTTTGTCCCTCTGGAGAATTTTGCTCATCTCCTAGTACCTAAGCGCAGCCACATGTTCCCTTGAAACGCAAAGCATAATTATCCTAAAGGTCTCACCCGCAGAGGTTTAAATAGGCCACCTACGTTTTTGTTTAATTAACCCTCGGGTTCCGTTCAGTACTTCGCCATGGCTGCTTCATTTCTCTAGGACATCTGTTTTGAAATAAAAAAAAGGTAGGATATATCCTGGAAATGTTTCTGATAGCAGCTGTGTATCGCAGGTGTGAGTGTGTATATATCGAGGGAACGGGGCCGCGGACGCCACGGTGAAAATGACTTTTACGTTTCATGTTTACGACGACAAGTCTTCTTTTTTGGCACTTTGAGCTTTCTTTCAAATCTGGACGGCAAAATGACCCGAACACAATCTCTGTAGTAGCAGTAGTAGTAGTAGTAATAATAATAATAATAATAATAATAACAATCATCATCATCATCATCATAATCATAATAATCATAATAATAATAATAATAATACATAGTAGCTAAGTGGTTAATACATTTGCATTTGCCTTGCACCTTTGATCCCCGACTCTGCGTGCACAGAGTTTACATGTTCTTCCTGTGCTTTGGGGGTTTCCTCCAGGTGCTCCGGTTTCCTCCCCCGGTCTAAAGACACATGTTGTAAGCTTATTGGCATTTCTAAATCGTCCACAGTGTGTGAATGTGTGCGTGATTGTGCCCTGCAATGGGTTGGCCTCCCATCCAGGGTGTCCCCCACCTTGAGCCCCGTGTCCCCCGGGGAAAGGCTCCATGCTCCCCGTGACCCTGTGTAGGATAAGCAGTACAGAAAATGTATGGATTCAAAATAATAATAATAATAATAATTATTATTATTATTATTATTATTATTATGTGTTCCATTTCGATTGTGCCTTTCTAACATCTACAGTAACATTTAAGGACACTGTGCATTTAAAAAAAAATTGAATAAATATATAGATGTGATTTGTTATGAGAAATTGTTTATCATTAATTATTATTAATTATTCAAATTTAAAAATGTTTAAGTAATAAAAAAAAAAAGAAAAAAAAGGAAGGGTCATAAAGGGTAATAAAGGAACATGACGGTGATACTAGAGTCCAACCTGAAAGGACATTTGTGGCTAAACCTTTTCATTCATGTCAGCTTGTTTACCCCTGTTACACACTAGTGCTCTTCAGAGTGCGCCGGTCGATGGCATATCTGCAGCTTCTATGTTTTTATTTCTTTTTTTTTTATTGGGCTGGGTAGCAGTCTGTGCAGCTGGGTGCTTGTGTGGAGGTCATATCTGCAAGCGTAGGGGAGTTCTGATTTATATAAATGAAGAGCTGGGTGCAGGCGGTCTCAGCGGTGCCGGGCTAATTAAGAATCGGGGCTAAACGGGGAACAGTCACCTTGTGCTCCTTCAGGATTCGCTCCTGAGTAGACTTCCTCACTCTGTCCTCAGGTGCAGCTCCAACTCGGATCCCCCCGTTAAACTTTGCTCTTTTTCAATAAACTTTTATTGATCTCTGAGAGGAGAAACTGACAGACAGCCGAAGTGAGTGATGCAGCAGCCTGGGCTTGGTGCTCCCATAAATGACAACTGTGACTTACTGCTGCCACTCTCTCTCTCTCTCTCTCTCTCTCTCTCTCGTTCACTCCATAAATTCTTCAGCCCTATCAGTGTCACTTATGTCCCTCTTTCCCCCCTCATTTCTCAGTCGTTCCTCTCTCACCATCCCTGTTATATGGTGGAAACTGGGGGGCAGTTAATCCTGTTATCTCTACATGCACAGACTGGCAGCAACAAACACACACAAACATGCTGTACACACTCTCTCCAAAGCCTTAATACTGTAATCAACTAGCTTGTACACACCAGCCCCTGCACTGCAATTAACTTGCCTCTTGACTGGCCTTAACACACACACACACACACACACACACACACACATACCTGCGCACAAACACACACACACACACACACACACACGCACGTTCAGTTTAATCAATTTGCTAGTGCAGATACAAGACTGACAGCGAGAGTGTATCAAGAGTGTGTGAATATCGAAATGTCAAGCAGTTGAGTGCTATTGTGTGAGTGGGAATGTGTGATGCGCAGAGGAAAATGCCCCCTGCTTGACAGGTTTTGGCTCTTAATATGCAAATCGGGAGACGGACAGGACAAATGGACATACGGGATAGGAGAGATGAGACAATCAGAATTGAAAAAATGTTGATTTGATTGTACACAGCACACACGCACACACACACACACACACACACACGAGCGATAAACCTAATCCAATAGTAAATTGCGTACTGAAACTGACCTACATGCCAGTCACTCTTTCCTTACATGCAATCATACTCTCTTTACATACAGTATGCCAATGGAACAAAATAAAAAATTGGATTTCGTGCATGTTTTTGTTGTTGTTTTTTTTGTTTGTTTGTTTGTTTTTTTTTACTTTAGCTGTGGATGCTATCATTCCTGCTGTCTCGCTGAATTCAATCACATGTTACATGTCGCTATAAGAAACCTGCCAGCTTCAGACGATCATCTTAAGACCGTCATTGGTTTCAGCTTCCTCTGACATACTCCATGCAGCATAAACACACTCTGCGTTTCCGGGGGGAAAAAAAATAAATAAAATGAGAAGTCTAATCCGTAGCTGTCTTTGATTTAGCCTACATCCTTAATGCTTTCCCCCGATCCCGCTCTGTCTCGCTCTCCCTTTCTCTCTCTGTGTGTAGTAATTACAGTGGTGGGCTCAAGCAGAGTCAGTAAATGCTTCTCTTTTACTCTTACGCTTCCACCAAGCAAATTATGCCTCCGTTACTATAGAGACCTGTTTATAAAAAGCCGCTTTCCTCCCTCCCTATCTGACCCGGCTCTTTCCCTCTTTTATTCCTCCTCAATTTTATGCCTCTCGCTCCATCCCATTTGACACTCAATATGTACCTCTACGTGTTCACTCACTCCTGTTTTTCTCTTTCTTTGCCTGCCCACTTTCTTTGGTTCTGTGAGGTTATAAAACCTCGGTATATAACAACATCCAAATTAGGTGCTGTGTGCTATCTGCATGTGCTTCACTGCTGTATTCTTATATATATATATATACTGTTAGTTCTATAATAGGAACGCTGATATAACATGAGCAATATTTTACATTAGGGATTTTTTTTTTTAATACTTAAACTGCCAGGATCTGTTTTCTGGATGTGTCCAGATTAAATCCTGATTTATTCCTCCTTCCAATCAAGTTTCGGAAGCCATTCAGATTCAGAAAGGAGGAAAAGCAGCAGAAAAGTTTTTTTTTCTTCCCCGGAACATGGCATAAACCAGACGCTTCACTCTAATACCTACCTACATACCTCAATTAGTTTCACTGTACTTACTGAATAATTCATAGTTATCGAGTAAGATGCTTTAAGGCGAATAACTGAATGATAAGCTTGGAGTTTATAGCATTAATGTGGCAAGATGACAAAAAACTTCGCAGATTGAATTTATACGATTGGAAAATTCAAAGTTAAAGGTTTGCACATTATGCAAAATGGAATTGTTCTTACATATTCGATTCCGAATCATTTGGGAGTGGTGTGCAGGCATTGTAAAAGTCAGCCTTCAGCACTCACCTGAACGCACACAGTCCATATGAGTATGTTTGCGACATCACAACAGTGGGCTCATTCGAATCGAGCCACTTGCTTCCGCATGGCTCCACCCAATCAACAAACAAACAAACAAACAAACAAAACCTAGAGCTAAACAAACAAAACAAAAGCTATACTGAGTATATATTTATAAATATGTAGATAAAGTAAAGGTAAAACTTTGTTTCACTTTCATGACAAGCTATGCGTGCTATTAGCGGTTAGCACATTTGCCTCACACCGCCAGGGTTGGGGGTCCCCGTGCTGCGGGGGTTTCTTCCGGACTCTCTGGTTTCCTCCCCCAGTCCAAAGACATACATGGTCTGTATTGTATGAATGGGTGTGTGAGTGTGTATGTGATTGTGCCTTGTAATGAATTGGCACCCTGTCCAGGGTGTACCCCGCCTTGTGCACGATGTTCCCTGGGATAGGCTCAAGGTTCTCCCGCGAACCTGAAGAAGGAGTAAGCGGTAGAAGATGGATGGATGGATGGATGGATGGATTTTTTACCACTATAGGTGGTAAAAAATGCCCAACAGCCACATGTGGGATACAACTATGAAAAACTATTGAAGAATTATTCTTATAATTATTATTCAGGAAGAGTATTGGAAGAAGAAAGTATTTTTTATTTTATTTTCAGAGTTATGATAATGAGTCTTTATTGATCACATATACATTACAGCACAGTGAAATTCTTTCCTTCACATACCCCAGCATGCCAGGAAGTTGAGGTCAGTGCACAGGGTCAGCCATAATACAGCACCCTTGGAGCAGAGAGGGGTGCTCAAGAGCCCAACAGTGGCAGCTTGGCAATGCCAGGGCTTGAACCCCTGACCTTCTGATTAGTAACCCAGAGTCTGGGAGTGCTGGGGCTTGAACGTCCGACCTTCTGATCAGAGTCTGGCAGTGCTGGGGCTTGAACCCCTGACCTTCCGATTAGTAACACAGAGTCTTAGCTGCTGAGCCACCACTAGCACACTGACAGACAAGTTGAAAGTACAACCCTGTTATCCAAATTATCCATCCATCCATTTTCCATATCGCTTATCCGATACTGGCTAGGAGCCTATCCCAGGGAACTCGGGACACAATGCGGGGGACCCCTCCGTCTCAATCCATCACAGGACACAATCTCACTCACATTCACACAATATGGACAATTTGGAAATGTCACTCAGCCTACAACACATGTCTTTGAACTGGGGGAGGAAACTGCAGTACCCTGAGCAAACCCCCAAAGCACGGGACAACCTGCAAGCAAAATTATTAATATTGTTTAAAAAAATCCTAGTCAATTTTAATCATAAGTCCATAATTTACAGCTAATCAACCACATTCTGTGTATTTGGCGATTTATTTATTTATTTGATTTTTTTTTTTAACTCTCGCTGTTACCCATTAAATGTTAGTCATCAAAGAAACATTATAAAAATAAGAATGGTTGCCTGAGAGTTAAATTTGTAAGCATTACGAGAGCTAAATGGCAACCAGTGGCCAATCATGCAATCACTCTGCGATCAAAGGAATGAAAATGTCTGAATAAATGCCAAATCAGCATGGTGCATTTGGTAGTCAAAAGAGCGCACTTCTGCCCATCACTTTACAAAAGCCCCGAATTTCATCTTACTAGTGTATTACAGACTTTCAGTCTCAGACTGCTTTTGCATACAAAACGTGAATACATTACAAAACATGCTCTTCTCGTGCAGTTCTCAGTTCTCACTGAGCTTCAAACAAAGCCTTTCAAGGCTCATTTGCTAATTGCTCACTTGGATGTTTATGGTTCTTTGCACCTATCAGGTGGCTTCATGATCATGAACCTCAGCAGCGTCTAGTGCACATCACCACCTTGAACACTCCAGGACTCAAGACACAGATACGTTGATGGTAAGAGTGCAGATATGTATACATCAGTGGGCAAATAAGTTAATTTCCCCCACTGTTTAAAGAAAATACATTTGTAGTTATTCCCTATACTTTTCCATTTTTAATGTACTTTATATATATATTATATATGTATATATATATATATATATATATATATATATATATTTTATATATATATATATATATATATATATATATATATATATATATATATATATAAAAGTACATTAAAATGGAAAAGTATAAGAAATACTATGTATATGTATATATATATATATATATATATATATATATATATATATATATATATATATATATATATATATATAGAGAGAGAGAGAGAGAGAGAGAGAGAGAGAGAGAGAGAGAGAGAGAGATGCCCACACACACGCACACACAGTGCCCCCTTGGTAAATATGAGCAAAGAAGGCTATGAAAAAAATGCTTCATTGTTTAACCTTCTGATCTTTGTTTAAAAAATAATAATATTATGCTCTCATGGATATCAAACAAATGCAAACACAGCACAGGTGTGTAACAATTATTGGAACTCATATGAATTCATATGAGAAAAATATATTTGAAGTATATTCCCATTGATATTTAAAACGTTTTTACTCCATCTGGGTGACTAGGAACAGGAAATTGTTCAACCATGACTTCTTGTTTCACAGGGCTATAAATAACACACAGGTCAAATTCCCTTAGTCATTCATAACAATGGGTAAGAACAAGGATTATAGCTGTGATGTACGGCGAAATGATGATGAGCTTCACAAAATGGGAGGTGGCTATAAGAAAATAGCACAAGCATTGAAAATGCCCATTTTCACCTTCAGGCTAATAATGAAGAAGTTCCAGTCAACTGGAAATGTTATGAATCGACCTGGAATTGGACGTGTGTCTATATCGTCTCAACGCACGGTGAAGAGGATGGTTCGAGTGGCCAAAATATCTCCAAGAATCACAGCTGGAGAACTGCAGATGTTAGTTGTGTCTTGGGGTCAGAAAGTCTCCAAAACTACAATCTGAAGTCACCTCCATCACCACAAGTTGTTTTTGGAAGGTTTCAAGAAAAAAGCCTCGACTCTCATCTCAAGCGTCTTCAGTTTGCAGACACCACTGGAACTTCAAATGGGTTCTGTGGTCAGATGAAACCAAAATAGAGCTTTTTAACAATAAACACCAGAGGTGGTTTTGGTGCACACAGAGAGGTAGCCATATGGAAAAGTACCTCATGTCCACGGTTAAATATGGTGGTGGTTCTTTAATGCTTTGGGACTGTTTTTCTGCCAGAGGACCTGGACATTTTGTTACGATACATGACATCATAGACTCTATCAAATATCAACAAATAATGTGAAGGATCTGGAGAGATTCTGTATGGAGGAATGATCTCAGACCCCTTTCCATGTATTCTCCAACCTCAACAGGCATTATAGTTGAAGCCTCAGAGCTGTTATCTTGGCAAATGGAGATCACACAAAGTATTGACTAAAAGGGTGCCAATAACTGTTGCACACCTATATCGAACAAAGATATATATTTTTGATAAACCTGTCTTTTGTTTGCAATTGTTTGATACCCATGAGACCAGAACCTACGTTGCTCATATTTACGGTATATATACTGTATATAAATGAAATATAAACCAAATATAATATAGCTTCTGTATGTAAATGTTTGTTCTACAATATCTTGTCATAAATATGTACAGCGTATACACTGTATGTTCTGTTACGTGTTGTATAATTTTATATCAATTATGTGTTATTTCATTTTACTTTTCTTTCTCACACATCTATCCCCGACATGTACACAAGTCACACGCCAATTGTGAGTGTGTGTGTGTGAGTGTGTGTGTGTGTGTGTGTGTGTGTGCGCGCACTGTTCTTAAAATATGCTTTTGCAGAGTCATGCCATTGAAGCTGTCTTCATCCAGCCCGACAGTATTGTGTATTTATCTAAGCACGGTGTAGCGTCCATTACCCAAGAGCCTGTGATTCCATCACGACGACTTCTCATTGTCTCCTTTGTCCTCTCTAGTGTACAATATGCTGGGAAGCACTGTCAGCACACAGTCCAGCCTTGAAATCTGGCCATCAATTAGACATCCGCCTCTCGCCTGCCTATTGCCCGCCTTCGAAAAGCGAGAGGCCTTTCACGTTGTTTGAGAGAATGAGCCCGATCTCCAGCACAGTAGGGTCGGTTTCGATAAAAAATGAAAAAATAAATAAATAAATAAAAGCACACTGATGGCAGAAAGCGAAGTGCACATGAAGTGATTTAGGAGCGCACTAATGAGTGAGACGTAAAAAGAGAGAGAGACAGAGAGAGAGACAGGAAGAATGAGGGAGAGAAGGATGATTTCAGGTGGGATGGATGTGGGCCAAGTTGAGAGGGTAGAAAAGGGAGAAAGAGGAGGGAAGGCTTCTATTGATGGGCTTTAAAAGTGAGTTAATTGTTCCCTCAGGCGACATGCTGTAGAGATGAACCAGCAGAGTAGAAGATGGGCCAAAACTACACATTTTATGTCTTTACTTTTTTTTTCTTTTTTTCTTTTTTTCTTTTTTATCTCCTCTCTCTCCCCCTCTCTCGTATTCCCAGCACGGCCCGTCATCGGCGTTTCCGAAATAAATAATAAATACGTTTTAATTAAAAACTTTAATGCACTGTGTTTCTGTTAATCCCAATCTATGTTTCATAATTAAGTCTGCCTCTTTGCGGTGCGTTAATTGCTCATGTGGATGTAAATACACGGCCGTAAAAGGCCATAGGATTGATTTAGATAGACATAATCATGCCGTTTGATTGCGTGGCAAAGCAGCATCTATTCTGTATTTATGATGAACTCTCGCTTAACAATCACTTTCAGTAGCCGCTTTATACTTTTCAGGTCAACACGGATCCGTAGCCTACTCAGGGATGCCAGTCCATACACACACACACACACACACACACACACACACACATATTCACTCATATTCATGTATTCATGTAGCCAATCCACCTACTAGCATTTTTTGAGGAAACCAGAGAACGCAGAGGAAACCCAAACAGACTAGGGCATGACATGCACAGAAATATTACTGTATCCCAAGGTCAAGATAGGAGCTGTGAGGCATATACAGTATCTCACACCCTCACATTCTTGTGAGGACCCAAACACACCTGTGTATATATATATATATATATATATATATATATATATATATATATATGACCCCAAACACACCTCCAAGACGACCACTGCCTTGCTAAAGAAGCTGAGGGTGAAGGTGATGGACTAAACCCTATTGAGAAACCCTCAAACTGAAGGTGGAGGAGCACCAGGTCTCTAACCTCAACCAGCTCCGTGATGTCATCATGGAGGAGTGGAAGAGGACTCCAGTGGCCACCTGTGAAGCTCTGGTGAACTCCATGCCCAAGAGGGTTAAGGCAGTGCTGGAAAATAATGGTGGCCACACAAAATATCGACACTTCGGGCCCAATTTGGACATTTTCACTCAGGGGTGTACTCACTTTTGTGAGATACTGTACCTACCCGACCCTTGTGCCACTTCTCCACCCCTCTCTCATAACAATCTGACTCTAGATTGTTTCACACTATATATATATATTATTGCCAACACATGCAGTTCTTCCTTCAAGCAGTCATTTCAATCTTTCCATTGTCCATCCAGCCATCAATCCATCAGTCCTTCTTTACAGAATCAATCCATCATCCTTCCACCTATCCATATATCCATCCATACACCCATCCATCCATCCATCCATCCATCCATCCACCCGTCCTGCATATTCTGTCTATTATTGTCTCGGCATGCTTTCTGTCCCTTTCCGTCGCTCATTACAGACAGTAGGAAAACGATCTCTTTCTAATGATTACCCTGCTCACGCCCTTCCCCCACTCCCTCGCTCGCTCACTCGCACTCGTTCGCTCCTTTCAGTAAATGAGGGAAAGTGATACCTCTCTCTAATGACCGTTGTGAATAATTGGTCTCTATATAAAGTCTCGCTTTAGTGTTGGAAATATCTCCCACTTCTCCCGTCTTCTGTCCTCTAATCATCCCATCGTCTCATCCATTAACCGTCCTTTACACTGTATTCTATGTTTCTGTTTATACTGTATAATGATAAGAGCGTGTGTATGAAACAACGTAGACTCGTATACTATGTCGTACATGGGCATGTCGTAACCCTGCGTCGCCGGTCAATAGGACATGTATGACCTGAAAGAGGGCAAGGGATGAGAGAAAGTAATGTAATCAAAACGGATAGTTTATGTTTTGTGCTTTTTTTTTTTTTTTGGAAATTCCCCCCTCCTCCATGTTCTAGTGAGGAGAACTTGAGTTATTAAAATGCCAGCCTTTCCAACAAGAAGCAATAAATCAACCTAAATATCGAGAGAGAGAGAGAGAGAGAGAGAGAGAGAGAGAAGAAAAAAAAAAAAAAAAAAAGAAAAAGAGAGATGGAGGAAACAGAAGATTTGGGAGCAGATGAAAGGATGGGAGAGAGAAGACAAAGATGAAAAGCAGCATTAGAAAAGTGGTGATTGAAAGGGAATCACACAGCAAAGGACTAAAGTGCATCTCTCCACTGAGTGAAATTATTCTCTGAATATTACCAGGAGAAGAAATATCTGTATTTGTGATAAATCATTACGTGTAGAAATGGAAAAGAGAGCGTGGACATTAAACTCAGTTGATGGTGATGAATGATCAAAGCACACACACACACACACACACACACACACACACACGCATGCATGCATGGACACATACGCATAATCATGTTAACAATGATCTGGGGTAATTTACTCACAAACAATCTCATCTCTTTCTTACACACACACACACACACATATGCATGCACACACACATCCATGGACACGTGCATAATCACATTGATGGTGATCAAGGTATTTTACTAAAAAGAAATTCATCACTATCTCTCTCTCTCTCTCTCACACACACACACACACACACACACTATCTGAAATATCTCAGGTGAAATTGTTAAACGTTTTTGTTCCTGCATAAGTGCCTGTCTCTAATGATGGCTCGCTCTCTTCTATGTTTCATATGTGTGTGTGTGTGTGTGTGTGTGTGTGTGTGCGTGCACCCTGACAGGTGTTTAGCTAATTGGAGAGACCCAATGAGCATGAAAGAGAAGCTGAGTGCTAAAGACTAGTCCTTAATTATTCACTTTCTTCTTCAACTCGTTCTCTCTCTCTCTCTCTCTCTCTCTCTCTCTCTCTCTCTCTCTGTTTCTGTACCATGAAATCATTAGCCCTTCATGTGAAAATGTTTATTTTGTTTTCCCGGACGTATGCACTTTTGTAACGTTGCTCTAATTACCCTCCAACCAAAGATGTATGGTATATTTCTTGGCTGCTTTATTTCTCATTTACACACTGAGTAGCTATTAATGTCAGTCAGAATTCATCGCGTGTTTGTCTTAGTCAGCAGGTTTCAGAAATAGTGATGGGTAATTTAGTGATAAACAACTCATTTAGATAAATCAGGTCAATCAATTCCCAAGCAAGAATGAATGCAAAGCTTTTTTCTTTTTTTTTTTTTTTTTTAATGATTATTATTATTTCATTTACTTGCGCACTCTTACTACACAATAGGGACTATGTCTACAAGATCATTTTCCACTCTGTGTTGTGTTACTCAATAATATGTATTTAAAGGCTCAAATCACCAACTGCTCATCTCCTCACTGCTCTGTTTTGAGCCTCGAGTGAGAAAATGAACAGCTGTTACAGGAGCATTCAGGCATAAAAATCAGTTCCTTTAATATGCTATTTGTCACGTTATGAAGCATTCTGTAGCACAGCGTTGTTGTTTTCGCCCATCGGTGTCTGGCACTACAATACACAGCATGCCTTACACGAGTACACTGTACAACCACTGGGAATTCCTACCTCAGTCCTGACAGCTAGCCGTTAACGTGTATCCTCTTGCTAGCGTCAGTGATGGAGAGCTGGTTGTTGAACAAGATTTCTTGAGGAAATACACTTCATTCGAGGAAAATCCTGTGCGAAAACGCAAAAGCTAAAAGGATTTTTTTTCTCTCTCTCTCTCTCTCTTTCCCTGAAAAAACATGGCAGTCATGTTAGTTATTAGTTAGCATTTACGTACAAGAAAGTTGTTAGCACTCAAATTATTTTTTTTATTTTTTTAAACGACCACACAAGTTCAGGATGTTGTCTGGTTTAAATTTCGGTTTCCCCCATATTCCGCCCTTTCTTCTCCATGTCACATTGTTTCTACCATAACTCTCAGACATTTCGATTGAGTGATCTTTATAATAACAACGATTAAGAGAGTAAGAAAGCCCTGCTGGATTCTAATGGTTTCCACTACAAATACCATCACAAATCCTCAGCTGTTAGCCATTAAAATTTTTTTTATTTTTTTTGCCTTTGTTTATTTATTCATTTTCATATGATTCATTTACATGTGATTCATTTACATATGATTCATTTTCATGTGATTCAGATTCATTTTCATGTGATTCATATTCATGCATGTGATTCATTTTCATATGATTCATTTACATATGATTCATTTTCATGTGATTCAGATTCATTTTCATGTGATTCATATTCATGCATGTGACTCATTTTCATGTGATTCATTTACATATGATTCATTTTCATGTAATTCATATTCATGCATGTGATTCATTTACAGGTGATTCAATTCCATGTAATGTTAGCCATTAAAACCATTACCATTATAGGTCCTTAATGTTATCCACTAAACATAACATGCCTCCTATAGAAGGCAACAAATTACCAGTAGAGACCCACAAGGACCATTAGAGTTTCCATTAAAAGCAATATAATTCCCATTATAACCATTAACACTATTACAATTCTATGAGGGTTTCTACTGGTTTTATTTTTCTTCTTTTCAGCACTGAGTTATCAAAATGTCACAAGCCCAGGAATAAAATATATTCGCCCACAGTGGCTAGCTGCTTTTCTTCTTTCCTTCTGCACTAACCCAGTTGCATTATCTCGTGAGCCAGTTCATGAAGAATAAATGTAACAGTATACAGTATGTAATAGAGCTGAAGTATTCAACAAACCTTCCAGTAAAGTGCCATTTACCTCAACTTTTGTATGTCCGGATAAACAAGTCGCATGACTAAATGGTGAATATTTACTGCATTTATTCGTTTACTGTACTTTCTATCTATTTCATGCAAAATTTTTGTAACGCATCAATGTTTTTATTGGCCATACTCAGTAAATGGAAATGAGATCAAATTAAAATCAACTGCATTTGATCAAACAGGCCTCATAGGATGACGGGGAGTAAAATGGGATAAAAAAAATACTGCTGAAAAATACTTGTGACATTTATGTCCAAGTATTATATATATATATATATATATATATATATATATATATATATATATATATATATATATATATATATATATATATATATATATATATATATATATATATAGTTTGTATATTGTATAAGGCAAATATATACATATATATATGAGATCAAATTAAATATACATGGAAATGAGATCAAATTAAAATCAACTGCATTTGATCAAACAGGCCTCATAGGATGACGGGGAGTAAAATGGGATAAAAAAATACTGCTGAAAAATACTTGTGACATTTATGTCCAAGTATTATATATATATATATATATATATATATATATATATATATATATATATATATATATATATATATATATATATATATATATATTTTATATTGTATAAGGCAAATATATATACATATATATATATATATATATATATATATATATATATATATGTGTGTGTGTGTGTGTGTGTGTGTGTGTGTGTGTGTGTGTGTGTTTTGTTTTGTACTTTAAAAAAAAAATCTTCATTCTGTATCAATGGTTTAAACAGAAATTCTCGAGACATGCTCCATATGACAGCACCACCATATTGGACAAAATGGAGTAATAAAAATCAGGACAATGGCATATATAGGCCTAACTCTGAAGTGTTTTGGCAGTGATTTATATGTTATACACTCCTGGGCCGAAACAATTAAAAAAAATAAATACAAATAAAAAAGGGCCAAGTCCAAAATGGCAAAAAAATATTAAGCTTTTAATGGTCTTAACAACAAATCATTGTTCAGGAAGTTAACAGGAATTAAACAGACAGATGAAGTAACTTAGTATGGGATCGGCGCGGGTAATTCAATGTCAAGAGACATATAGTCAATATAGATAGATTTATTAAGCGTCAATGTAGATAGTGATTATAGAGAGTCTTCATTCATGCCATATTCGTGCCATAGCCATAGCCATAGCCATAGCCTTAGCCTTAGCCATAGCCATAGCCTTAGCCATAGCCTTAGCCATAGCCTTAGCCATAGCCTTAGCCTTAGCCTTAGCCTTAGCCTTAGCCTTAGCCATGTGTTATATTTCTTGCTTAGTTTCTGTTTGTCCTCTTTGTTAATAAAACCACAGTTCGAACCGCACCTGCATCCGTCCTACTTCCCTGACGTCACGCCACGTGACAATCGGTTTGCACCCTTTGCTGATAAAAAGGGTGACTATGAGTGAATTTCCATGTTTCTGGCTTTCCCCTAAACAGTAAGCAAAAGTAAATGAGAAAAGGAGGTGTCACGACTACATTTGTATCATTCATGTGAATTTTCTGACCAATGATTTGCTGTTACGACCATTAAAAGCTTAATGTTTTGCTTTTTATTTTTGTTCTGCCCAGGAGTGTATAAAGATAAAGTAAAGTAATAGCCTTAAATGAACTGAATTCTCACTAATGATTAGTTTATGGCTATAAATGAGATCAGACATTGGTTTTGTTTTGTTTTGTTTTGTTTTGCAGCATTGTTTCACTCAGAGAAATAAAGCTCAAACCCACTCCCACAGAAGCGTTCAATCTCATATGCTCCTGCAGATATTATAGTTTTTTTTTTGTTTTTTTTTATTGTACCTTCCTACATTATTTCCTAACAAACAAAATTTTTTCTTTCCCCAAAATGAGATTTAAACCAGCATGACTCTGATCAGAAAACGAATGAACGAATGGTAAACGTATATTATATTACTTGAACAAGTCGTGTTGTTGCTTCACTAACTTCCCTTCCTAATCTTTCTAGCTCTTTCCGTAGCTAGTGTTTGGTCTGATGAGCTGCCTCCGGCGTGGTAATTTACATAAACGCATGTGATTGCTTAAACTGCAACAGAGGATTTGCTTTGGTTTGATTTGAGTTGCTAAATATTTGACGTCTCCAGTATTTTTCGAGTGCTCGGTTCGGTCAGGTGACATACTTTCCTGGGTCTGCCTCTGGGCCACGGTCCGGGGGTTATTTGCATTTAAAATAACCCCTCCTGACTATTTCACTTGCAAACATTTATATAATTAACCGAATGTATGCAAAACCTCCAACTTAAGGGCCATGGATAAAAAAAATAAATAAATAAAATAATAATTCAACTTACAGCAGCAAGTCAAAAGTAGATTAATTGCACAGGAATAAAAATGCAGACTGGGCAGCATTCCCTCCCTAGATATGTGCTCTAAAGGGATAGTACTCCTTCAAAATGTATTAATCACGCATATAGGGCTTAGCAGAATTGTCACCGATCTATAAACATTTCCCAAGATCGGTCAGTTTGCACAGAAACACAAGCAAGGAGAAAGCTTCAGTGAGGTTGGATCTTGTTACCTGAAGCTCGTTGACAGACTACATTGTTGAACATGATTATTTCTGGACCATATTACTCTCATTACTGACATATTGTTTACAAGAATACGGAAGGTTCCTGTCTAAATTCGCATCACAAACCGGGCACAATCCCTGTTCCGAACAAGCGACAGGACGACTATACTCACTGGGCAACCGAACCATTTATAACTTCATTTGATTTAGCCAGTTTTCCATTTAGACCTCATTGTAATCCTCCGGTGGTTTTCTGTGCACCGCCGCTTTGTGCATAATTTGTGTTTCCTGGTGGCAGCAGTCATTTGAAACAAGATGGGATATTGCTTTCTTGAGAATGGGACTGTAAAAAAGTTACACTGCAAGAAAAGAAGAAGGAAAAAAAAAAAAAGGGGAAAATATCTTCAATATAGCCGGATTTTAGATTGTTAATGTCCTATTATACAGTTAGAATTTACAAAATATATGAGTATTAA
>CM022757.1:36244450-36264450 GCA_012411365.1 Ameiurus melas
GTGAAAAAAAATCCAAAACCATCATGGCCCCGTGTGAAAAAGTGATTGCCCCCTTGTTAAAACATACTATAACTGTGGTTGTCCACACCTGAGTTCAAATTTCTAGCCACACCCAGGCCTGATTATTGCCACACCTGTTCACAATCAAGGCATCACTTAAATAGGAGCTGCTTGACACAGTAAGGTCCACCAGAAGATCCTTAAAAGCTACACATCATGCCGAGACCCAAAGAAATTCAGGAACAATTGAGAAAGAAAGTAATTGAGATCTATCAGTCTGGAAAGGGTTATAAAGCCATTTCCAAAGCTTTGGGGATCCAGCGAACCACAGTGAGAGCCATTATCCACAAATGGCGAAGACATGGAACAGTGGTGAACCTTCCCAGGAGTGGCCGGCCGCCCAGAATTACCCCAAGAGCGCAGCGACGACTCATCCAAGAGGTCAAAAAAGACCCCACAACAACGTCCAAAGAACTGCAGGCCTCACTTGCCTCAGTTAAGGTCAGCGTTCATGCCTCCACCATCAGGAAAAGACTGGGCAAAAATGGCCTGCATGGCAGAGTTCCAAGGAGAAAACCACTGCTGAGCAAAAGAACATCAAAGCTCCGTCTCAATTTCTCCACAACACATCTTGATGATCCCCAAGACTTTTGGGACAACATTCTGTGGACCGATGAGACAAAAGTGGAACTCTTTGGAAGGTGTGTGTCCAAGTATATCTGGCGTAGAAGGAACACTGCATTTCATAAAAAGAACATTATACCAACAGTAAAATATGGTGGTGGTAGTGTGATGGTCGGGGCTGTGTTTGCTGCTTCAGGACCTGGAAGACTTGCCGTGATAAAAGGAACAATGAATTCTGCTGTCTACCAAGAGATCCTGAAGGAGAATGTCCGACCATCTGTTCGTGGTACACAAGCTGAAACGAACTTGGGTTCTGCAGCAGGACAATGATCCTAAACACACCAGCAAGTCCACCACCGAATGGCTGAAGAAAAACAAAATGAAGACTTTGGTGCCTAGCCAAAGTCCTGACCTGAATCCTATTGAGATGTTGTGGTATGACCTTAAAAAAGGCCGTTCATGCTCGAAAACCCTCTAATGTAACTGAATTAGGACAATTCTGCAAAGATGAGTGGGCCAAAATTCCTCCAGGACGCTGTAAAAGCCTCATTGCACATTATCGCAAACGCTTGGTTGCAGTTGTTGCTGCTAAGGGTGGCCCAACCAGTTATTAGGTTTAGGGGGCAATCACTTTTTCACACAGGGCCATGATGGTTTGGATTTTTTTTCACCTTTAATAATAAACACCTTCATTTACAAATTGCATTTTGTGTTTACTTGTGTTGTCCTTGACTATTGTTTAAATTGGTTTGATGTTCCGAAACACTTAAGTGTGACAAACATGCAAAGGAACAGGAAATGAGGAAGGGGGCAAACACTTTTTCACACCACTGTATATATATATATATATATATATATATATATATATATAAATGAAACTGGTTTCACTCTGCCCATGTTTTATATTTTTCCTACATTCTTTTCAATGTCCATGGAATAAAATAAAATATCAGATGCCACGAGTGTACCTCCTGCCATCATTCACACGTGTAATACAAAGCAATGTGATACGAAGAAATATGATATCATGAAATTATATCATGCCCATTTCCTTACATGGTCATGGGCATTGTTTGGACTCAGGACAGTTGTTATTTGCTGCTATGTTGACGTCGTACACAACAGCGCTTCACCTTCGCACGCTCTCTGAGAGTAGGCTAATGGCAGAGAGGCAGGAATTTGGCCGATAGTTGCTGCAAGTCTTGCGGGAATTATAGAGAAGGAGTTAAAGCAATGCAGAAATGCGCGCACGTGATTCAGTATGACACCATAAGCACATCATAATGAAACTAAACCTACATCCCGGACATTTTCTCAAATTGAAACGCTTTTTTTAAGGTCTGAAATTGAGGACACGTCCAGGAAACAGAGGACTTATGGTGACCCTAACAAAAGCATTTCAGGGAACAATTTTATGTTAAATTCCACCAAATTATCGTTATTTGCGCATGCACCAATAGGATGCTCATGTGAGTCACGACTGTCAAGAGAGGACCAGGACTATAATCAAGCAGCTGTCTATACTGTGTTATGTCAAAGGATTCATTTCTTTGCTTTTTTTTTCTTTTTTTGCCTTTGTTTATTTATTCATTTTCATATGATTCATTTACCTGTGATTCATTTACATATGATTAATTTTCATGTGATTCATATTCATGCACGTGATTCATTTTCATGTGATTCATTTACATGTGATTCATTTACATATGATACATTTTCATGTGATTCATATTCATGCATGTGATTCATTTTCATGTGATTCATTTACGTGATTCATTTACATATGATACATTTTCATGTGATTCATATTCATGCATGTAATTCATTTTCATGTGATTCATTTACATGTGATTCATTTACATATGATACATTTTCATGTGATTCATATTCATGCATGTGATTCATTTTCATGTGATTCATTTACATGTGATTCATTTACATATGATACATTTTCATGTGATTCATATTCATGCATGTGATTCATTTTCATGTGATTCATTTACATGTGATTCATTTACATATGATACATTTTCATGTGATTCATATTCATGCATGTGATTCATTTTCATGTGATTCATTTACATGTGATTCATTTACATATGATTCATTTTCATGTGATTCATATTCATGCATGTGATTCATTTCCATGTGATTCATTTCCATGTGATTCATTTACATATGATACATTTTCATGTGATTCACATTCATGTAATTAATTTACATGTAATTCATTTTCAGGTGATTCATATTCATGTGATTCATTTACCTTTTCTCCCCTCCCTTCCCCAAATATTTCAATGAGAAAAAAAATAATAATAACAATAATAATTATCATTATTATTACCATTGTTATTAATTAATAATTATTAATTAAAAGCATTTCTTTGCTTTTAAATGAAAAATTGTAACCCATGATAGTATTCCCATTTTTTTTAATTTTTTTTTACAAAATGTACTGGGGGTAAACAAATCAATGACAAACAAATCATATACAGTAGCATTTTGTAAACTGGTCAGTCATTCAAAAGCGATTATTAGTATTACAACAGAATTGAAAATGTATGGAGTTTATAAACGCTCCTTTTTGTTTAACAGCTGATAAAAGTGGATTTAACTTTGGGTTTAAATAGGAATAAATAGGAATATTTGGAGCACTAAACGGATGCAGATACAGAAAATGGTATTGCTTTACAACCCCTACCTTGGACTTATCACCACCTTTAAATCATTAGACATATTTAAAAACAGTGATCAACTCTATTACTTCAGCATGTTCTCTTGTAATGGTAAATATCGCCTACGCAATATTATTAACATTTTAACTGTGGATGTTTTGTCAGGTCTGGAGAATGCGTTTCCAAAAATACTCTTAAATAATCGGTGAATAACACTCTGTGTTACTTTTATGGATGTCCAACACAGTGCTCTATAAAGAACTGTCTATATTAGTAAATATTGAATGAGTGAGTGATGGAGCAATTTCAGACAGAGCTTCTCGGTACTCTCAGTAAGACAGCTGTACGCTGAAGGACAAAAGAAGTAAATATAGAATACGTCAGGGGAGGTCCAAATCTGGTCCAGCATTTAGTAAGTGATTTTTGTAATCTAACACATCATCTATGCAGTACAGTGAGGGGGAAAAAGTATTTGATCCCCTGCTGATTTTGTACGTTTGCCCACTAACAAAGAAATGATCAGTCTATAATTTTAATGGTAGATTTATTTGAACAGTGAGAGACAGAATAACAACAAAAACATCCAGAAAAACGCATGTCAAAAATGTTATGAATTGATTTGCGTTCTAATGAGGGAAATAAGTATTTGACCCCCTCTGCAAAACATGACTTAATACTTGGTAATGACTTAGTAATGACTTTTAATTTTCAATGCCCTGGCTGAGGGAAGGAGGTTCTCACCCAAGATTTGACGCCACATGGCCACGTCCATCGTCCCTTTGATGCGGTGAAGTTGTCCATTTTGGTCTCATCTGACCACAACACTTTCACCCAGTTGTCCTCTGGTGGTCAGATGAGACCAAAATGGAGCTCTTTGGCATCAACTCAACTCACCGTGTTTGGAGGAGGAGGAATGCTGCCTATGACCCCAAGAACACCATCAACACCGTCAAACATGGAGGTGGAAACATTATGCTTTGGGGGTGTTTTTCTGCTAAGGGGACAGGACAACTTCACCACATCACAGGGACGATGGACGGGGCCATGTACCGTCAAATCTTGGGTGAGAACCTCCTTCCCTCAGCCAGGGCATTGAAAATGAAAAGTCATTACTAAGTCATTACCAAGTACTAAGTCATGCTTTGCAGAGGGGGTCAAATACTTATTTCCCTCATTAAAATGCAAATCAATTCATAACATTTTTGACATGCGTTTTTCTGGATGTTTTTGTTGTTATTCTGTCTCTCACTGTTCAAATAAACCTACCATTAAAATTATAGACTGAACATTTCTTTATCAGTGGGCAAACGTACAAAATCAGCAGGGGATCAAATACTTTTTCCCCTCACTGTATATGGTGATTACCTGGATAAATTAAGTCAGGGGTCATTCCATCTCAAATGGTCCAACGTAGGTTACTTAATTTTCCTACTGTTTTAAGTATATATTGGCATGGCAAACCAATACTTTTTGTTTTTAATTTATTTTACTTGATTTAACTAGAACGTCCATCTTTGTGCCACGGCACACAACACATTTTGGTTATACAGCTGTTTATGGAAACCGCCGTATCTCGGCTCAGGATGGTCCCAGCTCCTTGGAAACTGATCTCTAGAGCACATTACGAGGTACATGCACATATATAAACATTTTGCACATTCATATTCTTTAGACTTAGTCAAACGTAATACTCGAGATTGCTCACAGTTCCACTTTTAGGGTCAAATTCTAATGGGAAGGGTTAATGTTTCAGTCTTAATTATTCCAGGGGGTACCTTGATAAGCATCTGTTCAGCACATTCAAGACATTTCAGGTTAAGACTTCTCTTACTTTTCAAACTTACACTCACTTTCGGGTTGAATATCGCTGGTGGGGAAGCAGTTACGAACCTTAAATTACAATTTGTCAAGCAATCAACTTTGCAATGATTAGACCACTTGAGATGGAATGACCTTCAGGAGTCTGAGAAACGACTAAACTGTGCTAGACTCTGTTCTCCAGGACTCCGACTGAGGACCTCCAGACTGAATGATTGGAATTGTTATGGACATAGAGACGAGGGGACACAAATTCAGAACACAGACACCGGGATCCAAGGTGAAAACAGGTTTTTATTAAAGAACGTGAGGGAGTGTGAGAGAGGTGAGTTGAATAAAGGGGTCGAGGTCAGGATTCGAGCTCGGGTCCAGAGTGTGAGGGTCGGATGCTAGTGGACCGACCGGGACCACGAGGCGAGAAAACACACAATGAGCACAGGACAACGCAACGACTGACCCCAAACACGAGTAGCCGGAACTGGAAGCCGGAACACTCTGGCGATCCGTGGCTGAAGAACCAGGGGTTTATATACGCTTCTGACTGATGAGCCGATGAGGAGAAGGTGAGTCCAGTGATCCAATCCGAAAGCCTGAGGAGTAGAGCGCCACGCCCAGAGACGCGCATGCGCACACGCTAACCGAAACATGGGGAAGGAGAAAAACAGGGAAACACAGGGAAATACTCGGGCTCCCGGATGGGATCATCACAGCAATAGCAGTGAACGTTAAATAACGATGGTGGACGGGTGATTTGGGCAAAATTTCCTGCTGACAATTTAAAGCCATCACCGGGAAACACTGATTAAGATATCTAATTGAGAGAATGACTGGAATTGGAAAGAAAAGAGGATGGAGACGCTTGAAAGAGAAAGGTGGAAAATGGAAGGGAGAGAGAGAATGACTAAAAGAGAGCGATCCAGTTGCTGAGAGAGAGAGAGAGAGAGAGAGAGAGTAGACATGATGGATGCACTGCTCTCGTTCCTTGCCCCCTAACGAAGACTCTAATTAGTGTTTGTGTAATTCTGCACTGTCTTCGCTGCCTGCTCATCTTAATTAACCACATTCATCTTCTCCTCCCCTTATTCCCTCCGTTCACCCCACCTCTCTCCCTCTCTCTCTCTCTCTCTCTCTCTCTCTGTCTAGCTCTCGCTTTCTTTATGTGTGCTCTCTTAAAATAACAGTCACTCTGTCCCACCTGGAGCAGACCTGTTTTGATTTTTTTTTTCTTCTTCTTCTTCAAAGATTCTTCCCTGCTCTCATCTCTCACTATCCCCCTCTCTCCTCATCTCTCTCATTCAACATTTAAACCAGAGCAATCAGTTGATGGCCACAGTGAAGGTATCAGTCATCCACACGTGCCTGAGGTTGTTGAGAATGAGTCAAACCATGAGCTCTCTCTCTCTCTCTCTCTCTCTTGCTAGCAGCTCACTATATGTTAACATTTATCTGAGCTTCATGTTTGTTGGATATTCGTCGTCTGTGATTAAACAGCCGTGGTGTGTGATGGTTAAATGGTGACAGTGAAGGTCAGATATTTATTTTGTATACTAACGACGGGGTTAAAAAACTAAACTGTGATATATTTTTTTTGCATTCCATGCATAAATAATTGAACAAACTAGATAAATAAATAAATAAATAAATAAATAAATAAATAAACAAACAAATAAATATCCGCAGGCCTGAAATCCATTTACCTGGAGTTACACTGATATTATTTATTTGTAAATAAGCTCGGAAATATTTCTTTTCTGTCAATTCAACAAAATTAAACCATATGTTTTTGATAACAATTAAATCAAGGCCTTTTTTTTTTTTACTTCGGAATGGAAGGTCACATTTGGATGCTTGCTTTATTTGAAAACTATTTACTCTGGGTTTATTGTACTGGTTATTATTGTACCACTGGTTTTTTATCACAGAATCAATTATTTTAATTGCGTGGATTTTATTTTATTTTATTCCAGCGAATTCAAGATTTCTGAAGCTCTGGTTTTAATGCCCTCGGTGCTGTGAGCAGCATTATAAATATCATTATTTGTTATAAATGTTACATTTATTGTATTTTATATTAGTTCTTACTTGATGACTCTCTCAGGCTGAACTTGTTGTCCGTGTTGCTCAAATCTGCGAGCCACAGATGCAGCATGTGTTTAGGCTAAACCTCATTCATATGCACTATAATTCTCTCTCACACGCATACATTTACGCACACAAAAACATAAAAACACGTCTATGCACACAGGAACAGCACTCAAGCGTGTGTTTTAGAACAATAGTGTTTGATGAACAGCTCTTTAGTTACTAAGTGCTGCTCTGTGGAACTCTCCAAAACTCCTCTTTGATTCAAAAGAGCCTAATGAGCTCAAGGTGTGTTTGTGTGCATGCATGTGTGTGTGTGTGTGTGTGTGTGTGTGTGTGTGTGTGTGTGTGTGTGTGTGTGTGTGTGAGAGAGAGAGAGAGAGAGAGAGAGAGAGAATGAGTGAGGGAGGGAGGGTCATATGCATTTTAATACGTAAGGACCGATTTTTAAAGGAATAATTAGCTTTGTGTGATGCCACTGGCTCAGATATATAATGTTGCTCACCAACTTCTTTTAAAAACCTATACATCCATCCATCCATCAATTATCCATCGATCCATCCACCCATCAATTATCCATCCTTCCATCCATCCATCCACTATCCATTTTTCCATCCATCCATCCATCAATTATCCATCCATGCATCCACTATCCATTTTTCCATCCATCAATTATCCATCCATCCATCCATCAATCCATCCATCATCAATCCATCAATTATCCATCCATCCATTATCCATTATTCATTCTTCCATCCATCCATCCATTCATCATCCATCCATCAATTATCCATTCATCAACCCATCCATCCATCCATTATCCATCCTTCCATCCATCCATTCATCCATCCATCCATTATTCATGCTTCCATCCATCCATCCATCCATCCATTATCCATCCATCAATTATCCATCCATCAACCCATCCATCCATCAATTATCCATCCATCCATCCATCCATCCATCAATTATCCATCCTTCCATCCATCCATCAATTATCCATCCATTATCCATCCTTCCATCCATTATCCATCCATCCACATATCCATCCATACATCCATCAACCCATCCATCCATCCATCCATCCATCCACATATTCATCCATCCATTCATCCATTTAGCCAGCCATGCATCCATCCATCCATATATACATCCACATCCATCCATCCATCCATCCATCCAACCATCCATCTATCTGTCTGTCTGTCTGTTTAAAATAAGCTCAAAAAGTGCTACATAAATAGATAGACAGACAGACAGATAGACAGATAGATAGATAGATAGATAGATAGATAACAAATAAAAAATAGCTGTACTAAATTATATAATATGAATCTAAAACATATATATGATAGCATGTGTCTTCCAGTCAGCTGTGCTTCAAAATTTTGCAGCATTTCTGTTCTTCAGACAAAATCAGTCTCATTTAGCGGTGTTCTGTTTTTCTATTAGACAAATGAGTGTTGCATGAGTTCGTCTCTGAGGCAGCATAATTGCACTCACCAGATAAGAAGAAAACGTTAAAAAAAACAAACACGTTGGACGAAACTGTTGTAATAACTGGGGAACATTTTTAATATTGTGGCTATATTTAAAACAATACTACAAATGAAAACCCAGTGTTGGCGAAAGCCTCGTCGAAGAATGTTTTTTTTTTTTTAATTGGCTTTTCATTGTGTTATTTAAAAACACAGAGGCTTAAATAGTAGTTGAGTACTGAAATAAGGGCAAGTGGATGTCAAGAAACCTTTCACCTGCAGTGACTGTTGTCATTCAGCCAACTACCAGCCTTTGACTTTCTCTCGCTCTCACTCTTTCTCTTGTTTAAGGCCCCTGGCCACTTTAATCCCTGAAGATGTCCGCATTATGCGCCAAAGTGCTGCGTTGTCTCTGGCGATGAAGCATCACTTTACCCTCCATCCAGGCAACAACAATCAGCCACCTACATGAAGACTCAACTCCCACAGAAGGCATTAGCAATCAGCAATCAGTCTCCATCTGACAGAGGAGACATTTGCTCTCAAACAGGTGCCACACTTTACAGACTGAACCCTTCCATGCTGGGCCTGGTGTCGGATTAAAAAATGATCTGGGCTTAATTTCACTAATGAACATGATTTATTTATTTATTTTATCGTCTAGATTAAATCACAGAAATGAGGTTCTGAGCATAAAATGTATATTAAAGCCATAACAGTAAAAGCACCTGTGTAATATTGTGTACGTCTTCCTTGTGCCGCCAAAACAGCTCTGATCTGTCAAGGCATGGACTCTGACCTCTGAAGGTGTGCTGTGGTGTCAGTGGTGGTTTAACGGGGACACTGGTGGTTGATAGTTAAGGCTCTGGGTTACTGATCGGAAGGTTGAGGGTTCAAGCCCAGCACTGCCAAGCTGCTACTGTTGGACGCTTGAGCAAGACCCTTAACTCTCTCTCCGCTCCAGGGGGCGCTGTATCATGGCTGACTCTGCACTCTAACCCCAACTTCCTGCCATGCTGGGGTATGCGAAGAAAAGAATTTCACTGTGCATATGTGTATGTGACCAACAAAGACTCGTTATCATTTTAACACTAGATCCTGTAAGTTGTGACGTGGGGACTCCGTGGTTTGGACTTGTTTGTCCAGCACGTCCCACAGATGCTTGATTGGATTGAGATCTGGGGAATTTGTAAACCAAGTTGGACCAATCATGTTCCTTAAATCATTCCTGAACAATTTTTCCAGTGTGTCAGGGCGTATTATCCTGCTGAAAGATGCCACTGCGATTAGGAAATGTCGTTGCCATGGAGAGGTGTACTTGGTCTGCAACAATGTTTAAGGAGGTGGTATGTGTCAAAGTAACACCCACTTGACTGTCAGGACCCAGGATCTCCCAGAAAAACACTGCCCAGAGCATCACACTTCCTCTGCCGGCCTGCCCAAGTAAGTGCCGCACACACACCAGGAACACCCCATAAGACCTGTTGTTTTGGAGTTGCTGTGACCCAGTCATCTAGCCATCACTATTTGGCCCTCGTCAAAGTCGTTCAGATCTTTACGTTCGCCCATTTTTCCTGCTTCCAACACATCAACTTCGCGAACCGACTGTTCACTTGCTGCCTGATATCTCCCACAAATAACAGGTGCCATTGTCAATTCAGTCGTTTTAATGTTATGTCTGAGCAATGTATATAATACAATATTATTGTTATGATATAGAAGAGGATCATTCTTTGCTAAGTAGAGAACAGAACAGGACAGTTAAACACATTCCTCCTCTGTGTAGAGCGGCTCATTAATGATAGATTGCCACTTCCTGAGTTAAACCGTAGCCGGGTGAATGTTCGGATGTTTCTTTTTTCCCCTCAGTGCCCTTATTATATAATTATATAAACCTACCGTGCTCTTGTTTCAGACATGTCATAAGCTACATTAAATAAAGGCTCCAGACGGACTACAGGAGGTCATGGAAATATTGCGAATGGTAATATACGAGGCTTTCCTGTTCATCTTTTCGGCACTTCTGCAATATTCTGCCTGACAGGCATGCCAGTAAAGGTTGGATTTGGACATGGACTGTCGGTCAGGCTGGAGATCTGTTGGTGGTAAGAGCTAATTTTTACCAAATTAGGTTTTCTGGATGCGGTACAGTGTTTAACACCTCCTGTAGTTTTTCACTCCTTCCTCCCACTGCTTCCTGTTTTGGGTGTCAAATGTTACCAGCAGAATGTAAAGTCAGGGGAGAAGTGTGTTTCCTAATGAGATCTCAGGTGAGAACACACACACACACACACACACACACACACACACACACAACACACACATATATACTGTTTAACAAAATGAGCCTTGATAATACATGTTCTCATTTGGTGGAATTTTAAAAAATAACATTTGGGCTGAAACCCAAATGAGGGTCTTAACGCCTCGCAGTGGTCCTCTGATAGTCCTGGAATTTAATCCCTAGCACGAAACCTTAGCCAACGAGTTATTACTTAGCTCTAATAAGCGGTAATAAACAGTAGATAATAATCCTATTTGCGCAGGGATTTACAGACGACGTCGCTTTTCTCCAGCACCTCTGACATCCATTACTCAGGTGGCGACGCACCCATCTCGACAGCTATTAGGAACCCGAGCACTGGCGAATGTGAATGTGCAAAAGAACGCATTTGTCTTTAGACTCGTGATACTTGCCAACTTTCGCCATTTTTAAAACCGATCCCAAGAATATATTAAAACCAGGATTGTCAGGCTGCATCGGAATTACAGTTCTGTCAAGATGAACAATGAAGGAGAGAAGGAGCGTGAGAGAGGGAAAGAGACGGAGAGAGAGAGAGAGAGAGAGAGAGAGAGAGAATCAACATGGCAAGGTGAATGAGAGAACAGTAATAGAGCTATCGTCCCTTATCAGTTAATCAATCAAGCTGTCTCCCTGTAATTACACCTACTGGCCCAACCAGATCTCCCCAAATCTGGCCTGAACAAACAGGAAGTGATCTTTGCGTGGATGTCTTACTGACACACTGTTGGACGGAGTGAAGGAGAAGAGGAGAAGGCTCGGCGCATGCGTGCACAGTGTAGGGGACATTTCTCCCATGTCTCGGATACATGAATGCTTCGATTCCAGCTGAGAAATGAAAACGCTCGTTCAGATGCATGAATATAATCAGTAGTGTGTATTGCATTATATACAAAGCGTACAGGTAAGACATGCCTGGAGAATTACACTGATTTAAGTTTCACACACACACACACACACACAAGCTCGCGTGACAATCTTGCTCTTGCCTCAGGCTATGTGGTCTCTTAAGGGCACATAAGCATCAAACCCGGCGCTCGCGCGCTCGCTCTCTCTCTCTCTCTCTCTCTCTCTCTCTCTCTCTCACACACACACACACACACTCACATGTACCATTAGAGTGTATCATGTGAACTGCTGACCCAGGCTTTTAGAAGATGGAATGGATGGTGTTGCTACAAAGGTGAGGACGTAATCCTCGAAATTAATGTTCCCTTAGAAACCAGTGTCCTTGCTGACTATTACTCATTCCTATATGCCCAGCGTCTCTCGTCTCGTCCGTCGCTTGTGTAATGCTTTCAATAATGCACACGTGATTAATTATGACACCTAATTATGAAGAGTGGTAGTGCAGCTGTAAAGGTTTTGCTGCCACTGTCTGAAAGGTTGTGGGTTCAAACCGTGAAACCCTCAGCAAGTTTAACCCTCAGCTGCCCAGCTGTGCGGTCGATATGGATTCTCTCTCACCTGTAACAAACAAACAAACAAACAAAAAAAAACAGATATAAAATGGACATAAATTGATTTGTGTTTACTGTATGTGGTTTTTATGTTTTCAAATAAACTTGTTTTTCAGCCTTTGAGTTAATAGCCTAAATGTCCCAAATAGTGCAATATTGAATAATAAAGAAATATTTTTAAGGCAATCTCTACATACATTTAAAAGTATGCATATAAGTATTATTGGTCAGGATATATATAATTAACTGTCGGTATTTCATTGAGCTCCACAAATAATGTTTTGAACACCATGTTTAATTTTGATGTTATTGTATTCCATTCACACAAACAAAAACACAGAAAAAAGAAAAATCTGTTTTTTCAAAATCTCTTAATCTCCTCACCTTTCCCATATTTTCTTACTCACACAATTGTGTTATTATTATTATTATTATTATTATTATTATTATTATTATTATTATTATTATTATTAGTATTATTAGTAGTAGTATTATTATTATTATTAGTAGTAGTAGTAGTACTATATTATTATTATTATTATTTTTATTATTATTATTATTATTATTATTATTATTATTATTAGTAGTAGTAGTAGTAGTAGTAGTACTATATTATTATTATTATTATTATTTTTATTATTATTATTATTATTAGTAGTAGTAGTAGTAGTAGTAGTAGTAGTAGTACTATATTATTTTTATTATTTTATTATTATTATTATTATTATTATTATTATTAGTAGTATTATTATTATTATTAGTAGTAGTAGTAGTACTATATTATTATTATTATTATTATTTTTATTATTATTATTATTATTAGTAGTAGTAGTAGTAGTAGTAGTAGTAGTAGTACTATATTATTATTATTAGTAGTAGTAGTAGTAGTAGTAGTAGTAGTAGTACTATATATTTTTTATTATTATTATTATTAGTAGTAGTAGTAGTAGTAGTAGTAGTAGTAGTACTATATATTTTTTATTATTATTATTATTAGTAGGTAGTAGTAGTAGTAGTAGTACTATATATTTTTTATTATTATTATTATTATTAGTAGTAGTAGTAGTATATTATTATTATTTTTTTTATTATTATTAGTAGTAGTAGTAGTGGTAGTAGTAGTATATTATTATTATTAGTAGTAGTAGTAGAAGAAATAGTAGTATTAGTATATTAGTAGTAGTAGTATATTATTATTATTATTAGTAGTAGTAGTAGTAGTAGTAGTATATTATTATTATTATTATTATTAGTAGTAGTAGTAGTAGTAGTAGTAGTAGTAGTATATTATTAGTAGTAGTAGTACTACATTATTATTATTATTATCAGGAGTAGTAGTACTATATTATTATTATTATTATTATTATTATTATTATTATTATTATTATTAGTAGTAGTAGTAGTAGTAGTAGTAGTAGTAGTAGTAGTAGTAGTAGTAGTATATTATTATTGGTAGTAGTATATTATTATTATTATTATTATTAGTAGTAGTAGTAGTAGCAGTAATAGTAGTAGTATATTGTTAGTAGTAGTAGTAGTAGTAGTACTATATTATTATTATTATTATTATTAGTAGTAGTAGTAGTAGTAGTACTATATATTTTTTTTTATTATTAGTAGTATTAGTAGTAATTAATATTATTGTTATTTTTTTATTATTATTATTAGTGGTTGATGGTAGGTAGTGGTGTATTATTATTATTAGTAGTGGTTAGAAGGAATGTAATTAGTAGTTAGTTGTATTAGTAGTTGTTATATTATTATTATTATTAGTAGTAGTAGTAGTAGTAGTAGTATATTATTAGTAGTAGTAGTACTACATTATTATTATTATTATTAGGAGTAGTAGTACTATATTATTATTATTATTATTATTATTATTATTATTAGTAGTAGTAGTAGTAGTAGTAGTAGTAGTAGTAGTAGTAGTAGTATATTATTATTGGTAGTAGTAGTAGTAGTAGTAGTAGTAGTAGCAGTAATAGTAGTAGTATATTGTTAGTAGTAGTAGTAGTAGTATATTATTATTATTATTATTATTATTATTATTATTATTAGTAGTAGTAGTAGTAGTAGTAGTGGTGGTAGCAGCAGCAGTAGTAGTAGTAGTAGTTGTAGTGGTAGTTATTATCTAAAGAGGAGTAGGGTTTTCTTTCACTGCAAGTTATATACTGAATATAACTGTGAATGTGACGAGTAAAAATGTTTAATCTTGAGTAGCAGTAGGCATTAGTATTAGCATTATTTGTATAGTATTCTGTTGTAAGGGCTAACTAACTAGGAGGCAGATGTTTTACATTTTATTCTGCAGTTATTCTGGGTTTCTGTATCAGTGATTATATTTATAATGACCATTATCTTATAATTCATGAATAATAATAATTCTATAATGTTATATATTGGGAAAACACCATATTCTTCTTCTTCTTCAGTTCCTCTTCTTCAGACAGTACACTCTTCAGGGGTCTTCCATGTGAATAATTTTTCCTGTCACATGATGACAAAATAGCTTCCTGGAACTTATTCATACCATGCTGACATTTTAGGAAATAGACTTAATGCCGTTTAAAAATAAAACTTCTTTTTAGTCTTCTCAAAGAAAACTAAAATAAAATGAAACAGTTTCATACAGGCCCGTTAACAACATCTAGTTCTTTTTTTTTTTTTTTTGGTCCTGTCTACAGCTGCTTACATCAAATCTGATTTTTATTTGATCATTTCATTTAAAACAAAGAAATTCGAAGATGTAAACAGATTTTCTTCATTTGTTTGTGTAACTGAAGTGTGCGGGTTATAATATTTGTGCAGTTACTGTCGGATGTTAGCGTCCAATATCCCGATCGTTTATTCAGTTGTTTGTTATTGTGCGTTTGGATGATAACTGGTAAATCCAATTAAACATATCATACACCCCGCTGCACCCCTACACCCGCTTCCCCCCCAAAAAAGAACAAAAATTAAAAACACCTTCAGATATTAAAGAGAAGGTTGGAATGGAGAATCTTATTGAGTGTCAGTCGATATCGAAACCCATCTGATACATTTTTTTTTCTCTCCATTTCATTCTTTCACTACTAATCTTTAAACTGATTAAAGGGATTGATCTTTAAAATCAATCCCAACAAAAATTCCACTCTGTACGTGTAAACATTTCCAGTTCCAAAATCTTTTCCAATCCCAATTACAGTCTGCCCCATTTGCTCCAGTTTGTTTGTTTGTTTGTTTGTTTGTTTGTTTGTTTTTATTCCATCCACCGTTATTTGCTTGATATCAATCCTGGGTATCGGTCGGATATCAGATTGATGCCATCTCTAGTTATAATAAATACATGATCAAGAGATATGGTTAGGTGATATCAGCTCCTCTCATTCCTTTTAAAAGCTCAGATTAGATTAGACTCAATTGGATTTCACGTTGATGGTTCAGTGGCTGTCTGAGACAAATGAAAACAAATGTGTTTTGTGTCTCCTCGTGCGTAAGTCTCCGGGACGTAGCGTCTTATACCGCCTTTAATTCTACGACACACTAATTGACGTTAACGTTTAGCAGCCGCGGTTGGGTTGTTTGGTGTTATGTGTTAGAAATCAAATCAATCAGTCAGTTGTATTTAATTAGTAGTTGCTGAAGAAACTTCTTTTACAGAGAACGTGGTTGGGTGAAAGCAGGCCAGGACTTTGCAGTGATTACGGCTTTGCCCTTGCTGGTGTGTTCACTTTTGAGCATGGAAAAAAAAAGAAAAAGAGAAAATAACTGTGCGAAAACAGGACGAATTGGCTTCTGCCCAACCAAATTAACAACAAGCACATAAATAGAGTTCACAGCTTATTAATGTTTTCGCCAAAGTTAATGTATGCGGGCGCAAAAAATAAAAAAATAAATAAATAAATGAGTCATGTCATTGACCCAGATAACTTTGAATTAAAAGCATCTGCCAAATGAATAAATGTAAATAACCACTCAGCAGAGTAGCACGAGTGATGAACAAATCACCAGTGACAAGTTATTAAACACATTTGTCTGAAGAAAAAAAACAACAACAATATTTCTAATCATTATTTTAATTCGGATGGTGGGAAGTGAGAACGTGGAAGTTGAGGAACGCGGATCTGAACGATGGCAGCTTTTAATCGATTCAAATATTCGACTGCGTTATATTACTGAATGCACATTATCATAATATCGTACCGGACATAGTCATCATTACCACGAATATTTAAATAACAATAAAATAATGAAAGATGGCACGATGACACTTTTTATGAAACCTTCGGTATCAACCCGATATCGATACTCAGCGGGGATGTTTTTCTTTAAAAAAAACAAACCAAAACAAAACAAAAAAAACACTAATGAGAACATGAAACAAATCCGTAGCTTCAAAACAAACATAGAGAGAAGAGAAAAATCGGTTCCACTGCAAGTGTACAGTAATAGATACAATGAACAAATAAATTATAAATATAATAAAAATCAATCCTACAACAACAACAACAACAACAACAAACACAATCAAGTCTCTTTATTTACAATTTTAAAAATATGTATATATATGCATACAAAAAATGTATTATACATATATATATATATATGTAAATTTTTTAAGTGTAAATATTTGTTGTTATATATATATATACACAAGCACATAGATATGTATATGTGTATATTATATATATATATATATATATATATGACAACAAACATTTACATTTAAAAACTGTTCTTTTAAGAAAAAGTGATTTGGTGGGACTATCCTCATCCTCTCTGCGCACACACACACACACACACACACACACACACACACACAAAAGGAACAGGAATAAAGGGCGGTCCTGAGTGTCGTGCAGCTCTGAGGGTCTGATTTATGTCAGTGCCAGGTAGCAAAAACGCTTGGTAAGAAAACTTGGGCTCAGGCGTCCACAATCGATCGCCGATCAGCCAATCTGCTCTCCTCCTCTCCCCCAGTTGTACCAGCGGAAGCAGCAGCAGGAGCGTTACACTCCTCTCGCCTCTGCTGATGCTGAAGATTTACAGATGAAGCTGAAGCCACTTCGTTTATCCCGGTCAATCAGAGCCTCTGACTTTAGCCCGGGGTTTAAAAAACAAACTCTGATTAGATCAGAAATGACAGATAAGAAACCATACTACTGATCATCTGGTCTTTTTTTTAATTTTTATTTTTTTTTAAAGTTCCAAGAGGATTCGAAATGAATTAATAATGATTGTAGAGGAAGTGTGGCGGTGCGGGGGTGGGGGGTGAGGGGGGTGTTGGTGTTGAGATGGGTGGACGGAACGATTGCAGGCGATTGGGATGGTGAATGAGAGGAGTGGCATTAGATGGTGCTGAAAACACCACTGGATCTGCATGGTAATTTGCACAAAAGCTGCCATACATCTTAAATATTTGACAGTAAGGGAGAGGAGGAGATCAGTGAGTGAGAGATCAAAGAGAGAGAGAGAAGAGAGAGAGAGACAGAGAGAGAGAGAGAGAGAGAGAGAGATGAATGAAAGGGAGGTGAGGATGAGAGAGATGAAACACTTTGCAGGCTGATTTTTCCAACATAAGCCATCTATTTTTCCTCCTCCAAAAAAAATGGTTGCTTCTCTCTTTCTGTAAATCTCTGCCCTCTCCTCCCACCCTCCATCACCGCACCAAAGTCGGGATTCTTTCCATCATCCATCTTCTGCTACAGCCCTCATCCTCGCTTGTCTCTCGCTCCATCTCACCCTCTTTGCCAACACACGCTGCCCAAATAACCATTGTATTTATCTCTATCAGTCCCTCCATTTTCCTCTCCTTTGTCTTGTTTTCTTGCTCCCTCTTTCAATATTTCATGCCACTGAGTGTGTCTATTCTGAGCTCTCTCTCTCTCTCTCTCTCTCTCTCTCTCTTTCCTCCCTGGCTTCAGAAAAAAAAAGAAGAAGATCTTTCTTTTCTCTCTTCATCTCTCTTTGTTTCCTTTCCCTATACGTCTTAAGATCCGTCACTTCCTGTCTCTCTGTTCCATTTCACAACTAATGCTCGGCGTGTCCTCTCTCTTCCTTTCGGTCCTTCTTACACACACGCATACTGACCATTTTAGTCAGTTGCCTTGCATGCTATTAGCTACTGCACCCTTTGTCTAGCCATCTCTCTATCTCTCACTCTCTCTCTCTTTTAAACACGCACTGTCCACTTATTCAGTTAGTTTGTGGCCTGCCATTAACCTGTGCTCTCTGTCTAATCAGCTCTTTGGTACATCTCTCTCTCTCTCTCTCTCTCTCTCTCTCTCTCTCTCTCTTTTTTCAAAAGTATGTAGAAATGTGTACTATGTATACCAATTCCCTTATTTTGTCTAGTACACTCACCAGGACTGTAACTCATCAACCCAATCCGTATCTGTGTAGTGCTCAGAATATTCATAGCTGCATCTGTATTCGGATTTAAACCTGAAGTGAAGTAGGCGTGGCCTAAACTGGACTTAACGAAATATAGACCCTATCACTCTGAAAAAAATACTGATGACATCACTGGGATGACATGAGGTTCAGATTTGAACACGAACATTAACATAAACACCTGCAGGATCCCGGTCCGGATACAATATACAATGAAAGATATATATATTTCGTTTTTTGAAAAAGTGACTGGAAAAGGATTTTCATCCTGATTACCTTTATCAAAAATTGAACCATTACTATCCTGATGGGTGTGGTCTCGGCCCGGATGACTCCGCCCCCCGTCTACATTGCACGAAGGCTCGCGAAACGGTTTGATGATGATGAAAATGATCTAAGTCCTACGCTATATCCATTACAGTCAGCAGATTTCAGTCCAGTTGAACACCTATGGGAGATTTTGGACTGATAAAAACACTGAAATAAATATAACGTATAAATATAAATATAAATATAGCGTTCCAATAATAAAAGCCATCATAAAAAGACTGAGGGAATAACTTTTGGAAGAATGTAGATCCTCCCTCTTGTACAGTTCCAGGTATTACTTGAACAATCTAAGCTGTTCTGATCGTCACGGTGGCCCAGCACCTTACTAACACACGTTATGTTGGTGTTCCTTTCATGTGTCACAGGTGTTTGTAGAGAGTATATTCAGTATAAATTTTATTCTGTATACTCGTTCTTACATCAATCTTCCCCAAAAACAATGTATTTAAAATGTTACTATTGTACTATATTCCAAATTTGTTCTTGTATCAATTGTGTGCCGATACACACACACACACACACACACACACACACACACACACAGCTTCTTTTCTTTCTTTTTGCACCCCTTCCACTTCCCACCCAAGACTCCATAGTCTCTAACACCTCTGCCTTTTTTTTCCCCCCCTTTACCACATCCTCCCTCTCTTTCTCTCTCCCTCTCCCTCTCGCTTTCGCCCTGCTCCCTCCCTCTCCTTCGCGGGCTCTATCTTTGCCAGTGTTGTTTTAGGCACAGCAGTGGAAGGTAAACAGTGAGATTGAAAATTCATGTCAGTCAGTGGAGTGAAAGAGAGGGAGAGAAAAGGAGGGAGAGAGAGATATAGGGAGAGCGAGAGAATGAGGCAGGAGGGAGGCC
>CM022757.1:36271950-36294450 GCA_012411365.1 Ameiurus melas
TTAAGCAAAGGTGCAGCACTCTAAACCGACTAGATAAAAACACACAGATTTATGTGTCTGTTAGCGTCTACTTTCTTTATTAGATCACATGTAGCACTGAAGTCCGGCTCGTCTCGTCTCGTCTCGTCTCGTCTCTCTCTCTTTCTCCCTCCATCGGCTTTTCTCCAGCGCACTGCTACTCCCTGGGAGTCTCCGTCTGTCTCTCCTCCTCTCTGTTCCCCTTCTTTCCTCTTCAGCCGTTTTTCACCGTGACCCCAATGTGTTAGGAGTGTGTCACCATTCCACAATTCCATCTCTCTCTCTCTCTCTCTCTCTCTCTCTCTCTCTCTCTCTCTCTCTCACACACACACACTTGACATTCAGACAGGTTGAAACAACTTCAAGCCGAGCATATCTCGTACGAAGATTCACTTACGTCTCTTTGTGTACGTAATTGTAAATGTAAATGTAAAAGCTGTGCACCGATTTGGTCTCTTTCCTAAACGTGTAAGAAATAATGCAGGTATTGCCCTAGTTTGCAGGTGGTTCTGGCCACACGGTTAAAGCAGTAGCCCGGGGCAGACTACGAATTTAGATGAAAATCATGATCAAATTAAATACATATGCTCCAGCTGAGCAGAGGGGCCGTGCCATGGGATCGGAGGGACTCTTACTTAATATCTTTCTCCCGTTCACGGCCCAGAGGCTAGACATCGATGTTAAAGGGCAAGATTTTCAGTCGAACATCTTTGCACCGCCAAAGTCACCAACCCAGATTTATTTGTGTGCGCGTTATAGTTTTTTTTTTTCCTTTTTTATCAGATTGGATCTCCAGTGTTAGCTCATCCGCTATTAGGAAGATGTATACGTATACACTTTCTTTAGCATATTGTTTATACTATATATTGTTCCCACATTCGATGTCACAATTATAATGGGTTTAGATCAGTGGTCCCCAACCCCCGGGCCGCGGACCGGTACCGGTCCGTGGGTCATTTGGTACCGGGCCGAACAGAAAGAATAAATAACTTACATTATTTCCGTTTTATTTACTATCTGAGGGGGAGGGTTTTTTTTTTTTAAAAAAAAAACGGCTTTTTTCCATAAAATTTTTAAAATATTTTCTTTACAAGATATGTTTCTCAATTTTTAATATATTTTTTTTTCAAAAAAAAAAGTAAATATGGACACCCCGGCATTCTTAAAGTCTAATTTTCCACCTTTAATCATCGTAAAAGTACACTATTTTCACATTTCCAGGTACAAGTTACACACAAGGTACAAAATATGAACTCGTAAAGGCACCGCGTCAGCAACAAGGACAGGTACGGTTTAATACCCTTGTTTTTGAGTGAAATTAATTCATTAAAAATAATTTTTTTAAATAACTGCCTGTTTATTTTATTGCCCATTTTATAACACGGCAGCGATCGACTGTTTTTTTTTTTTTTACGGCAAACAAGAGAGCACGGCTGCGTCCCAAACCGCGTACTTGCCTACTATATAGTAACCGAGATACACATATTTCACGTACGATATAGCAGGTAAGTACGTGGTTTGGGACGCAGTCGCGCTCTCTTGTTTGCCGTCAAACGGTCGAGTGCTGCCGTGTGTGTACGTGTCCTGTCGCAAAAACGCGGTGAAAACTCCCACACGATGTTAATAGTGTGATTAAGGTGTGTACATGTCTGTAATACACTTCTATAATGCGACTAAAACTGGAAATACTCCACACGTCTTAATTCGATTTGTGTTTACTTCGAGTATGACTTTAGTCGGATTAAGGTCATCAGTAATCGCTGTTTACATGCTAGTGTCTTAATCAGAGTATCGTCTTAATCGGGTTAATATCAGAATATCGTTGTCCATGTAAACGTACTGAGACAGAGCTACGTCCAAGCACAAAGTTCATATAAAGCTGGACGATATGCAAGAACTGTAGCATGAAAGGTTTTAGTACTGATTATTAGGGTGGGAAAAAAAGAAGAAGAAGTAATCACACTCTTAACATCGTGTGGGAGTTTTGCGACAGGACACGTACACACACGGCAGCACTCGACCGTTTTATGGCAAACAAGAGAGCGCGGCTGCGTCCCAAACCGCGAACTTACCTGCTATATCGTAGGTGATATATACGTATTTTCTACTATACAGTAGGCGAAATACATGTTTATAGACGGTAAGTACGTGGTTTGGGGACGCAGCCCAAGGCTTCAATCAGTCGTCTATTAGCACGTACAGCATGACAAATAATTAACTGCACTTGAAGCGTTCGTAACATTGAAAAATAAAAACACTCAGGACTGTGTACGGTCCCATAACGAAGACCAACTGTACGCCGATACGTGAAATTCTGGAGGGGACGTCGGACGGCGTGGCGCGGGGACGTAATGACGTGTGCCGTTAATCGGTCTAAGGTTCAATAACCTGTAAAACGGGAACACGAAAGGAGTATTCTAAAAGCGACTCATGTAAACACCTTAATCAGAATATGGTCTTATTCAGAATAGGCTCAATAATTAGATCACCTTAGTGACTCTTTTTAAAAAAAGAATCATTTACAAAGCATTTACAAACTAAACGTCTAGGGAAAGAAGAGCTTTCACAAATCACATATTAAGACCATCCATCCATCTTCAACTGCTTATTCCTGCTTCAGGGTCGCGGGGAACCTGGAGCCTATCCCAGGAAGCATCGGGCACAAGGCAGGGTACACCCTGGACAGGGTGCCAGTCCATCGCAGGGCACAATCACAAACACACTCACATACCCATTCATACACTACGGACAATTTCCCAAGCTGCCAATCAACCTACCATGCATGTCTTTGGACTGGGGGAGGAAACCGGAGTACCCGGAGGAAACCCCCGCAACACGGGGAGAACATGCAAACTCCGCACACACAGGGCCCCGGTGGGAATCGAACCCCGGACCCTGGAGGTGTGAGGCGAACGTGCTAACCACTAAGCCACCGTGCGCCCCATATTAAGACCAAATGCCAAATAATAAATATTTAATATTACCTAGCTTAGATCAGACTTTACACGGTTTCGTGGAGTTTTCAGTCAAAATCCGCCATTTTGGGTTTTTTTTTCTGTTCTTCTTTTGCAGAAAACTATCATCGAATTGGCAAAATTGCATGGAAATGTCTCTCGCGGTGATGTGTGTTGGTAAACGAGACCTTTTCGCCGTACTCACGTTTGACGCACGTGAATCGAAGAAGTCACATTTCCTCCTCTGAACGTCACTGTTAGATCCAAATGAGCATTTTATTCTTTCTTTCTTTCTTTCTTTCTTTCTTTCTTTCTTTTTTTTGTGGGAGAGTCACTTTAAAAGTGAGGATCGTCAAATTCAAAACCCTGACCGCTCGCTACTTAAGGGAAATGCATGTTGTTAAAATGCATGTGATGTAAACAAGAGTGCCTCATTAAGTTTCAGTGTAGTATACAGTTCATTAACAAAATCCCGTTTTAAGACGGAGACAGAAGCGGCAGCGTGTACGGAAGCCGTTTCGTCTGTTATCTGCTCCGAGCGCTTTGTACGATGGGACAGATTAGCGCGAAAACTATCCACTCTGCACGCTTCATTCGTTTCCCGAATGGAGCACATTATGCAAGTCTGTTTTTCCTATACTACATTTGTTCTTCACTTATTTCAGTATGAGCAGCACTAGACAGTAATGTATAGTATAGAAATGCCTAGAATAATGCATTTGTTTGTGATTTGAGACATAACGAATGACAGTGAAGATGCCATCACCACTTTTAAATATTAACCCAAGGAAGGTTCGCGTCAAGATTATGTATCGCCGGAGCGTTCTTGATGCGGAGACGGGTTTCTGCAGACCCTCGTTAATTCAGAAGGACCCGAGGCTGCCGTAAATCTCACCTGCTCTCTAATTTCATTGCTTGTCGAATATAAATAATCACGCTCCTTTTTTTTTTTTTTTTGCTCTGAGGAGAAGCTTTTTCTGAGGAAAAGTCATTAGCGTTGTAATCTGTTGTCCATCCAATCCAAACACATGCTATAACCTAATGGAGCTAGGTCTAATTACGCCAGGTCAGATAAGTCTTCTGTGTGAAGTCTTTCTCCCGATGGCTACCAAACGCAGAAACTCAGACTCAGACCCAAATCGAGTTTGCAGAAATAGCATCAATCAAATGAGAATGAGAAAATTTGGATTGTGGTAAATGGCCTGCACTTGTGTAGCGCTTTTATCCAAAAGCGCTTTAGGCTGTGTCTCGTTCACACGCACACACCAATGGTAGCAGAGCTGCCGTGCAAGGCGCTAACTTGCAATCGGGAGCAACTTGGGGTTCAGTGTCTCGCCCAAGGACACTTTGGTATGCGGAGTTATACGTGGGCCGGGAATCGAACAACCGCCAACCCTACGATTAGTGGACGACCCGCTCTACCACCTGAACCACAGCCGCCCCAGTCTGTGTCACCATGACAACCCCGTTACTGACATTGTTACATGAAAATAAGGAGAAGCACGATAAACAAACAAATGAAAATAATTCATCATAAATAGATCAAATGTTCGGGTGTGTTATTTTCTTCACCCGGCGCACGGCGCTATATTCACATCGTCACTGATATCGTTCTCGCAATAAACACCGGAAGATATCGTGATATAGATTTAAGCCCGTATCGCCCGTCCCTGCTAAGCCGCGACGTAGACACTTCTCTAACATCTGGCTTTAAAAGACCTCACCGAGAAGCCAGCGTTAGTCTCCGCGCTAAAGACGCGGCGCAGCGGGCGCACGACGGGACGTGGAATTTAATTAGGCATAATCGACTTTAATAAGATGTCTACAGGATTATGTAGTCGCACTCTGCCGGATCAATGAGAGGAGGCGAATTTCAGTCAAAAACCTCAGCAGGTAGAGAGCGAGGTCGATATTTCAGTAATGGAAGTCAGGAAGGCATGCGCTCATCAAAATGCTAAATTCACCTCCGCGTTGTTGAGAGGCCTTGTTTAAAGAGCAGCAAGCGATACAGTTAGGAGGATTTGTCGGGAAGAGGGAAATGATTTAGGTTGACGCTTGATTAAGTTCTAGGTTGACACTTTTTTTATTTTGGAAGCGATTTGTAAGGGAAGCGAGGACGTCGGAATTCAAGTGTGAACCAGCATTTCCGAATCAGAGTCAGTATTACTGGTATAAATGACGTCTGGAAGTTGAATTTTCAGCTGATACGGGTGAAATTTTGAGACATGGTTGTTGTTGTTGTTTCTTTACGGGATTAATCAACCATATAAAAGCGCAAGAAGCCGGTGGTGACTATTCAAGGACATATTTATTACCTTGTGGGTATCTACACGTTGTTGTTATAAGCCGAGAGAGTGAGAGAGAGAGAGAGAGAGAGAGAGTGGCTGAGAGGAAAGGTGGCACACTGAGCCTAAAAAACAACAACAACAACAACACACGAATCGAACCAGTACAATAGCGTTCAGGGCTGCTTAGCCAAACATAGTGCTGATTTATTTAGTTCAGGTTCTTCTGGACGTTTGATAACCGCTGTTTATGATAAGGTCATGGTCATGGCTAGGAGTGGCAGCAGAGGTAGCAATGTAGCGTGTTTACAGCAGTCACAGATTACACAGCCGAAGGCTTTTCGAGGGTTGCCATATCCCTTGCATGGAGGCATGACTTGTAGTGTGCGTCCAAAGCGAGAGAGTGCGAAAATATTTGGGGTGTCTTAGCCATAATGAATTTGATCAGGTAAAAAAAAATAATAATAGAAATAAAAATGAACAGCTAGAGGATAAATCGGTGGAAATATTCGAATCAGTATTTTGGAAAACGTTGCCAGGTAACAGCTGATTAAACCGTGAATCTGTGACACCGTGACAACCCCGATACTGACATTGTAACATGGAAATAAGGAGAAGCAAGATAATAAACAAACAAATAAAAAATGTTCATCATAAATAATTCATTATTTAAGTGTTCGAGTATGTTATTTTCTTCTGGGGGGGCCGCTGTGGCTCCGGTGGTAGAGCGGGATTGTAGGGTCGGCGGTCCGATTCCTTGGGCAAGACGCTGAACCCCAAGTTGCTCCTGATGGTGTGTGTGTGTGTGTGTGTGTGTGTGAGAGAGAGAAAGAATGGGTGAATGCGACACAGTGTACAGCGCTTTGTAGAACTGCTAAGGTTAAAAAAAAAAATTTAAAAGCGCTATATAAGTGCAGAAAACTACCGTGCTATTCAAAATTTATTTTAAAAATATATGCATTTGACATAAATGATAAAATGAATACATGCTGCGATAAATACGTAAATGAACCATTATATTGTGAAATAATTCGAGAATAAATAATCGTTGTGAAAGATTATTCCATTCCAACATTTCAGTTTTTTGAAATTCTGACACTTTTATTTCATAATAACAGATTTTTACTTTAAAATAGCTTTACAATTTTTTTTATTTCTTTTTAGAAGCCTACATTTATTTTATAATGCGCTTTTTCATTTCCTAAAGAGACTTTTATTCCATAGTGACACGTTTGTTTTCATTCTGGGACTGAACCTGCTCTGTGATTGGCTAATCCATTGCTAATGGAAGTACATTTCTAACACTAAACTACGTGCTAGTGAAGTTTTGCTAGCTTTAAGGCAGACGGAACCACATGGAAGACCCCAGTGCGCTCTGAAATGTGATGCTTTCTTTAGTGGGACCAAATAGATAGACGACAGATGATTTACCAGCTGCTGTTTCGAATCCTACGGACATTTGCGGATACGCGCTCTTTAAGAAACAGACATTAAGGATGACGTTTCCATTAGATTCCCACGAGGATGCCTCCTCAAGCACTGGCGTGGGACGTGTGCCTCTGGAAATTTTGGATCCTATGCTAAGACATTTGTGTCGACTTGAGAAATTGCAGATTTGTTTGGTGCGTCCGCCAGCATGACTCATGGGAGAATGGCGTGTTGGGGAACGTTGCGTGAGCAACCGATGATCTTCTCTCACCGTGCCCCACTGGTGCTGACTGACACATTACAACGATCCTAATGAACTACATGTAGCATTATGAAACGAAGAAGGACATTATGAAATAAATGTGGTCTTTTGATAAACGCCGATTTGCAGTAAAATAGAATTGTTGTGAAATGAGATGAAAACAAGCTGAAAGACATGCATGGTAGGCTGATGGGCGTGTCTAAAGTGTCCGTAGTGTATGAACGGGTGTGTGAGTGTGTATGTGATTGTGCCCTGCGATGGACTGGCACCCTGTCCAGGGTGTAACCCCGCCTTGTGCCCGATGCTCCCTGGGATAGACTCCAGGTTCCCCGTGACCCTGAAGAAGCAGTAAGCTGTAGAAGATGGATGGATGGATGGATGGATGGATGAAATCCATGGTCAGGAGTAGTCCAAGGCAGGAAAATGAGCCGTGATCTCTGGATGGGAGGGATGGAACACGCTCGCTCTCTCACCTGTCAATCACAGCGACGCCAGGCAATTATCAGCATCTGTGAGCTCATGTATGTGAAAGAGGGTGGATAGCACACACACATATCCCCCCAAGTTCGAAAAACACAGCGTTGGCCGGCTTTACGTGTCTTGCGAGAAGCACGGTTGGTAGCTGGTCAGATGAAAGGGAGAATTATGGAGAAAAGGGTGTTTAGACGGAGGGAATAAATACTGAAATGTAACACTTACAGTGAAAAACGATTTTAGAATAATGAGTTCAGTATAATTCATTTCTTGAATTATTTCACACTGGATTGACTTTCCATGAACAGTATGAGCAAAATACAGTACAGTACAGTGTATACCAGAGTAAACCGTGCAGTGGATCCCATTGTGAACAGCATACCGAGACTTTAGCGTAGTAAAATGCATGAATAATAGGCGCTGGAATGTTTTGGTATGCTTTATGTTATCTATAGTCTATGTGCGTGTGCTTTCTCTCGCTAACTATATTCCCGTCGTGATGACACACTCTTACCTCAGATTGCCCTAGTTACACCGTGCACAGAGAAGCGAGAGAGAGCGAGCGAGAGAGAGAGAGAGAGAGAGGAAGGCATTGTGTTGCCGTTGTGTGTTTGTATGTGGATGAGCCTTCGTTCTCTTCCCTCGTTCATGCCATTTGTGCAATCAATAAGTAATCTACCGTAGTAGTGTAACACGACGAGTAAGCACGGATGCGACCGAGATCCAGTAATTAAAGGTTTACCCGAAAAAGGCTGGGGAGTGGGTTATGAAAACCGCACACAAAGACCTAAAAAAAAAAGAAAAAAGACTGCACCTTTTCAGCTGTAATAGGAGCGCCGTCTGTCATTTTTTTTCAGTGAAAGAAGCCTCCCTACTCTCACTTCCTTCTCACTGTTCGACAGCTATTATTCACACTACAGCTCCATTAACACGTCTTTATTCGTTTCGCCGTTCCGCATTACGAGTCTCGAAACGGCGTGTGATAACGAGCCGCTTCCTCTCAGGTGCGCGCGTGAGCCGTCCGTGTCTGGCTCCGTATACTTCAATCGGGTCTTTACTCGTTTTTTTTTTGTTGTTGTTGTTGTTGTTTTTTTGGACCGAGAAACCTTTCGCGGTTCCGTGTGAGGGCTGTGAGAGTTCATCAGCTCGATCGATTCTTCACTTAATCACTTCCGCACCGTTGTTCTGAAAGCATGTGAATGCAAATCAGGCCATTAGGAGCACGCGCAATACAGAGGAATCAGTACCATTTGGAACGGAACGATCTCGGCTCATCCTAGTCGCTCGAAAAGGTTCTGTATTTCCTGACAAAATTCTTGATTTCGTGTCATACTGCAGCATTCCGCGTCCTGACAAACGAGGACGATTAGCGCAACAACGGCAAGAAGGTCAGGGGAATTCTCGAAATGATGAGCTATGTAAGGCACGAGACCGCCTTACGTTAAAAGTACGGAAAAGATGGCCGCATTACGTCAGTTTGTAAAGCCTGCACAGCAGACGGCACACGTTCCTCTAAATCCACGAATCTGTCTGAAGACAGATTCTATAGACGTTCTTCTGTTGAGTATAGTGTCGAAACGTTCTGCCTTTAGGGCCCTCTGTCATGAAGCTCCGATCAACGGATCGGAGAAAGAAAAAAGAAGACCAAACGAAACCTTTGCTTGTCAGTCTGAATTGTGATCAGTTGATATCGCACACATGAAGATGAGCAGTCCTAGTGAACCTCTTTCCCAAACAGCAGTTTGCTAAAATTCTGATTTATTAATAAATGATATGCTTTTGATTTATTTTATTTTTTTAATGTTTAACATTTAATGTTGTTTAAGGTTCGTGACAAGTTTTGAACTTTTAGAAGCCTCTTTTTGTCTCTCTCTTGACGTTAACACGACAAATCCGCATCTCGTCATGTTACCATGACAGCAGAATGTCCTGAAGACTCTTCCAGGGCCTTTACAACGAGCAAATGTTAAATAAACAAATTAAATGCTTCTTCCTTTTTTTTTTTTTTTCATACCTCATGATGTGGGGCTTCCTCCGTACAAGTCCCTGTGAACGAGCGGTATTGAAATGATAGTGTATTAAGGGTGCATTAACGTCCACCGGTGATGTACCCTTTACTGTCCGTGAAAAATGTAGCCACACATTCTGACCAATCAGATTCGAGTATTCATCAGCACTGTGGTATAAGTAAGGAATAACACACGATAGATGTGCAGTTGGTGGGGTGATCCGGCACAAGGCGGAGTGGTGCGTGTTATTCCACTAACCAGCGATTAGAGCGATACGTTTATGAATGAATGATGCGTTGAGCATTTGAATATTTTATAGTTAAGATTTATTGTTCTGAAACGTCCAAGAGACAAGTTAGTTCCTGTTATCTTTTTCGTCGGAACAATGATAGACAGTTGCTCCCTCACCTGCATCTCTCTCTCTCTCTCTCTCTCTCTCTCTCTCTCTCTCAAAAAACCCCCCAAAACAAAACGTCCTGAAGACGTGCTGAGACGTCCTTCCACAGACGTTAAATAGATGTCTCAATACCACATTACCGATTGTACGTTTGTCTTTAGTAAACATCACTTTTTTTTTTTTGTCTCCGATGATGTGGTGTTTCCGCCATACGAGTCCCTGTGAACGAACTGTTACTATAGAAACAATAACGTATAAGGACGAGCACATTAATATGAACCTATAGCCGGAAACAACTTTCAGTTGAGCTGTGCAGTTCTGTCCTTCTGACCCAGTCAGATTCGAGAACCTCGACCGCGCTGTGGGATAAAGACGTTTCAGAGAAGTAATCACGTTTCATCCCGAGTGAAAGCTTTGAAAAGATCTTTCGGAGAAGACAACTTTTATGGTCAGATCGAAAGGTTGCATTGAAACCCTTCATATCTGCGCACTAACGTATTAATGTTATACTGTATTCCATTACCATCCCCGCATCGAGAGCATCGTTTGTCATGCTTTTTTTGCTTATGTTTTGGGTAGGTTTTGTGTGTCGCATGCGTCGTAGCAGTGGGTTTTTGGAGGTAGATCGATATCTGGTAGCGGTAGAGGTGAATGTTTTGTTTAATGAGCTCTTCTTCCTGATGGCTGCATTATCCAGATGCTGTGCAGGATATGAGCGCTTTATTACCCACAGCAATCCAATTACTCCCCCTCTCTGCGCTTGGAGGCACAGCAGTGTTAAAATCGCCTTGGGCATTAACTCAGGGGTGGGGTGCATAAGCAGGGGCACACGTAGCATATGTGTGTGTGTGTGTGTGTGTGTGTGTGTGAGAGAGAGAGAGAGACAGTGAACGAGTGTGTTGTTCTAAACCTAAATAGCTTTGTTTTGTACAGTGCAGATTTGGTGTAAACAAGAGAAGGTCTGTTGGCCATGAAGCAGACAAAAAACAAAGCAACCGGACCACACTCTCCTCATTCATCTTCGCTGAGATTTATAGCAGAGAGAGCATCTTTCCTATAGGCACACACACACACACACACACACACACACACGTAATTCTGACAATTACCGAATGCTGGGCAGTCAGTGATGCTAACACCACTACACTCCCGCTTCACTGATGCAAGACCCTGAAAAATGGACGTATAACAGAGAAACACAGGTGAATAAATACATACGAATAGCCTACTTGTTTCCTCTCTCTCTCACACACACACACACACACATATACTCACAAATAATCTGGATGCAGCATTTATTTATCCAGTTACTTATTAGCCTGCCGCCCAGCAAGCAGGAAACTGTATGTGTGTGTGTGAGAGAGAGAGAGATAGAGAGTGAGAGAGAGGGGGGTGGGGTGGGATGGGGGGGTCGGGCACGCTACATTCCTTAGAGTGTGCCTGTGTTTTGGCGTATTATGAAATGGGTAAGCACTCCGGTTGAGGAAGCCTTCCTGTTGCATTTCGGCCTCAGAAAAGGTAAGACGGAAGAATGACGGAGGAAGACGAAGACGTTTGGAGTAATTGAGGGGTTTGACTGCACGACACTGCAGCACTCAGCTTCTGGGCACTACAGCTTTCAGAGAAATCGGAAAACAGAAAAACAACAGACGTCGACGTTGTGCCACCAGCAGCATACAAACACAAAGCTGTCTCCATCGCTCGTGCTATTCCCAGACACACGCTCCAAACAGGTTCACAGAATTAAATACTTTGAAGTAGGCAACGTCTTTTGGGCGGTTTTCAAGATAATGACTGTCCCACTATTGCCCACTATGATCCCCCACCCAAACAGCCCCCCGTGAAGCCAGCCAATGCCCAAGACTTACTCGGGTCATTGTGATTGTCCCGCCCATGAAAGCTTGGGCTCTTGGGACTGTGCGTGTATGGCTGTAGCATTGTCGGGATTTGAACTAGCAAACACTTTTCTGTTGCGTCACTGGGGAGCTACTCTCCTCGATCTAAGCAATCCCTTAGTTCTGGGCCACAGACTACAGACACTCCGGATGCACAATATGCTTAGAGAAGTATGTGAAAACCTGACCATCACAGCCATATGTTGATCGTCCTCAAACGATTGCCACAAAGCTGAAATAACACAATCGTCTTGGACAGGGGTGTCCACGCTTATCCGGACAGGGCCGGTGAGGGTGCAGGTTTTCATTCCAACCAAGCCCCACCTGAGTCTATTGAAAGCCAAGATCAACTGATTAAACAGGTGGAATCGGGTGTGGCTCCTGCTTGATTGGAATGAAAACATGCGCCCACACCCGCCCTTTGCAGATAAGATTGGACTAGAATGTCTGTGCATGCCGTAACTGTAGACTCCGCATCACTTGGGTTGCCAGGGTTTGAGTGGAAGAACTCGAGTGGCCTGCACAGAGCCCTGACCTCAACCCGACTGAACGCATTTTGGGATGAACTGGAACGCTGACTGTGCCCCAGGCCACCTCGTCCACCAGCAGTGCCTGACCTCACTAATGCTCTTATGGTTGAATGGCCAGAAATTTCCACAACCACATTCCAAAATCGATGTGAAAAGACTTCCCAGAAGAATGGAGGCTGTTATAGGAGCAAACGGGGGGAATCTTTGGAATGCGTTTTACATATGGGTGTGGTTGTCAGGTGTCCACATGCTGTACCTTTGTCCATATCGTGTATTTCAGTCAATTCCTTGTTTTGTAGATAGTTACGTTTACTTGTTGACCATGTTATAACAGGAGTTAAGGTAGCATCAGGTGCAGCAGGCGGCATTGCTACTTCACAACACCAGGGTCCCTGGTTTAATCCTGAACTTTGGTTACACTCTGGGAAGAGTTTCGCATATTGGCCTTGTGTCCACGTGGGTTTCCTCTGGGTTCTCCAGTGTCCTCCCCAAAACAAGCTGATCGGATTAGCTACACTTAATTGCCTATAGGTGTGAATTAATGTGTTGCGCTGTTATGTAACATACTATGTGATGATGTGTGTTGACTCTGATATGCAACGCTCACCATTCATTTTAAAAGAACGATTACAGTTTTGATGAGCTTAGTCAATTTTTACGTTCTTTGTGGTGCACATGGCTGCTGGCGCTTGTCAACATAATAGACTGCTAGCTTTAGATCAGAGCGTGGACCCACTGGTTAGCTGTCTCTGATGGATGCAGAAGTTTGACCCACTAAGCATGATGGGTCAGGGGACAGGTTTTCACTAAAGAGGACACTGATTAAATAAGGACTTGCACTGCGGCGTTATTACCTCAGTATCGGAGAAGCAGAAAAGGACTGCTTATATCCTGACCCTGCACTCTCTGTATGCGAGGTCCTAAATGAATCAAGTTCATTTGTGGAGAGGATTCTCAGCTTAATATTCTTTGCCTGGGGATCTCGTTTCCTTCGGTTCGCTAGCGCTCTAGCTTCAGCTTGCTTACATGTTAGTCATAGTGCACTTATACCTGCATAAACGTACAAGACGCTCTTTGTCTGATTGTTACTGCAAATTGCAATGTTGCCAAAGCAGAAGAAAGGAAACGAAACAAGAAAAGCTGTAGCTAAAGAAAGGCGTTGAAGGATACAACATTATTCATGGGTGCGTATACAGTCCTTCCGAACTTGTTGGAACGACAAGGCAACCATTTGATTGTTTTCACTATACAATGAAGACATTTGGGTTTGAGATCAAAAGATGAATATGGGACGACAGGTCAGAATTTCAGCTTTCATTTCCTCATATTTGCCCCTTTAAACAGCTTAGAATGCGGCACCTTTTGTTTGAACCCGCTAGGGCTGCAACGAACGATTCGTTTTCGTAATCGTTCAGTTGGCTGATGATTTTTCGATTTATCGGATGGGGCGGGGCAAACTTTCAGTACACTATTTTGTTGTTGTTGTTTATTTCAAATAAAATCCACAAAAACTGAGTGTTACAAATATGAACTTCAGACTAAAACACATACACCAGAATATATATTATTCATTTAGGACTTATATACAAGATAAACTAAAATAAATGAATAAATTATATCAAATTCGTTTTATTCGTTTATTTTAGTTTATATTGTATATAAGTATTTATGCGATATTTGTTTATGGATGCAACTACATTAAACTACAGTCCTAAGTACTCCCTTTCACTGCACCTTGTGGTTTCTGTGACTCACTGCCTTTAGACATATTATTTTACTTGTGTTTACTTTCGATCATACTCGTGCTCCTATTGGGCGTCTACAGTGCGCGTGATCAGCAACGCGGCGTCGTTACTAACACATCACTTCCGTTATAATAAACGACAAAATTTACACTGCAAGAGTGCAAATACAGCTGGTTAGAAAAACAATATAGCGATATATTTGAGATGATATTACCTTTCTAAAATGCACACCCTAGACGGTAGTGCATAGTGTAAGTGTACAGTACTTCGTTTGGGACACAACTTTAGTATTTACTCTCCAAAGCGTGTTTTTTTCGGAAGAGAAGTATCGTGACGAATAAATCTTCCCCGTGCTGCGCGCAGATCAAATAATCGATAATGAGATTCCTTGACAGCGATTTTCATAATCGATAATTAGCGAATTTATTAGTTGTTGCAGCTCTGGAACCCAGCCATTTGATTTTTTTCGAGTGGTCAAAAATATTGGAACGCGTGATTGATAGGTGCCCAGGTGTGTATTGTTACATCGATTGTTTTAATAATTAAACGCTCTGAACATCTACTCTTGGTTTGAGCCCCAAGTTTCACCTGTGAAGACTGTATTTGTTGTTAAAAAAAAAAAGGACAAACCAACATGAAGACCCGAGAGCTGTCTATGGGAGAAAAGTGATCCATTTTGAACCTGAGAAAAGAGGGGACATCTGTCAGCATTGAACACGCATTGGGCATAGCCAACAGAACAATTTGGAGCCTAAAAACTGGGTTGTCTGATACAAACGGTTCTGTTTTAGGCTGTCTAACACGTCTAGACGGAAATACCAGGAAATACAAGCTGAAATCCTAAACTCTAGTTTTGTATCCATCTTTTGATCTCAAACCCAGATGCCTTTGGCGTATAGCGCAAAAAAAAAAAAATGACTCTGACTTACCGTTCCAATAGTTTCAGAGGGGACTGTATGGATATGAATGTTGATTTAATGTCCTAACCTGTCTGTATTTAAATCATGCTGCCAGCTGTGAGGTTATCATTTATTTTCCTACTCAACTGACCATTTATTCATCATTTCAGGAGAAGTGAATGAATTTTTCCTCAAATATTTGTGTGTCGAGCACGGTTATTTACATTCTAAAAGGAAGGATGTATATTCCTTGGTATGTCGGTGCCTCCAGATGTTGAGCAGATGACTAGTCAGATGATACCTCGTTCAGGTGAGCTCACAATGTAATCATGGCTCGAACAACCCAGAAAGCTTCATCCTTCCCAATTCCATTAATGAAATAGATGAGGACGCCTCACTTGATCAAACAGTCAACCCGATTCTTTTTTTTCTCCTTGCCGTTATTAATGGCGTGTCAGTACGCTGATTGACGGAGTGACTGTAGAGGCCGTATCGCAGATAAATGCGTGCGCTTTGCATATGCAAATAGAACCGTGCATATTCATGAGTAAACAGCGAAGATGTATCTGTGTGACAGCGAAGACCTGGTGCTCATTTATCAACACACTGTTATCACAGAGACGGCCTGTCAGACAGCACGTCACCCCGTGTGCGTGCGTACGCGCGCGCGCGCACGCTTTACGGTGGTACACCAAGCAAAACGTACTTAATTAATTGCAGCAGTTAAAGTGGGACTGTGAAAGACGAGGGTGTGTGTAACCACCTCCACTTATCAGAGAAATCAGTGTTAGTTAGTGGAGCGCGATCGTGCAGATCAGTGGCTGTGAATACAGCGGGTAGGAAGGCGTTACTGTACTCAGGACGAGTTACTTCTTTATTTTACACTCAGGTTTCATTAACTCGCTAATGTTAAACAGTTTTAATCCTCATCTTTTGTTCTTGATATAAGTCACTAATTAGCGGGTGGCACGTGGCTTAATGGTTAGCTTGTTTGATTCCCACGTCCGCCCTGTGTGTGTGAAGCTTGCTCGTTCTCCCCGTGCTGCGGGGGTTTCCTCCGGGTACTCTGGTTTCCTCCTCCAGTCCAAAGACATACATGGTAGGCTGATTGGCGTGGGCGTGTCTAAAGTGTCCATAGTGTATGAATGGGTGTATGAGTGTGTATGTGATTGTGCCCTGTGATGGACTGGTACCCTGTCCGGGGTGTACCCCGCCTTGTGCCCGATGCTCCCTGGGATAGACTCCAGGTTCCCCGCGACTCTGAACAAGGAATAAGCGGTAGAAGATGGATGGATGGATTATGCCCTGCAATGGGTTGGCGCACCATCCAGAATGCCCCAAGCTCCCTAGGATAGGCTCCAGGCTGTCCGCGACCCTGTATGATGGGATACGCGGTATGGAAAACGGATGGATGGACAAATGGAGAGTATAATTAAAAATGCCCAACATTATTATCAATGCAAACAATACTTTTTTGGAAATAAATACAACGAGCTCGTCCTCAGGTGTTCTCCCGATGACGTGATTCTGTAGGTACGACCGTACATAAGAGATGAAGATCATCTATTAGCGTCACAATTCATTTCATATCCTTTCACGTAGGGTTCTTCTAAAATCGTCTGATATCACTTTCCAGCAGAACGACCCGAGATCAGGTTGGGGTACTGGTACAAACGGTAAAATTCCTTAACAGAGTTCGTGTTTTTCTTTTATTTAAGAGGGTGGGGGAAAAAAAAAACATTGTTTGAAGGCTTCTTTATACGTTAAGCATACTGTCACAGTTGAAGGAAGCGGTGCATTCCCTCCAAAAATGAGCTGTGACCAGTAGCGCAGAGCCAAATCCAGACAGCACATTGCGTTAAACGAAGAGGAAGGAGCTGCCTAGGAAAGCATTGATTTTGGAGTGTTGATAAGAGCATTGAGCTGTTTCTGTACCACCGGCGGCCTGATCTGTAGCACCGCCGGATTTTTAACCGTAATCTGTTTTTTTTTTTCTTTTTGCTACTTTTTTTCCACTGAGATTTAGAGAAGGATGTCATCATTAATTAAATAAATATTACCTCAGCTTGTCATAGACTCCGGTAATTTGGTTGGTTGATATTTAAATCATATAGTCAGTATACAAAGTTAAGAAGATACGGTGAAATAAAAGAAATAACTGATGCTTCTGGACCATCAACTTCATCCTCATGTAGCTAGCGCTCATGTCTAGCATTAGTGTTTGTGTCGATTGTGCCACAAATGTTTTTAAAAATGTCCAAAGGGTGCCGTGACTGAAAAAAGTTTGGGGAAACGCTGATGTAAACAAATGATCTATAAAAGGATTAGTCCTCTATTGAAAATGTACTCTCTCTCTCTCTCTCTCTCTCTCTCTCTCTCTCTCTCTCTAGAAGACTATGCATTATTCCTCATTTTTTTCAGCTTCTTAATATGCCTCTTGTTGTTTCTTCTCTTCCACTGTGCCGGAGCATCATGGGAATTGTGGTTTATGAGCATGAGCTGGAGGTGGTGCTCAGCGAGAGAAAGGGGGGGTCATGGTGAAATATGGAAATGAGATATGGAAATGCAGCATATTTTCAAGCGCGCTCCTCACCTCTGATTATTCACCTCAGAAGTGGGCCAGATGCGACACATGTTTCATTAGACCTGCGTGTAATCACGTAGCACCGTCCCTCCGTTTCCAGCCTCTAGTCCATCCTTTCCCTCTCCTCATCTTCCGTTCTCTGCAACGGCTTTGTGTCTACCCAGGTCGCAGCTTCTCGTGACAACACTCGAGCATCCTGCGCGTTTACAAGCGGGCTGTCCCGTGTGTCAAAATGTTTGGTTATCTAATCGTGTCTTCGACTCTGCTTTGTATCTCGTTATCCTTTAAAGATATAGCGCAGACTCCCACGGGATGGGAAGATGGGGGAAGAAACGTCGCCTAGACGTTGCCTTCCTCCCTCTCGCGTTTTCACCTTCTCAGACACACAAAAAGCCCCAAACACTCCCATAGTGCTGTCCGTTTCCGAGCTTTGACCCGCACACAAAACACCTGCTATCTCACACACAGACAGCCACAGGAGACCGTACACACTCGCACCCTCAAACACACTGTGAAAGACACCTGGATGGTGAAGAGAGGAATTCAGAGAAAGTGCACAGCTGGCCTGGATTTGGGAATTGGCTCTGTTTTTTGTGTGTGTGTGTGTGTGTGTGTGTGTCTATGCTCTGTCCTTTTCATATTGTGGCAGCTGCAGACCGAGGGCAATTTCAACAAGAGGAAAGCCACCCATACAAGTTTGGCCAACGCCACGTCATATACAGAGAGGCTCCGGGTCGAAAGATTTGCCGATTCAAATAATAAACGTCGGAACCCGAATCGATCTCTGTATCGCTGAAGTCTGATACCTCGCTCGCAGCGGCGTTATCGAATCAATTCCCTTCATTTCTCACTCGCGCCGTTTCTCTTTCCCGCTGAGGTGTCAGTTCTGATGAAGTGGGCGTGACCTCCGTGCCTGCCAGTTCCAGGAAGCCGCTTGCTGAATCACGCTGCGTTGTAGCACATCGTACAGCAGAAAGTCTCGAATCGTCCCGCACTTGTAGAACACTTGCTCAGGAACGCTGTCTCTGAAACTTTACACATACACGTAATCAGACTAGCATCTCTAATTGCTAGCGACATCGCAATTAGGAACAACAAACAAACCCGAAACGGCGACGTCCGCACGAATCAATTTGCTTTAGCGTACATGTTAATACGCGGAAGTGCTGCTGGTTGAACAAATATCTAATTTCATACCTCGTTAACGCAGCCGCGAACGTAGCAAGTGACTGCGGGTAACGTGGTTGGCCTCCTTAATGAAATGGTTGCAAATTGGAAATGTAATTTTCATAGTCGATTATAGATTGGCAGCTGCAGAGGCGTTTAAGCTAGAAGATGGAGTTTCTGGAGAGGAGAAGAAATCCCAGTGAAACACCCCCCACCCAACCCCAACCCCCCCCCACCCCCACCCCCACCCCCCACTCAGCTTTCCTCACTCTCTACATTTCCCTCCAACTACAGCCGAGGGTTTCATAATAGCTCTGTCCATGTAATAGTGTGTGTGTGTGTGTGTGTGTGTGAGAGGGAGAGAGAGAGTAGAAGGTCGTTAATGGAGATTTTGGCCATTAAAGCCATCATTAGGTAAGCCAAGTGTGCACCAGTTCACCCTAATCATGAACATAATTAGAGAATTAGCGGGAGATGGTGTGTGTGTGTGTGTGTGTGTGTGTGTGTGTGTGTGTGTGTGTGTGTGTGTGTGTGTGTTAATGAGGAGATTTGAAATGGACAAACTGAATTATGACCTTGTCTCGCAGCCGGCTTTATCAGGCAATGTCAGACTATGCATTTGTGTCTGATTGTTAGTGAGAAAATGGTTAGTGTGTGTGTATGTATGTGTATGTGTGTGTGTGTGTGTGTGTGTGTGTGTTTCCCCATTCCCATCACACAGCATTTAAATCTATTTATGTAATCCAGTAGCATGTCTCTTTCTCCCTTCCAGTTTTCTGATTTGTTTGAGCCAGTAAATACTCTTGGGCAGTCATCTAATAAATATGACACGGGATACAGAGTGTGTGTGTGTGTGTGTGTGTGTGTGTGTGTGTGTGCGCGTGCATAAACACTCAGCTGTAAAATCTCTCTTCTATGAATGTGGGTGTGCTGAATATCAATGCCCCACTGCAGCTCTCATTGGGCGTGTGTATGTGTATGGTTTTACATCATGTCCTGAGAGGGAATGCTGAAGGATAGAGAGGAAGACAAAGAGGTATCATAAAATCAAGGTAAGAGAGGATGATCAAATGAAATCTGCCATTACATCATACCTGGAGTATATACACTAACTAGTAACAGACACGAATAACCAACTCATCAAGTACTTGTTATATAACCGTCATATTCACTCGTTTAGACAGTACGATATGTTAAATAATGTGCACTCACCCTACCGTACCCTAAATCCTGACGATGACTCGGTCATGTGGGTCCAAGAGAGCAAAATCACAAAACATGCTCTCTCTCTTTCCCCTGTCGGTCACAGCAACACTAGCCAATCATGTGTGTCTGTAAGGTCGTGTATGTGGAAGAGGGCGGATAGCGCATTCCTCTAAGTGTGCTACACAGCCCTGATGCGCCGCATAAACTGATCGATAATAATCGATTTGGAAAATCGACTCAGTATCGATTAGTTCTCATCGCGTTACTTCTGTTCCGAAAACATACATCGGAGTGTACAGACCAAAGCTGTGTCCCAAATGACGTACTATACACTTACACTATGCACTACGTACACTACGGAGATCGGAAGGGGGAGCAAATTGTTTTCAAGAAAGAAAGAAAAACACAGACAGGGCATCATTTGAGGACATCATTCTCTCTCCCTCTGTATTTTCTTTTTGCTGGGGAGAGGCGGAGCTTAGCCTGCCTTTTATCTAGCTGTCAGTGCAGACCAGTGTTGCCAACTTAGCGACTTTTCAGACCCCTTTAGTGAATTTTATTTTGCTAAAAAAAAGGCGCCTAGTGACAAATTTTGTGACTTTTTGGACAAACTTTTTGGACTTTCCAAATGTCACCAGCACTGTCCTGCAAGTGCGAGGTCTTGCTTTCCCGCTGCACTCTCACCTCTCTCTGCATCTGCTCTGTTCATTGAGAGGCCGAGAGCCGGAGATTTAACAATGTCATGGATAACGAGACGCGCCCTTCGACCCTGTTTACATCATTCTTACACGAATGTATTTAGAATGCAAGATGAAAGTAATGCAACATGTTTCGCATGTAAAATAGTTCACGTTATTACAGCCTAGTTCTCTTGTTCAAAGTAGTTATAGTGTTCAGAAACATTTTATATCATTCATGTTCCATACCTGTCCGGTATATTAAGTGAGGGAAAAAAGTATTTGATCCCCTGCTGATTTTGTACGTTTGCCCACTGACAAAGAAATGATCAGTCTATAATTTTAATGGTAGATTTATTTGAACAGTGAGAGACAGAATAACAACAAAAAATCCAGAAAAACGCATGTCAAAAATGTTATAAATTGATTTGCATTTTAATGAGGGGAAATAAGTATTTGACCCCCTCTGCAAAACATGACTTAGTACTTGGTGGCAAAGCCCTTGTTGGCGATCACAGAGGTCAGACGTTTCTTGTAGTTGGCCACCAGGTTTGCACACATCTCAGGAGGGATTTTGTCCCACTCCTCTTTGCAGATCTTCTCCAAGTCATTAAGGTTTCGAGGCTGACGTTTGGCAACTCGAACCTTCAGCTCCCTCCACACATTTTCTATGGGATTAAGGTCTGGAGACTGGCTAGGCCACTCCAGGACTTTAATGTGCTTCTTGTTGAGCCACTCCTTTGTTGCCTTGGCCGTGTGTTTTGGGTCATTGTCATGCTGGAATACCCATCCATGACCCATTTTTAATGCCCTGGTCGAGGGAAGGAAGTTCTCACCCAAGATTTGACGGTACATGGCCCCGTCCATCGTCCCTTTGATGCGGTGAAGTTGTCCTGTCCCCTTAGCAGAAAAACACCCCCAAAGCATAATGTTTCCACCTCCATGTTTGACGGTGGGGATGGTGTTCTTGGGGTCATAGGCAGCATTCCTCCTCCACCAAACACGGTTATAGAATATGTTATATATAAATAGTTTTTATGTAGAATATAGATTATCATTATACCCGGTCTCCTCGAATATTGCCACATGATAGGGGAGGGTTGGGGGGACCTCTGGTCTAGTGTATGTATTTTGGAAGGGTAGTATCATCTTTAATGAAACACTAGCGGGTTTTTTTTTGTTGATGGCGCTTGACGTCAGGCGCACATAATGCAGCCCTGCTAGCTTTAACAGAATACCCAGAGTCAACGACAATGAATTTCTTCACTGTTTACGCCAACGTTAACTTTTATGCCCAACAAGACCCCAGTCACCATCAGACAGAGGTGTAATCATTTGACAGCAGAAAAAAAGTGTCCGACCCAACACCTCTAAGGCAGGGGTGCATTTTATAATAAACGCCCCGAAGAAGATTGTCACCAGCAAACGACAGTGATGCACGAGCACAAACTTCTGTTTATATCTAAAGTGCCCCAGGGTGCTGAAACTGGTGCGCATTCCTTAAAAGGTTCTTGTTTAATTCAAGTTTATTGTCATTATATGCTGTATTTGTGCACTTGCAGTGTAAATTCTGTCGTTTATTATAACGGGAGCGATCTGTAAGTGATCTGTTAGTAACGAGGCTCGCTCACAATGTAGGCACGGTGATAAACAGTGGGAGCACGAATACGATCTGTAACGTCTAATTAAAACGGAACGATCAAAGTAAACACAAGCAAAACAATATGCCTAAAGGCAGTGAGTCACAGAAACCATAAGGTGCAGTGAAAGCCTTGAGTTTATTATTAATTTAGGACTGGAGTTTAATTATCAGTGCTTTTTTCTGCATCGATTAAAAATAATGCATAAATACATATAAACTCGTAGATATATATGCTTTTGTATATATATTATACTTTATATATACATACATATATATATATATGGAAAAGTCGGTTTTTTTCCGTAATTTAATTCAAAAAGTAGAACTT
>CM022757.1:36299450-36409450 GCA_012411365.1 Ameiurus melas
TACAGCTTGCCAGAACATGCTGATTGATCTGACTTGCTATTAGGCTGCTGGCAAACTGAACCCATTCAGGAAAACGATGTGAAGCCTCACAAAATTCCGGACTTTCTAGTAGACTAGGTGTACCGCTGATTGTATCAACAACTCAGGAATTAGAATCGGAGACTTTCAACACCAAAAAATAAATAATAAAAAAAAAAACCTGCTTAGTTTTATGTGTGGTGTAGTTACACATTACATTGACTCTGTGTAGGAAGCATAGCTTAGAGCCTCGCATTGGTCTCTAGATACATCCTATGGCACACAGCCCAGGACACTAACCAGCTGTCTCTAGCTGTCTGAGCCCGACAAGTCAGCCTGCTGAAATCATATTTAAGGGCTTCCATACCTCCTATCACAGGCGAACCACATTGCAGCAGAATCTCACCAGGGACCTTTCACCTGTGCTCTATTTATAGCAAGGTCAAAGAATAGCAGCTGCTTGAGAAGAACCTTCTCCCAGTGCTCAAGTGCAAACTGTCCAGCAGGCACCTGAAAGGATTCATGGGTTTTTACATCTAATCCCAAGGCGGCTTGAGAGTACCGCACCCAATCACGTTAAATTTAAACTCAGCATTTGACAGGATTGGATACGTTTTCATGCCTGCTAGCCAAAAAAAAAAAGAAGCCCGATATGCTCACTTGCCAGATTTTACAGGATTTCTGAGGGACGAATAATTTCGCCTCCATCCAGGCGCACCAACTGTTCTGGTTAAAATCTAATATCGACCATATTTAACTCATTCGAGTTCATCTTCTCTTGGTTCACGAGAGAACCTTTAACTTGGCTTCCACCTGGTGTGAGTTGGTGTGAATGCCTGTCAACACGCTTTTTAGCACGTCCTGTACGAGCTAGCCTGGGGCCTACAAAGACGCTCGATTTCTTTTGGGCAGGAAAAAGAGGCTAAAGCTGTCGGAGTACAAGAAAAGCCATGCCACACAGCCTTCATTTGTAAGGCAGCTACGTCTCAGCAGAGATTTCCAAATAGGATTTCTCACCCGCTAACCTCATAGGCCTGGAATTTAAAATGAGATTTCATTGATTGCCAGCACACATTGGCACGCTAGTTTCCGCAAAGAGGTTCTAACCTGCTGGATGGGGGCCAGAGTTTATCAGACACTAACAACCTTTCACACCTAATACTTATCGCCACTCACCCACCTGCCTGCCACACCGAGCTTCCGAATGTCGCTTTAGCTGATAGATATTTAATGTGAAACGGAGCGTGTCTTCTCTGTTAGCCATACCACTTGGCTAAACAGGACTATACCTCTTAGATAAGGACTTTTTCCACTATATCTTCCATGTCACACGGGCAGCTCTTTATGCTAGCTAGGACAGGATTATCTAACACTTGAAGTGCCAGTCAGATTAGCCAGAGATATGCTATCATAGTTATCGGGCGTGTGTTTATGTGTGTGAGCCGTATTATCGGTGTGTGGTTGCAGCAGTAGTTTATTTCAGGGAGACAGATTTCAGTGTGTCTCTACTTTGTTCTTGTGCGCGATCCAAGTTTACAGAAACAGACAGGAAGCAGTGTTGCCAACGTTTCATCGCCGAAAGCTAGCGCCTAGCTTATCTTGTGGAGTGTGAAAAAACGTATGTGTACGTGTGTTTCTGGTCACCTGGATAAAGAGCGTTTTGGTTTTTGCCAGAATTGTTCTTTTGTTTGACCTACATTGTGCGCGTGTGTGTGTGTGTGTGTGTGTGTGTGTGTGTGTGTGTGTTTCTATAATCAGCTAGCATAATTTTTTAAAGTATCCCTACACAGCCATAGGGACTTGCTATGTTGATGAAGAGAGCTCTACAATTCACACCCCATGCTGCGAATCAGCCGAAAACAGATCCTCTTCAGAACATCGGCTCCTCCAAACCATCCCTCCACCCCTACACCCCTCCCCCCAAACCCACACACAACCAAACACACATTATAGGCCCGTGTGAGGCCTAGTTAAACAGACAGACTATTGAAAGAGATAAGTGGTTGGATCCAGCAGCTATAAAGAGAGACAGACAGATGACTAAGTGGAGCTTCAGAGAAGGAGAAGTGTGGGATCTCGGAGTGTGCGGCTGACAGTGTGTAAGAGGACTAGCATAAATCCCTGGCCCAGAGGAGCCACGGGGGAAACTAGAACGGCTTACATTCACACAGGGAGACTTACATTCTTTCATTTATCCAGCTATTTCTCCCTCACTCTGTCTCTCACGGGACCCACAGCCTCCTCTGATGCCCCATATGAAGCACAGTCATGGTCCATTGAGTTGGATGGCCAGCAATTTGGAGGAATCCCGCTCAAAGCGGTACTCACTGGGTCTTTTTTTTGGGGCCGTGTGTAGAAGAAAAGAGGCGTTTAAGGTTGATATTGGAATTTCAAGCAATTCATTCCAGAGATTTCGCCGTATTATAATGCTAAACTCTTAAAAGCAGAGGGGTTTCATTCCCCTTTCTGTTCTTTGCGACACACACGCAGCACAGGCTGAAAGGAAGCTCCTGCCTTGTATTCATATGGATATGTGTGTGTTTGAAGCAGTAGGGGTTTGTGTCGTGGAGAGAGGGAAGACAGCGCAATACCTTTATTGTTGGGGTTATGGGTTAAATTTGATAAGGTAGATGGCAGCTTGTCAGGCTCCGTTTGTTTTTTTTTAAATAATATTTTCAGATATCGCATGTATTTTATGCCACACAGAGAACAAGAGAGAATGAGTAAAACTGCTGAGAATAGGTTGCGCTCTTGAGATGCTTGAGCTTGAGATGAGATGCTTCAGCTAAATAACAACATTTCGATCATCCAGATTTCCACACGCATCGTTCTGGACAATCCGGAAATTGAACACGCCAGACTTCCGTTCATGCAAAAACAGCTGGAAATGGCGAAATGAATCGATGATACAGCCCGATGTTGCGTAATATATTTCAACACGTTTTGAATATTTTAAAATAATATAACAAATAGGAGGAAATGACCAAAACAGTACGTGGCCACGATTTTGGCTCTCGATGTCGAGTTGCTGTTTGAGAATGCTGTGTCACTAGCGAGCTTTATCAGTGGATAAAGCATCTTGTTAATTGTACCTGGAGGATCCCACTGAAAATCTCTCCTGCACATAATTGCGCGCTGATTCGATTTGGGATTTTCATCGGCTTCGGTATCAAATATTGTTTTCATACACTCTGTGAGATCTGAACTTTGGTCATATTCTACTTGGCGCACTTTTTAGTGGTGGTTCAAATCATTTGAACTTGACTTTATGCTTATCCATTCTCTGGTCCCAAACAATTGAGTAACTCTGCATACTTGCGATACCTATATACTGTGCTATACACCGATCAGCCATAACGTTACAACGACTCAGTGAGCATGGGAAAAAAAACATTGAGTATCTCATTACAGTGGCAAGGGCCAAATGGTGATGGTTAAACGACTGAGACAGAGCATCTTCAAAACAGTAGGTCTTGTGGGGTGTTCCCGGTATGCAGTGGTTAGTACCTACTAAAAGTGGTCCAACGAAGGACAACCAGCGAACCAGCGACATGGTCGTGGGCACCCAAGGCGCAGCGAAGCATGTTGGGAGTGAAGAGCTACTGCAGCACAAATTGCTGAAAAATTTCATGAAAGTGGTCAGGTCACACAGTGCATCCCAGCTCGTTGTGTAGGCGGCTGCATAGCTGCAGACAGGTCAGAGTGTCCATGCTGACCCCTGTCCAGTGCCGAAAGTGCCTACGATTTGCATCAGAACTGGACCATGGAGCAATGGAAGAAGGTGGTCTGGTTTGATGAATCACATTTTCTTTTACACCATGTGGATGGCCGGTTGCATGTGCATCCCTTTCCTGGGGAAGAGTCGGCACCAGGATGCACTATGGGAAGAAGGCAAGCTGGTGGAGGAAGTGTGATGCTCTGGGCAATGTTCTGCTGGGAAACCTTGGGTCCTGGGATAAATGTGAATGTGACTTTGACACGTACCACCTATCTAAACATTATTGCAGACCAAGTACACCTCTTCATGGCAAAGGCATTCCCTAATGGAGGTAGCCTCTTTCAGCTGTATAATGTGAACATTGTTCAGGAATGGTTTAACGAACATGAGTTCAAGGTGTTGACTTGGCCTCCAAATTCCTCAGATCTCAATCCGATCGAGCACCTGTGGGACGTGCTGGACAAACAAGTCCGATTCATGGAGGCCCCACCTCGCAACTTACATAACTTAAAGGATCTTCTGTGAACATCCTGATTCCAGATACCTCAGCACACCTTCAGAGGTCTTGGGTCAGAGCTGTTTTGGTGGCACAAGGAGGACCTACACGGTATTTAGCAGGTGGTCAGCAGATGAGAGTTAGTATAATGTAGAATAACTTCATAGGTGATCTGTGTAAATCACAGAGATGGGTCTGTCTTCATAATATATGCATGTATGTATGTATGTATGTATGTATATTGTCACATTAACGTACTACATACATTTCATTTTAACAAACTGATTAATCTTTATTTTAAGCACTTGTTGTAGGGACTATGGCAAATCGTGCATGAGTAGGTCACATGACCACAACATGTCTGCAGGCTATATCTGTGCTAGGAACTATACGACATACCTAAAACCTCCATCACTTCTCTGACCTTTTAAACGTCGTCTCTATTTATTGTTATGTGTTTGAAACTCAGTCAATACTTGGTTTCGTTTTGGTTCGCCAGGAGTCGATAAAAAGAGCACTTCCTGGAGGGTCTTTATCCAAAAGAGAAAGCACAAACTCTCTTTTCAAACAGTATATTTTGGAATCTTTTCCAACATGTCCATCCAGATAGAATATGTATTACCTGGAAAACATTTCAAACAAGTAAATAAAACATAATCTTTTTCCTGGGGGTGGGGTGGCACGGTGTCTTAGTGGTTTGCCTCGCACCTCCGAGGTTGGGGGTTTGAATCCCGCCTCCGCCCTGTGTGAGCGGAGTTTGCATGTTCTCCCCATGCTTAAGGGGTTTCCTCTGGGTACTCCAGTTTCCTCCCGCAGTCTAAAGTCATGCGTTGTAGGCTGTTTGACATGCCCAAATTGTCCATAGTGTGTGAATGGGTGTGCGGATGTGCCCTGCAATGGGTTGTCACCTCGTTCCCTCGGATAGAATCCCCTGACCCTCTGTGGGATAAGCAGTCTGGAAAATGGACGGATGGATGATCTTTCCAGACAGATTTAAACGAAAACATGCAATTCCGGTAAATTACACCACCCCGCCTCGCCATGTTAAACATATCCAATCCGAATGGACCTTCAAATGATGTTCTGTGAGCACCAATCTGTCCTTTAGATCGTTCTATAAAAAGTAAGACCCTGAAAGGAGTGAAAACTCTGACGAGCATATTTGATACATCAGTCGGGTCTGTTCGCACATTCTCATCCTGCAATAATCAGTGTGCCGTGTGTGACTGTAAACACGGAAGAATTGCGATCTGGACTCTTCAGCCTATTATGTCTGATTTAATGTCACTTTGCATTTACACTTTATTAGGGACATCACAGTACTACTGGGTGATACTCATTCATTGCTCTCCAAAAGTCTTTGTGACCTGGTTTCGACAAGGTGTTGGGAACCCTGTTTTGAGATTCTGGTTCATGTTGATTGCGTCTACTGATTGAAGTACTCTGGACTCGTAGTCACGTTCACAGAGCAAGTATGAGATCACTCAGCACATGATCATGTCTATTAGATAATTGTGGCCACGGAGGTAGTCTGTAGGCCCAGTGTGTGCCGAGGTTCCACGTGTCGTGCATTCTAAGATGCTTTTCTGATCACCACGGGTGTAAAGCGTTGTTATGTTTGCGTTAGCATAGCCTTCCTTTCAACTTCAACTCCTGTGACCTCTGTCATCAAGAAAATATTAACAACCATGCCACAGTCAAAGCCACAGAGAAGTTATTGTTCAGTGTTTGTGTGATTTCATGCATTACTGCTGCCACCTGATTGGCTGATGGGATAACTGGATAAAGCCATACAGTTGTTTCTTCATAAAGTGGTTAGTGAGTGTATATTTTCACTTTACCAGCGAGAAGGTTCCATTCCGATTCTTCCCGTTTTCTGTGTGAATTATGATCAGCGTGGTCTCATGAAAAATGGCGGTCCCTAATGGATACATTAAGCAGTCAAATCTTTCGATGGATGGCGCTGAAGTTAGCCACGAATAAGACCGAACTCTGTAGAGTCTGCTGTTTCCGTGCCTCGTATTTCTTTCTGAAGCGCACACGCCAGTGCGCCGAGTAAAATCAAATCACATGCGTCGAAATATTTTCGTCTCTTAATTCTTTTGGCGCCTACGGTTATTTTTCACATTTTGTTCACGGGCGGTCGCTCGCGATTTACGACGCGCGGCAGTCCAAAGCGTTCTGCGTATTATTTTCACCCCACCAAGCCTGTCCTTGGGTTTAATGTGTCGATAAATGAGGCATATCCTTGCTTGTGATTCCTCACACGCGTTTATATGCCGAGGTGATGATTGGAAGTGAAGCAGTTGTGCTGCAGGCTAAAATTTCACTTTAATGTGCTCAGCAGTCACCTGTGAGCGATGCTTTATAAACACACAAAATATCATTCTTGAGAACCCTTGAAAATAACTCAAGTAGAGGTGATAGATTTGTATTATATGAATCTGGTAAGTATTTCTGTAGGTTAGTGTCAGCTTGTATTTTTTTTTAAATAATTTTTTCGTACCTTTTACATAAGGAAAAAAACAACAACAAAAAAAGGAATCTTTTAAACACTCCAGTGAGGAATGGGTATGTAAAATGTTACTGAGACGTTAAACATCGATTTAATATTAAAACATTAACATTAGAAATGCATTCCTTTTTTTTTTTTTCATTTGCATTTCCGTGTACTTCCTATCAATTTCAGCTCATATAGTCCTCTATTTTTTGTTTTAACTAGAAAATATAATATATATATATATATATATATATATATATATATATATATATATATATATATATACTCAATATATGTTAAAATAAGGTTTGCCAAAATATGTTTTTAAAAAATCCATTCAAGGGCAATATTTTAAACATACAGTACATATTAACTAAGTGATCATAGCAGCCATGTAAAATACAAGGAAAGCTTTTTTTTTTTTTTTTTTTGGTAGGTATTGATTATATTAAGAAATTCTTTATGGATAAAATTATGAACAACGGTTTCTTAAATTGAGCCATAACTGTGTGCAGTTGAGGGATTGATCAGATCGGCTTATCCTTCAAACAACGGGCACGTTTTCTTCAACAGCTTAAATATAGTGAATTACAAGTGTAGCCTATATCATGCACATGTTACTATTTCATGACTGATTTAGTGTCTCTTAGCCATAGCCATAGCATTAAATCCACCTGCCTAATATTGTGTAGGTCCTCCTTGTGCCACCAAAACAGCTCTGACCCGTCGAGGCATGAAGTCCACAAGACCTCTGAAGGTGCGCCGTGGTATATGGTACCGGGATTTTAGCAGCAGATCCTTTAAATCCTGTAAGTCGCGAGGTCGGGCCTCCGTGAATATGAATCGGACTTGTTTGTCCAGACGGTCTTAGAGTTGCTCGATCAGATTGAAATCTAGGGAATTTGGAGGCCAAGTCAACACCTTGAACTCTGTGAACACCTTGAAACGGCACCGAACCTACTGTTTTGGAGATGCTCTGACCCGGTCTAGCCATCACAATTCGGCTCTTGTGAAAGTCACTCAGATCCTTACACTTGACCATTTTTCCTGCTTCCAGCACATCGACTTAGATATCGCACCCCCTCGACAGGCGCCATTATAACAAAATAATCGATCAGTACGTTTACATGGATAAAAATCATCCGACATTAACCTGATTAAGACGATACTCTGATTAAGACACTAGCATGTAAACAGAGATTATTGATGACCTTAATCTGATTAAAGTCATACTCGAAGTAAACACAAATCGAATTAAGACGTGTGGAGTATTTCCAGTTTTAGTCGCATTATAGAAGTGTATTACAGACTTATTACAGAGATATACGTATTTTGGCTACTATATAGACGGGAAGTACGCGGTTTGGGACGCACCTTCAAGCAGTCATTATTTGCACGTACAGCATGACAAATAATGAACCGCACTTGAAGCTTTCGTAAAAATTCAAAAATCAAAACACCCAGAACTGTATACGGTCCCGTAACGAAGACCAACTGTATGTCGATACGTGAAATTCTGGAGGGGACGTCGGACGGCGTGGCGTGCGGACGTAATGACGTGTGCCGTCAATCGGTCTAAGGTTCAATAACATGTAAAACAGGAACATGAAAGGAGTATTCTTAAAGCGACTCATGTAAACACCTTAATCAGAATATGGCCTTATTCAGAATAAGCTCAATAATTAGATTACTCCTGTCCATGTAAACCTAGTCAGTGTGTTATTCCTTTCACTGGGTTTAATGCTATGGCTGATCAGTGAATATATTTTGGCACCCTGCCTAATCACTTGCCGCAGCTCTGAGCACTAGATACAGTGCTTTTCTCCTCTGCATAAGCTTCATGCTTTCTGCTGCTCTACCAAAATAAATAGATAAGTAAATAAATAATTCGATTCTTGGTGCTAGATCAAGTGCTATTTTATTCGCTGTTGACTAATGAGGCTGGAAGCCATGTTGTTAAATGAAACCATGTTTCTGGTGATTAATGTAATCATTATAACCATGATTATTCTTGCTGCAATATACCGGCAATACACTAGAAAGCTATTAACACTTTATTTCAGTGCTCATTCATATATCACCCTATTAGTCTTCCTTTTTATTTGTTCACTTTCCAGCCGTCTCTCGCTTTCATGATCCATTTCACATTTATATTACTACTGAGAGCGAAGGAAGGAAAGAAAAACTGCTTTTCAGTCCACATTGTACACACAGTACACATAGACACACGTGGGTAAGGGGTCAAGATGCTAAACGCACACCACATCTCGGACGCGTATACTGAAGATACATCCGGCACACCTCCGAGGCACGAGACGCACACAGGTATTTCAGTCCCCTCGACGTGAAAATCACTTCGTGCAACTTTCGAGTTTTAAGTCGCAGACTCGGAATAAAAGTAAAAGTAGAACACGAGGTCGCCGACGTTCCAAAATCCAATATCGGCGCATGTCTAATCCATCTATTGCTGCTGATGATCAGACACAAAGCAGATGAGCGACTCCTTCTTTACAGGATCGTAGCGTATATATATATTCGCTCGTTCTCTCCGTCGCGTGCATTTTCAAATGGCCTGGACATTAAGAACCGAACCGGAGCCCATAATGAAATAATAAAACAATTTAAGTGCGGTTCCACCAGCAGGAATTGCTTTTTAAACGAGCTTTTCATGCTCCGCTCGGCAGCCACTGCAACACAATTCCACATCATTACCACGAGCCTCAGCTCTCAGTGTCATGGCCTTACAAGACAATTACATTACAGAGTAATCAGCCACCCACACACACGCGCACGCACACACACGCGCACGCACACACACACACACACACACACACACACACATGCATGGATACATATGCATAATCATATTAACAGTGATCAGGGTAATTTACTCACAAACAATCTCATCTCTCCCACACACACACACACACACACACAAGTATATGCACAAACACATATACACACACACATATATATATATATATACACACATACACACACACACATATGTATGCACACACACACACACGTATGCACACACACACACAAGTATATGCACACACACATATATATATATATACACACACACACACACATATACATATGTATGCACACACACATATACACACATATTTATACACACACACACACCCACACATATGTATGCACACACACACACACACACGTACACACACATATATATATATACACACACACTCGTATACACACACACACAAGTATATGCACACACACATACACACACACATATATACACACACACACACACACACACACACACATATGTATGCACACACACATATACACACATATATCTATATATATATATACACACACACACATGTATACACACACACACACATATGTATGCACACACACATATACACACATATATCTATATATATATATACACACACACATGTATACACACACACACATGTATACACACACACACACACACACACACATATGTATGCATACACACGCACAAATATATGCACACACACATATACACAGGTGTCAGGTTGATGTGGTTTGTTATAAGGTGCCGTACAGCTGAAACAGCTGATAGCTGTCAGTGGGATTTGAGGCAACAGTGTGAATGTGTGCAAAGATGAACACACACTCACACACACACACACACACACACACACACACACACAGACCCACACAGAGTGAAGGTAGGAGGAACCATAGCAGTCTGCAATTCTGGACCTATTCACCCATCTTATTTCCACAGAATATGTGTATTATGGCAGAGGGTGGATATGAATGGGAGAAAGCGCGCGTGCGTGTGTGTGTGTGCGTGTGTGTGTGCGTGTGTGTGTGTGTGTATACTCGCATCTGTCGAGTATTAGAAATCGAAACCTATTTACCGAGCTTATGTGCGTAAAGGCGGCCTGTTTGTCTTGACATGAAATCGAAGGCTTATTCACCCCCGGTCCGTTCTTCACCACGAGGATGGAGCAGTTTGTAGTTCTGAACGGAAGTGCGAATCCACTCGCCACCGGCCAGACCTCTCACCACTCCAGCCTCAAATACACACACACACACACACACACACACACACACACACAAAGATCGAGAGAGAGAGAGAGAGAATAGAGTGGAGTGAAGAGAAGAGAGCAGGAAGAAAAAAGGACAGAGGTGAAGCTTTGTCACTGATTATGTTCTCGCTCCGTTTCAGTGCCCTGCTGTAAACGATTAGCGAGAAAATTGAATGGATTTTTTTTTCCTTCTTCTTCCATGGCCCAGTACTGTCCTCCATACCAGCAGAGAGAGCGGGAGAGAAGAAGATTAAAGCCAGATAGATGGAGAGATGGATCTGACTGAGTCAGAGGTTATTGTCTCGGAAATAATGCTCCCAGGATGCTCCATGCGGTAATAAAGCATATGGGGAAATCAGCTTTAATTTGAAAGGTTATAGGGAAGAGCGAACGTAGGAGATAGCGAGAGGAATACAGATTGATAGACCTGACAGAGAGGTGGGAGGGGGGGGGGGGCCACATATGGCTGAATAAACAGCTTCCCGACAGGCGGAGAGGGACTAACCATCACTTTGTCAAAGCGGTCAGGTACAGATTAAACCTAATAATGTTCCCCGTCTAACACTACGCCTCTTTCTCGCACACACGCCTTTTCTCGGCTTGTCAGTTTTCTCACGCTGAGCTCTCTCTCTCTCTCTCTCTCTCTCTCTCTCTCGTTTCTTTCTTTTTTTTCCCCGCTTCCACACCATGTGTTTAATCTCTTACCAATCGAACATTTATTTGCCCCCTCAATCCAGAAAACCTTCTTACACTTGTGCACACACAAAGTATTACAGAAGATTGTACAGAATATTATGTCCCTTTGGAAAGGGATCGGTAGCGACATTGGGCTCCAGCGCTAATAATACATACAACATTATTGTAGCGTCTTTTCTTCTTTCTCAGACACGTCCGGTTCAGGGATTTCAGCGTGACACGACGCGTTGGCCCTCCGTCGTTTATTGCTAACGGCGCAAAGCGCTTTGTTTTTCTTCTTAACGATGCAGAACCCTCTGTTTTCTCGACTTAAGCAGTTCCTGCTCGAGTTCGCATGCACGGCGAGTAGAAGAGGTCTTCGACTCGGGCCGATTCCGAGAAGAACGTCACGCGTTTTATTCGCCACACACCTTTAAATCAAATCACCCACACCACGGAAGGCCAAGACCAATGGATTTAGCGTTTTTTTTAAAGTCAATAAATAAATATACGCGTATGTCGCGTGAGCTCAAGTGTCCTGGTGGTGGGGGGGGGGGGAGGATACAGACCTGGTGACAAGTAACGTCGAGCAAACACATTGGCCGTAGAGTCTTGAGACAGGTTATATGGATTTATACGACTGAAAGATTTATACAAGACTAAAAGAATGTGTTCAGTGCAAGAGAGCTAAAAGGTCATAGCAATAAAAAAAAATTAAAAAATGTATTGTGTGCCTTGAGAGAGATGGGATGCAGAAGTTTGCTTCATTCAGTTTCTAGAAATATGTGTAGTGGCCGGAGCAAACCCTTCACACGGTCCAATTTGGACATTTTCTACTAAATATACATCCCTAGGCAGGGGGGGGGCAGTGCTGGCTTAGCGGTTAAGGCTCTGGGTTACTGATCGGAAGGTCAGGGGCTCAAGCCCCAGCACTGCCAAGCTGCCACTGTTGGGCCCTTAACCTTCTCTGCTCCGGGGGGCGCTGTGTCATGGCTAACCCTGCGCTCTGACCCCAACCTCCTGACATGCTGGGATATGAGAAGAAAAGAATTTCACTGTGCTGTAATGTATACATGACCAATACAGACTCATTATCTCATTAAAAGTCTTAGTTTTTAGTACTTTTTCTTTGTTTTAGGTGTTTAGAAGAGTTAGAACACCTGCATTAGTGAGTCATTATTTTAGATTTCCAAACATCCAAACAGCCATTTTCCGTACCGCTTATCCTACACGGGGGAGCGAGGGAGCCTGGAGCCTATCGCAGGGAACTCGGGGCAGAAGGTTACATGTATAAGATGTATAACCTAATCTACTGGAAAAACAAACATTACTGACAAATGATAAAGAATGCTACATTTACACGGGGAAATGAGTTTTCATATTCTATTACTCATCATTTCTTTCACGTCAATTTGTTTATTTGAAAACTTTTGGCTGCTGTATAGAGCGTGTAAGCGCTCCTCTCTGTTCTCTGTTTTGATGATGACGTGACGGTTCAGAAGCATCCTTTTATCTAATTATATATATATATTGAACATATAGTTTTCGACTTTGAGTCACACTGACTAGGTTTACATGGACAGCAGTAATCTGATTATTGAGCTTATTCTGAATAAGACAATATTGTGATTAAGGTCTTAGGCATCTTAAATTACAGACATTGCAGTTTATTGCTCTGGACACATCTGCAGTCCTCATGCGTCCCTGCAGCAGGCTTATGGCATGTTCACGCGGCTGAGCAGGAACACTAGGATCATTTCTTCCGCTGTTTTTCAGGGTCAGTCGAAAGGTCTCTTTAGTGTCCAGATTTACAGTAACTGTGACGTTAATTACCTACCGCCTGTAAACTGTTTGTGTGTTAAGGACTGTTCCACAGGTGCATGTGCAATAATTGTTCATGGTTCAATGAACAAGCATCGTTTAAACCCTTTGATGATCAAACAAAATGATCTTTTCTCCTGTTAAAGGGATGTTTCTTAATTTTTTTTGCTGAGTATATATGTAATTTATTGACAGATTGTATGCTGTATTGCATGGGATGTCTTTGAGCTACTGGGACCCTGCATTTCCCCTTGGGGATCAATAAAGTATCTATCTATCTATCTATCTATCTATCTATCTATCTATCTACCTACCTACCTACCTACCTACCTACCTACCTACCTACCTACCTACCTACCTACCTACCTACCTACCTACCTACCTACCTACCTACCTACCTATCTATCTATCTATCTATCTATCTATCTATCTAACTAACTAACTAACTAACTAACTGAACTGAATTCTATTCAAAACCGAGAATTTTCCAGAATTTGGCCGGTTTTTGCGGATCGCCTCATTGTTACTAATAAAGGAATGGTTAATTAATTCGTTTTGCAACCCCTACCTTCATCAAGCATAAGTTGTTATTGCTCTTCCGTACCCAGAACACCTTACCCTGCCCATGGCTCCACCGTGATGGAAACACAGATGTGAAACTTCATTTCACATCTGTATTTAATGTCCGTCTTCACCCTCTGCAATGCTGAAAATGAAATTCCATAACCATGAGTCCCAAAAAACCCTGTATACCTCTAAGTGTGTGTGTCTCTGTGTGTGTGTGTGTGTGTGTGTGTGTGTGTGTGTGTGTGTGTGTTTATGCATCCCTTTTCTGCCTCCATGCTGCGCAACATTAGCATAAACACACAAGTAAAAATTCCAACTCCGAAGTTCCCATTTCATCTCCATGAATATTTCACGTGCTCCTAACACGCCTCTTCAGTTTCCCCTTGGCCTCGCCGGATCCAGGCGATCGCAGCCCCTTCGAGTCCCAACGGCTCCGTCTGCATACGTACCGAAGGATTGTGGGGAAAACAGCTTGGGATCAGGGATCCTGCTGACTGGCACTGAAAATAGAGAAGCCTAATTTCATCTGTAGTGCTGAGAGCAGGTAGGGTGTTAAGGGATGTTCCGGCAAGTTGTTGCTTGTGCTGCTTACAGGCTGTGCGGAGCGAAATCGCTGTCGCAGGACATGATTTTAGCCGCAGAGACGCTCCACTAATAGCTCATTCGAGCTTTGACGAAATGGAACAAAACAGCGTGAAAATGTATAAAGAGACAGCGCGGGTGTCTGTTAGACCTGTTTTGTATTTGTGTTGAATTATTTAAGTCTTAAATGCCCTCCGATGGACTGGCACCCTGTCCAGGGTGTACCAAATCCACTTCGCATGCGCTTCCAAAGGACGAGGACGTGAAGAGTCAGTGGTTAAAAGGTATTTTTACAATGATACCAAAGCGGTTTAACTCCAATCTTTTGTTGTGTTCCTGTCGTTTTTATTGCTGAGGAAACCTCCGGAGATGAACTTCAGATATGGTAGTGGGCGTTTCGTTTCCGTTTTCGCAGACCAATCACAACAGATATCGAAAAAAAAAGAGAAGAGGGGGGGGGAAGGGCGGGGCCCGGCAAAAAAGAAAAGAGGCTCGGAAGGGGGGGTTTGCGGGATAGAAAAAAAGGGGCTTGGAAGGAGGGGTTTTGAGAGAACGGATCCTTGAGCGAACCGTTTCTGGATATTCTGAACGTGAATGAACGTGTTTTTTTGAACTCGGTTGGATCCATGCATGTAAACGTGTGGTAGGAGACCTCCAAAACGAAATTTAGGAACCTTTTGAAATAGCGTAATATATTTATACATTATATTTCTGTGTTGAAACACATTTCATGTGCCAGAATGATTATAAATTGGCCTTGTACACTTGTACCCATAGGGCTAGATTTTTTCCAAAATAAGTCGCGTCAGTATTTATGCAGCCAATATATATATAATTACTTTGACAATGTGCACTGCGATTTTCACCACTGTAACAAAAAAATGTATGTATATATAAAAACATCAAAGACCCCCCTGGTTATGCTTCATGGACCCCCTCTCACTTTGAGAACCACAGATCTCTACCAACGTCTTTAAACTCAAGCGCTCACATATAAGATCACAAATAATTAAGGGATAGAGAATGCGAACCGATTATATATATATATATATATCCATCCATCCATCCATCTTCAACCGCTTATTCCTGCTTCAGGGTCGCTGGGAACCTGGAGCCTATCCCAGGAAGCATCGGGCACAAGGCGGGGTACACCCTGGACAGGGTGCCAGTCCATAACAGGGCATATATATATATATATATATATATATATATGTATATATATATATATATATATATATATATATGTATATATGTATATATGAATGAGCGATTGTCAGCATGGCATGAAACACTCAGCTATATCCCATATTGGCAGCCGGATATTGCTTCATTTAATAATATTAATAATGTCTGATACTAATAGTCTATGGTCTAAAATTGAAAGTGCCATAAATCAATAACATATTCTTTTTTTAATCGACAATATCCACTCTTTCCATTAACTCATCTTTGTTTGTGTAGACAATCCCCAATCTGGTCATGTTTAATAACTAACCACATAGCATTGGTGATTGAGATCTACATCTAGTACTTTCTTCTTATTTATACTTCCTGCAGTAAATCCCTCTCAGTGATTTTTGTTCAGTCTTCCATTTTCTGACCCTCGTGGACACGTTCACATTATGCGCAGGTGTGAAGGCAGACAGCAGGTTAACCTCCCACACAAAACACCCTCACATGCTCACAAATTCACAGGCATAGCAAGTAGAAACCAGGCCTGACTGCACACAGCAGCTAGGATCGTTTTTGAGAGCCCGTCACTGTACATGCTACACAACTACTGTGTGTGTGTGTGTGTGTGTGTGTGTGTGTGTGTTGTGTCATGGACACAGACGAAGGTACACTTCGGCCCAAAATGAAACCTACAGTACACAATCGTCTTGTGTATGAAATTTATCATGCTGAGTGGTTAGCACGTTTGCCTCAAACCTCCGGGGTTGGGGGTTCGAATCCTGACTCCGCCCTGTGTGTACGGAGCTTGCATGTTCTCCCTGGGTTTCCTCTGGGTACTCCGGTTTCCTCTCCCAGTCCAAAGACATGTGTTGTCTTATAGACACTGATTAATACTACCGACAAGTACAGAGAATAACATTGATTATCTTGTTTAAATGTCACCTAAGTGGTCCAAGGAAGGACAACCGGTGCACCGGCGACAAGTTATTGGCAGCCAAGGCTCATCGATGTGCGCGGGTGAGCGAAGGCTAGTCTGTCTGGTCCGATCCCACAGAAGAGCTACTGCGGCGCAAATTGCTGAGAAAGTTAATACTGGCTTTGATAGAAAGGGGTCAGAACACACAGTGCATCACAGCTTGCATCACAGTCCACCACCGAAAGTGCCTACAATGAGCATCAGAACTGGACCATGGAGCAATGGAAGAAGGTGGCCTAGAAACCTGATGTCCGGGCATTCATGTGGATGTTATTTTGACACATACCACCTTCCTAAGCCTACCTATTACTGCAGACCAAGTACAAGCCTTCATGACAACGGTGTTCCCTAATAGCAGTGGCCTCTTTCAGCAGGATAAATCACCCTGACACACTGCAAACATTGTTCGGGAACGGTTTGAGGTTCCAATCGAGGATCGGTGAGATGTGATGGATAAACAAGACCAATCCATGGAAACCTCACTTATAGGACTTAAAGGATCTGCTGCTAACGTCTCCAAATGCCTTCAGATGTCTTGCGGAGTCCATGCCTCGATGGGTCAGAGCTGTTTAGGCAGCACAAATGGGACCTACACAATACTGGGCTGATTGAGGCGTCTCTCTCTCTCTCTCTCTCTCTCTCTATATATATATATATATATATATATATATATATATCCATGGAAACCTCTATATATATATATATATATAGAGAGAGAGAGAGTAAGAAAAGGATTTAAGGGCTTATCTCTGCTCAGAACATGCATGTCCTTAGTCTCCCATCTTTCTTCACGCTCCATCAGTCTCTTTTTTTTTTCTTCCCCCAGCATATTTGTAGGTTCTCTACACTGCGTGACATTTTAGGATTTGGAGTTAATCACTGAATCACACTAAAGGCCAACACCCGACACATTTTGGAATCTTTTTGCATCGCACACACTGCTGATAGACGTCGAAACCGCCGTTTCAGCCCTGTGAGGTGTGAGCCCACGTGCACTGTACAGCGTCGTGTGTGTCGCGCGTGGCCCGCCGCTACGCTACGCTACGCGTCTGCTGTGAATTCTAGATATAGTGTGGAAAATTCTGAGTAGTACTATTTCCTACGCGATAGTATTTTTTGCTGCTTTGCAAGGCTTGAATGAACCTGAGCAGAGGGTCATGTTCTTAGGCATAAATATATATTATACAGACATAAGTATAGAACCATTTGAACTACTTATCTATCTTTAAACGTTTTCCCCGCAAGATGTTTTGTGACCCTGATTCGAGCTTTGAGATACTGCTTTTAGCGACGTGATGTACATTTACTTTTAAGCAACATTAGCCTCACAGCTTCAGCGCAGAACCGAAGAAGCAAACTTCACACAGCGTGTCTTGGTGATTAACGACATTCCGGGGAGGGAGGAAAATTAGGTTACAGTTTTTCCCCCCGCTAATTGTTTCTTTTTTATTATTACATTAGACATTATAGTAAGCCGAGCTGAAGAACCTGCTGGCCTCGACCTGAAAACAACAAACGCTGCGTCGTCTCTTTCGATCGACACAAAGACGTTGTGCCGCTGTGACCCGATGAGCCTCGGAGAAATACGCCTGTCACCTGTAAACCGCTTTTTTTTTTTATTGATTTATTTCTATTGGGGATTGATTTGACATTTTTATTTAGTATTCACAGAAAGGACGGTTAACCTTCAAATATTTAATAGCTGTAACCATTAAACAAGATTTGTCAGAACACTCATCACCAGTGTGTGTGTGTGTGTGTGTGTGTGTGTGTGTGTGTGTGTGTGTGTGTGGTGTGTGTGTGTGTGGCAACTCTCCAGTTCTGTGAATGTTCTAAAATTATGCATACAATATAAATGAGGTTTAATGTGCCAAGGAGGTGACTCACCCTGGGCTACAAAGGTCACACACGATGCGCGCACACACACACACACACACACACACACACACACACACACACACGCACGCACAAAGGATGAGTGGGAGTGTAGGCCAACACAGAGACAGGAGGAGAAAGAGTCAGACTGACCTTATTTCCTCACACTGTCTCCTTTACTTCCATCATTTCAAAAGGAAGGCCTGCTCTGTCCTCTCTCCCACAATGCCTTGCTCTCACGGGTTAGACAGATAGTGAGTTAGAGAGAAACACAGACCTGCAAGAAGGAAAGATAGAGAGAGATAGACGGAGAGGGAAATGGACGGAATAAGGGGGACTGAATGTGTGTGTGTGTGTGTGTGTGTGATTCAGAATAAACCTGTGACGTTATTTTCGTAGCGCTGATGTTCAGGATTTGTCTTGCTGGTATTTTTTGTACGATGCACACTCTCTGACCTTCCACCTTTGAATATGCGAGATGGCTGGTGTGTATGTCCCGTGTTATTGAGGCTCATGCGATATAACGATTGAATCGTCCGTACACAGTCACACGATGTCCCGAGACATTTGACCTGCCGACCTGCGACATCAGAGTACGGAGTCCTTCAGGTTATCCGTCAAAAACCTTTCCCCCCATTATTCGTGTAGTGTTTTGAGCTCTCCGATAGTAACCAACACCACCTGGAAGCCCCGCCCCCCTTCACAAATGTACCCGACTAGACTTTCTCTGTATCGTAATAGCGTTTGTACTTTACTTCCTAATATAGTCAGAATATTAGTTCATGAATAATATTTCAGGGTTGGGTTAGTCACGTATGGGTACTTTATTCGCGATGAGCTTTCAGGAGCAGCACGGAGCATCATCCTCATCATCCTCAGCTGGACACTCGAGCTGTCGATCCAAATCGCGCTAGCCAATGAGAGCAAACCGTTGTTAAGCCGCCCACATGTGAGAATTGTGCCAGAATGGCGAACGTAAACCCGCGTTTTCCTGCTTTCTCACTGTACATTTTTGTTCGTGTTTTCTCGAAAAGTTGCATTCAATACTTTTGACACGAATCGAATAGCATACGTTTGTACCCTAGTTTGTCGCTAGGCAATTTTAATTTTTGCGTTTTTATGCGGAAAAGTTTCACTCAAGTTTCACCGAAGTGCTAGCTATTAATAATAATAAAATACCCTCAAGGACTGTGATTTTCTCCATTTGCTGCTGATTGGCTCCCATTACCATTCATTTAACAAAGAATTTCCTCCTCACCATACAATAACCACCTTCATTTTCCACCGAATCGCCGACGTCCCCCCTGCCGTACCTTGCACAGCGTACTTCACGCTTTAAAACACGCCACCCCAAAAACCGGAGGCGGGGCGAGACACGCACGGAGAGAGTTCGGAAGCGATTAGAGACAAGCGAAGTGAGAGAGAGAGCTTAGTCATACCGAGGTAGACGTGAGACTCATAAGAAAACATCATAAAAAAAATTAAATAAATAAATAAATAAAAAAAACGACGGCAGCAAACTACAGCATTTTATAGGCCATAAAACACACGGGTGTATCTCAGAGGAAGCGTTCTGGGAGATTGCTGATGGGAGGGTTTTAGCGAGCTCAAAGAAAAGGGGAGTCATTATTTTTCACTGACCCCTAAGCAAACATTAACACGCCCCAACTTCTCATTCTTTTTACAAACACGTATACACACACACACACACACACACACACTTGTGTTGAACTTTAATTAGTGCAGGGTGCTTGCTGTCAAAATCCAATAAAAGAGATGGAGAGAGAGAGAGAGGTGCAAAGTGCAAGAGCAAGTGTGAGAGAGGGGAAATAGATTTAAAAAAAAAATGCAACAGGATGGTAACAATTTTCTGTGTGTGTGTGTGTGTGTGTGTGTGTGTGTGTGTGTGTGTGTTCCTCTGATACAGTGTGTTCAGGTTGGGATATTTGATCTGCCTTTATCATGCAACTCCATTCTTGGCGACTGGTGGGATTTGTTTTGGGACAAACCGGGCAGATAAAAAAAAAAGGGAGGAAAAAAAAAAATTCAGTCTGAATATCAAATGTTCTGCTATAGGTAGGAAAGGAGCGAGGGAGGGAGTTTGTGGAGAGACAGAGAGATAGAGGGAAGTGAGGGAGCATTGCAGGGTGTCACAGGGAGCGAGAGAGAGATGAAGGGGGTCAGCGCAAGGAGATAAGGAACGAGGGAAATGAGGAAACCCATGGAAGAGAGAGGGGAAAAAAAAAAGAGATAGGTATTTTACATATGGCCCGCTCGCGGAGCGCCGACTCGGCAGGAGCCGGGGAGGACGAAATGAAGAGATAATTCGAAAGATAGAGGTATGGAAATGACAGGTGAATAAAGAAGAAAGAGATAGCTAGAGTGGCGGGTGAAAAGGCGAGGCGACAAGGAGAAGACCGGCACCGCGACAGAAAAACGATAGACGTCATGCACCGGGGCGCGTGAATGGGGGGCGGGGGCGAGTGAGGAGAAATAACTTCACGATTAAGGGGAAATGAGCACGGAGAGTTTAGGAAGAACAAGTGAAGAAATGATGAAACAGAAGGGAAAAAGTAGTAGTGAGAGCGCAGGATGAACATCACATTCACAGCTTTCTGCCTTTCTCTCTCTCTCTCTCACACACACACACACACACACACATCTGTCATATGGTTCAAAAGTATTTCAGTCTTCACTTTCGCGTTCTTCCACATCTCTCGTATTCTTTAAACTCCTCAGCATGACAGACCTTCTGTGCCCTGGCCTTTACAAAACTCACAGCCATCACTGCTTCACTCTCTCTCTCTCTCTCTCTCTCTCTCTCTCTCTCTCTCCATCAATATTAAACGTTCATTCTCTTCAGAGAATGAAATGAGAGAAAACCCGAAGCAAGGCAACAGAAATTGTGCATACAGGTGTGTAGCTTGTGCCTGTGTGTGTGTGTGTGTGTGTGTGTGTGTGTGTGTGTGTGTGCGCCCGTGTGCTATTTATACTCTTCTTGTTCAAAGCAAATGTGCGCACAAGGACATTCTGACACTGATGGGACATTTTGATGGCCTCCATTTGGCTTAGTCGAAACCATCTTTCACTCAGAAGGATTAAAGGTTACAGATAGCGGAATTAAAGGCGCACTCTGTGTGAAGTGTTACTAGACCTAGAATAATGCTATCGTTTCAGCCGTACTTCAGAAAAGGCATTGCATTATGGAAGATAAAAACGACTTTACCGATGGAGCGGAAGCATTCAGTCGATCGGGTGTCATTGAGAACGTGCCTGCAGATGTCTATTTATCTATTTATTTATTTATTTTAATACCAGTGGTTCTCAAAGTGGGATCAAGGGGAACCTTTGGAGTCAGCGAGGGGTCTGGGATGGTTTTAATTTTGTTACACAGCACAGCATGTTATTATATATATATATATATAATGGCTTAGTTTTTACCACATTTGCGTCGACACCTCCAGAGTCGGGAGTTCGATTCCTGACTCCGCCCTGTGTCTGCGGAGTTCGCATGTTCTCCCCGTGCTTCGGGGATTTTTCTACAGGTACTCTGGTTTCCTTCGCCAGTCTAATGACATGCGTTGTAGGCTGATTGGCATTTCTAAATTGTCCGTACTGTGTGAATGGGTGTGCGATTGTGCCCTGTGATGCGTTGGCACCCCGTCCCGGGTGTCCCCTGCCTTGCGCCCCGAGTTCCCTGGAATAGGCTTCAGGCTCCCTGTGACGCTGTGGAAGATAAGTGGTACAGAAAATGGATGGTCAAGGTTTGATATCTGTTAGGAGTAGGGTTGTCAAAAGTACCGGTACTTCGGTACTAAAAAGAAAAAAAAGTTGACGGTACCAGATTTTCAATCCGGTACTGACGCGCTGCCTGGCAGATGCTCAGTTGGGAAGTTTTCATGGGTGCACCGTGCAACAAGAAGACACCGGAGCCGAAGCAACAACAGCTCCGCCGGTCACCATGGCTGCGTCCAAATCCGCAAACTTACCTACTGTATAGTAGGCGAACTACATGCATTTCTCTCGGACGCTCGTTTTCCACTTTCGGTGCTGTTACCGCCAAGTGTGTAAAAGCCGCGCCCCTGAAATTGGTACCGAGTACCGTGGAATTTTACTGGTATTGGTACCGAATGTGATTGTGCCCTGCGATGGACTGGCACCCTGTCCAGGGTGTACCCCGCCTTGTGCCCGATGAGTCCTGGGATAGGCTCCAGGTTCCCCCGCGACCCTGAACAAGGAGTAAGTGGTAGAAGATGGATGGATAGATGGATGGATGGATGGTACCGAATACTGAAATTTTGGTACCATGACAACCCTAGTTCGAAGTAGCGCTTGTATTTAGCACTTTTTTTTTTTTTTTGCCCTTGCCTCAGTCATAGTTGCAGTATTTACTTCTGCAAATCTCTCCACACCGCTTGCACTCTTCACAGCGTCTCGAAACGGTCACGAGGATCTCTCGCTGAGGTTGTTGTCATGGTGATGAAATAACCTCTGATGTTAACAGTTTTTGCTCCAGACCAGCAGTGTTGTGGTAATGGAACGGACTGTTTTTTTTTGTTGTTTTTTTGTTTTTTTTGCAGCTCTTCAGTGCTGAAAAGGCACAGAACGGCTCAAAATTAGGTAGCGCTGTTGTGGGAATTAGAGGTAATTACAGCGTCAATGGAACCCTTCCAGCAAATAAGTGTGTGTCTGTGCATCTAATGCATGTATTGCTTGTTCTTGAAGCTTCATTAGTTACACCGTGTAGTGTACATGTCTAAATACAACACACGTGTAGAACTGGGGCAGTAAGAAAACAAGTTTCTAACTTTTACACACACACAGAGAGAGAGAGAGAGAGAGAGAGAGAGCGATTGACAGGTGTCAACACCACCCGGAGCAGCATATTGACTTGGCATTGCGCCAGCAGTCACAAGAGAAACCCTGATAGATAGAGAGAGAAAGAGGGACAGAGGGGAGAGGGCAAGCGAGAGAGGTGTCACGTAGAGAGCGAAGAAAGTCAAAGAGACTGGAGGGATAGTGACAGAGAGAGAGAGAGAGAGAGAGAGAGACAAGGAAAGGTGGTGGATGAGAAAGGCGTTGTAAGGGAGGAATATGTTCAAGGACGGAAAGGAGGAGTGGAATGAGATGCCCGGTTCAACAATGTGTATTTGATCAGCAAAAGACAGGTGACTGCCAAATAAAATATTCATCATTCATACACAAGGCACGCACTTTCAAACAGATCCTGTCTCTCCACCCGTCGTTCTGTTATGTTTCCACACACACACACACACACACACACACACACACACACATCACGCAAAAGAGGTAAGAGGAGACTTGTGGGAGAGGACAGAGGACATGGAGGTTAATGCAAACACATGCATCAGGCTAGACAGACTGTGATACACACACACCTCTTCATCCGCATTACATTTCCCTGAGCTGGTACCCCAGACACGCACACACACACACACACACACACATGTGCGCACTCTCTCTCTCTCTCTCTCTCTCTCTTCTCTTTCTCTCTATGTAGGTCTGATGTGGTTTGGACTGTAATGTCTGTGTCTTTTAACAGGAACTGAATGTTGCTTTGCTAGTATTTCCTTGTGTGTATGTGAGTATTCAAACACGGGAACTCCTACTAATTGTTTCGGAGACCCCCTGAACAGGTTGTGACATTTAATTCTCTTAAACGATGGTACTGCTTGACTTCCAGTAAGGTTAAGGCATAGGGAGGGCATTTCCATCACAAAGATACCCTTATGAAATTACTTCCTAGATGTATGGAGTTGTATCGTTGCATCGTAAATATAGGACTCTTATCCAGGCCTGTTCCTGAAAGATTCGGAGCCTGAAGCGACCTCCTATTTGGACCACCCCTTCCTACCAACCACACATCCTGAACCATAGACTTACTGGGCCATCTTGTGGCTCAAGGCTCTTAAGCGACTGTTTATAGGTAGAAACGGCCTCGCTCGTACTCCTAGGGGTACTTGGATGTAGTACAAAGGGTACAAAGAAAAACTGTCCCTTTTACATGTCCGTTTTACATCTACTGTCATGTCTGTTAGTCCCCTACACCAACCACCCCTTTATTAACCTTCAACTGGTAATGTCTTCACTATCTCAATCTCCTTAATAGCAGTAAAGTCTCGATTTCCTCTGGAGAGTCCTCTCGGTTGGGGTTGGTGTGGTTCGGGGGGGGATTGGGGGTGGTGTATGGTTTTATCTCAAACCATATACTACGGTTTACTCATGCATTTTATTTTGTGAGGTCCTGGTCATGGTCCTTTTTTTTTTTTTTGAAGAAATGTTATAGAGCAACTGGGTCTCCTGCCATCATTCCACAATATTGCTTTTATTTTTTTACTCCTTTCTTAGGGTCCCCGAGAAAATACGCAACTACATTTCCACAAGCGTAAACACACGCTGCTTCCTGATTGGTCAGCATGAGATAAAACGACCTATTCAAGCAGACAGCCCCATATTTTTTTGACAAATAATCAGTGTGAGTCTGTAAGCCACTCTCGCGCGACGGTTTTAAACCACTCGGGAGTCGGCCCAAGCTGGGCCGATGTCGTGTACGGTGTGCTCCGAATGTATCAGACCACACTGAGAATCTGGGAATTATTATTATTATTTATTTATTTATTTATTTTTTCAGTTGGAAAAATTTTTAATGTTGAAAATATTTTTAAACAAAGAAAATAAACGTTCACCATCTTGATGGGACGGGGAAAAAGTGACCTATGTTTTAAATGATACGTTTGAAGAACTATTTGTATCATTGGTGTATTGTTGGTATTAGACATGGTTTCTCACCAAGACTACGCTGTACGAACGCTCAATAAATGGCTGTCAAGAAGACTTGATAAAACGGTTTTGAAGCGTTCTAGCATTTGGGATTGGCGGGGGGGTGGTGACACTAGACGGAGTGCCAACTTAGTGCAGGGCACAATCACACGCACACAATTTAGAAATGCCCATCAGCCTACAGCGCATGTCTTCGGACTGGGGAAGGAAACCGGAGTACCTGGAGGAAAACCCCTGAAGCACGTGGAGAACATGCACACAGGGCGGAGGCAGGTATCGAACCCCTAACCCTTGGGTGCGAGGCGAATGACTTTGTCCAAGTGTCCAATCAGGGTTGATGGTGCCAGACCGTCTAGTTTGAGTAGTTCAGAAACGTGCTGGTCTTCTGGGACTTTCACACACAACACAGTCATTGAACGTTCCACAGAATGGTGCGATAAACAGAATCGCCCAATTCTGCAGGCTTTCTTGATAAGAGAGGTTAGAGAAGAATGGCCAGACTTTGTCAGGCTGACAATAAGTCTACAGAAACTCAAATAAGCACTCTTTCCAACCATGGTGAGCAGAAAATCATGTCGAAACATGAAACGTGAGGCGGATGGGCTACACCAGGAGACGACCACATCAAGTTCCACTCTTCTCAGCGAACAACAGGAATCTGAGGCTACAATGGGTACAGACTCTCAGAAACCGGGAACCGGAGTTTGGAAAAAGACCACTGTTTTTCTGATTGGATAATTGCTTAAATGAGTAGTTTGTCAGTCCGTACAGGATTTCGCTGAGTTTTTTGTGCCTTTGTTGCGGAAAACTACTCGAAATGGCAAAATCGCGATTGCAGAAAAATGATGTGACATGCTCTTTCACAGTGACGTTTGTTGGTAAAAGAGACCTTTTAGCGGTACTCATGCTCGACGCACGTGAATCGAAGACGGCTTTGGCTGATTGCGCGTCGTGATGATGTCACACGACGTGTCTCGGCTCAAATCAGCGGAAACTCCTGCGGGTAATTTTGAATTGCAAGCTCCTCCGAATATTGGGTTTGATTGATCGTGTGTGAATTCCGGCGATCTCAAGATCGCAATTTGTAGCACAGTGGTCCGCTTAGGCTGGCTATCGGTAGCGCTGTACTTCCGTGCCAGATTTTTTATCAATGTGGCCTGAAAAACGGGTTGTTCACAGCAAAGATTTTATTGATGAGTTACGCTTGTAAAAATGTTCTGTACTTTGTCATTGTTCACGTTATTTTTTTTTTCTTTCTTTCTTTCTTTCTTTCTTCTCTTTCCATTAAATCGCTGAGTAAAAACCTATACATTTAGCATCGACAACACATTTCCTCATCTGGTCCGAGGTATATCTAAATATTGCCGGAAAACCTTATGGTTTGACTGATGCAAACTATCACGGTGTGAGTCCCTACACACCCACAAGAGCCAAACTTGTGATGATTTGTCACTTGTAGGTGTGAATGCAGTACAATTTGAATCGGTTCGTGTAGATTGTAACATTGTGTGCATGTCATTTGCTGCTACGTAATAACGATTTGAGCACCATTATGCAGATCTGCAGTCCTTGCAAAGCGAGGCCATGTGTGGTCTCATTGGACTAAGAAAATCGATGGACGTCGAAGGTGTGTGTGTGTGTGTGTGTGTGTGGGTCTCAGAGAAAGCCCTCTGAGTATGAGTACTTTAGACCATTACACTGCTCCAATCTCCTCCCCTCGTAACCGCTTTATTGATTCCCCATAAGAGCCTACGAACTAGCAATATCCAGGGTTGTAAACATACTCCCCGTTCTCTGTGTGTGTGTGTGTGTGTGTGTGAGTACCAGCGTCTGGTCGTAATTCCTACAAAGGTTAAAGGTTAACGCGCAAGTGAGTGTTGAGTCTGCAGTTCGATAAACAAACTCATAGGTACACAGTAAAGCAGAACTGACTCCGAGGGAGAGGGTGTTTTTGTCTTTGTTGCTTCTCCGTTTGCTTTAATTGTTTACACACTCTGACTTTCTGCTCCTCTCTTTGTCTCTGTTCTGTCCCACTCATCTTGTGTTCATCTCTCATCTTCTCTGTATGTCCTTTGCTCATTGTCTAATGTGCAAAAATTTCCATTTTGAGAATAGCACAGCAATGAGATTCATGTGGACGTTATACTGTGTTATAGCGTACTGTGTATACTGTGTTATCAGCCATAACATTAAAAAATTAAAAATAAACCCCCGCTTAATATTGTGTAGGTCCCCCGCCTAAACAGCTCTGACCCGTCACGGCATGGACTCCACAAGACCTCTGAAGGTGACACCACAATGTTAGCAGCACATCCTGTAGATCCTGTAAGTTGCGAGGTGGGTCCTCCATGGTTTGTCCAGCACATCCCACAGATGCTTGATTGGATTGAGAGCTGGGGACTTTGGAGGCCAAGTCAACACCTTGAACTCTTTGTCGTGTTCCTCAAACCGTTCCTGAACAGATTTTACAGTGTGGCAGGGCACATTATCCTGCTGAATGGCCAATGCTTTTAGGGTATGCTATTGAAGGGGTGTACTTAGTCTGCAACAATGTTTAGATAGGTGGTACATGTCAAAGTAACATCCACATGAATGCCAGGACCCAATGTTGTCCTTCACTGGTTGTCCTTCTTTGGACCAGGTAATATCCACGGCATTCTTCTGAAACACCCCACATTGGAGATGCCCTGACGAAGTCGTCTAACCATCACAACGTGGCCCTTGTCAAAGTCGCTCGGATCTGTTTGCTTGCCCATTTTTCCTGCTTTCAACACATCAACTTTGAGAACTGACTGTTCGCTTGCTGCCTGATATCTCCCACCTCTTGAGAGGTGCCATTGTAATCTTAATCTGTGTTTTGCATGTCACCTGTCAGTGGTTTTAATGTTATGGCTGATTGGTGTATATTCTACATGATATTGAGCTTATACTGTATGGGGGTTTTCTTTCTCTGCCTTTCACTCTGTTGCATATTTCTTTGTAAAAGCATTATCCGTATGCGTTTTATTTAACATGAACACTGTAATACTTTCAGGTGATGATGAGTGTACTAGGAATGTAGCTCAATGACACTATCTGTATCTGTATCTGTATTTGTAGTGGACCTGTAAACACCACCTTTATAAAAAACCCAAAATATAACACCAAATAGCAATTTTCAGAGCATCATATGATTCTCCTGAACTTCTATACTACGTTATCTACATCAGTGGTCCCCAACCCCCGGGCCGCGGACCGGTACCGGTCCATGGGTCATTTGGTACCGGGCCGCACAGAAAGAATAAATAACTTACATCATTTCCGTTTTATTTATTATCTGAGTCTGAACGATGTTTTATTTTGAAAAAAAATGAGCGGATTCTCTCCATTACATCTGTCTACGACTCGCTCTAGACGCATGTCAAGACGCTTGTCTCGGTCACGTGATACGTTAAGCGTTAGTGGGCAGAGCGGATGTCACTGATGCTATGTTGTTGGCGTGATGTTACTAGGACACTGCTAATAAAGTTGCGATTTCACATTGGATTCACGTTGATTATTATATACGTATATATATTTTTTTCATTAATAAAAACCCAGTTTTTATGCCGGTCGTATCATTTTATTTTGTTGTATTTATCCGCCACACCTTAAAGGCCGGTCCGTGAAAATATTGTCTGATATTAAACTGGTCCGTGGCGCAAAAAAGGTTGGGGACCGCTGACCTACATGACTCGACTTCATAACCAGTTGGACCTACGAAATTTTCTGGAAAGTTTCTAGCTAATGTAACCGAGTAAGCTAGGGAACTATCTTTCAGAACAACAATGTCTTTCAAAAATCAAGGGTATTTATTTTATTATACATATATATATATATATATATATATATATATATATATATATATATATATATATATATATATATATAGTCTTTGGCAGCATTTTCTGTTAACGCCCGTGTAATTTTCTTTTGGAAAACATTCATTTAAGAATGACAAACATATGTGGAATGAACATGGTCATTCAAGTTACATTTTTTATTTATTTATTTTTTTTTTTTGTACCATTAATCCTACACAGGGTTGCGGGAGGAGCCTAGAACCAATCCCAGGACTCAGGGGTACAGGCCGGGGGATGGGGTGCCAACTCATTGTAGGGCGCATCTCATACAATTTGGAAATGCCAATTAGCCTACAGCGCATGTTTTTGGACTGGGGAAACCCATGAGCATCGGAAGAACAAGCAAGCTCCACACACACACACACACACACACACACGGGTGGAGGCGGGAATTGAACCCCCATCCCTGGAGGTGCGAGGCAAACGTGCTACCCACTAAGCCACCATGCCCCCCATAGAGTTGACATTTGGTACTATTTTGGAGGTCAGACTGCTGAAGCAAATCACGAAAAAAATGAATAGTGCACTTCCTTTTGTGTATCTGTACAAATATGAACGTTACCTATTCATTCCCAATAATGTGTTCGTATTCAGTTACATGCCTAATGTCGACTGATTTCCTGTACCTCTCCTTCTTCATCCCCTCTTCTCTATTTTGTTGCATCCATCCATCTTTGTCTTTAATCATCTGTACCCCATGAAACACACCACACACACACACACACGCACACACGCACACGAATATACCGGTGGTGCCAACTCGATTTTAATTCATGACACAAAACCTGTTCTGTTGCCAAAGGCTTGAAAAATGGAACATACAGCGCAACCTTTCTCTCTGTAATTCATTTGTTGTGTGGTGGTCCTTAGAGCTCTAGATAATTGGTGCAACTAAAAGTTGCCAGCTAAACAGGAAGCGCAAAAGACAAACAAAAAGAAGGAGAGAAAGAGATGCAGTAAGCAGCAAAACATATGGTGGATCCCGTGAAATGCTAGCGAAATGCTCTCTTTCTTTCTTTCCCTTTTACAGTCCTTTATTGACTGGAGTGTCATTAGTTACCGTTACTTGTACTGCCGAACGCATCATTTAAAATAAGATAAAAAAAAAAAAAAAAGGCTAATCCATGTTTTAAGAGGTCCGTATCTCAGCGGCAGCTTGGAGCGCATTTCGAAATTGTTCGAGAAGGTGAACAGTAGTAATAAAAACGGAAGTAATGAAAGTCGTTCCCTCGCTATCGCCAGACGCATAAACAACATGGGCAATAACGTGCGCACAGTGCCTGCCTTTTACTGCTCAGTAGGGTGCTGTGTTCTCCACACACACTCGAGTGAGCATCACAGAGGCAAGACAAACGAAGAAGAGAAAACAAACCGCAGGAGTGTGCGGATAGATCAGCCGTGACCCTGCCACCATGATGAGAAGCAGTCAAAGGAGTATTGAATATGTATTTATCTGTTGACGTGACAAATGATCTCACGTTGCATTATCGGTCCTATATTTTGAATAGTAGAAAGGTCTTGAGTGGCCCATCAACCTTCCCGGTCAGAGAAAAACGATGGTTTGAGGCGGGGGGGAATGATCAAAAAAGAACCGCTGCATAATAATATCATAATTCAATATTTAATTTCTTCTCAAAATCGACTCAAAGTGGATTTAAAAAATGGTGGTTTTATATAATTCTTGGTTTTCTGCCATTAAACGTTATCAAAGGGCTTGGAGGCTCAGCAGTGGCCTCATTAATATTTATACAGTCCATTGAGCTGCCTGCTTCTTCAGACAATTTGAAACGCTTTACTTTCAGGTGACACACTCGGGTTCTTGCTTTTTAAATGAGCAACAATGTAATGTGTCTTCTATCACCGCAAAACAAACCCGCAGAATACAGAGAAGAGGTCGGAGTCGGAAACTGTATCTGGTAGAATATCTCCTACCATCTCCTGATGGATTAACGCCGTAGGAATTAACATATACTATACGTTTATTGTTGGAGATTCTGTTCAGGAAGCAGCATGACCATATTTGGTTAGAGTTTGTGCTAGCAAGATAAAGCTTGTCTCACTGCGAAGGTATCTTCTGAGTTCTACCTTATTTTTGGACAGTTTGAAGACATGATGCTTCTCAGCCCCATGATTCTTTTAATCAGATCAGTGATGTGGGAAAGGTCTAAAAGGACAGACCGGTCATGTTATTGGGCACAGGACACGGTGAGTTTGTTGGAATGCAGTACTGGCGACTGGCGAGCGACCAAGGTGAAGCCACACACGCCAAAATGAATGAAAATAGAGAGAACGTTGAGGGTCAGACAACCTTGAAATAAAACAAAAGGGTGAGGAGTCATGCCTTTTCCCTGGCATTTGATCAAGCACATAGTGCATATAATGCTACTTGCTTTAATTATTCCATTTACACCCTATGTATGGAGGAAAAACTGTGAACATCACAGGAAGTCATTTGGGATTTGACGTTAAAGGTTCTGCATGGTAAACAACATCATAAAACATTAGCAAGGGTAAACAACTATTGCAATAGAAATACTCATTTTGTAAGAAAAAAGTGTGATATTGCCTAGCAAGTGCTAGTAAAACGGGCTAGGGTCCACTGTAGGACTACCATAAAGCTGAAAGTCTGTTCGAGAGGAGGTAGTATGCCAACAAGCTAGTGAAGTAACCGTGCTCTTCACTAGGTGGAATACGTAATGATGAGGCGGGTCTTCGAGCTTTGTTCGAAGACTCGAGAGTTTACACCATGGGTGTCCGGAAAGGGACAGTGTGGGTGGAGTTTTTCATTTCGACAAAGCAGAACCCACACCTGAGTCTATTGAAAGCCAAGCTCAACTGATTAAACAGCTGGAATTATGTGTGGCTCCTGCTGGATTGGAATGAAAACCTGCACCCACAACAGGCCTTTGCGGATAAGATTGGACACCCCTGGTTTAGACAGTCAGGATAAGTTCATTCCACCACCTGGGTGCCCAAACAGAGAAGAGTCTTGAGGGTATATCTTCCTTTGATCTTGAGGGATGGTGGTTCAAGTCGAGCTGTGTTTGTGGCAGGAAGGGAATGTGGTGCAGAGTGTTTTAAATCTGATACAGGCAGCTACAAAATGGCAGTTGATGGACCACAGGAAGGGGGGTGGTGTGAGATAACTTGGGGAGATGTCATGAAAATAAGTCTTGCAGCTGCATTTTGGTTCAGGGTGGGATGGCACTCAGGGGAGTACCTGTCATACCTGCATTAGTCCAGTTTGAAGATGATAAGAGACTGAACAAGGACCTCCGTTGAGCGAAAGGGCCGGATCCTTGTGATATTGCAAAGGAGAAATCTATACAACTGAGTCAGATCATTTTCTCACACTATGAGGCGAGAATGATAGTTTGTTGTCCGGAACTACCCCAGGATTTCCTGCATTGTTAGACGACATGAACTGAGAGTTCCCAAGGGACATGCATCTCCATGGAATATCCAGCAGCTCAGTCTTGCTGCGATTGGGTTTCAGGTGGTGAGCTGCCATGCACGATGAGAGGTCTGCCAGCCCTGCTGAGATCGGTGCAGAAACATGAGTGTCTGAGAGAGGAAAGGAGAGAATGAGTTAAGTGTCATCAGCATAGCAGTGGTATGAAAATTGTGTGAGGATATGACCTCACTGAAAGAATGGGTATAGAATGAGACTAGAAGAGGCACCAGTGGAGGGTCTGCATGGATCAGATATGGATGCCCTCCATGTCACTTGATAGAACAGTCCCTCTTGGTAGGGAGCTATGCTCAGACATTAATTCCAAGGCTCATAAGGTTGGACAGGTGAGTATTGTAATTGACTGTGTTGAAGACTGCTGAGAGGTCAAGAATTATTAGAATTGATGACTTTGGCTGATACACTGCCATTTTTCTAGAGTGCAGCACAAAGTACAACACATTACTCTGCCATACTGTCTGGTAGGAAAGCAAATCGAGCTAAAAGAAATGTCATGATTATTGTGTTTCACTTGTACATTGTACAACATACATAAGGAGTTCCTGGTAGACAAGCAAATTCGACCTCGAGTACTAATTGGGATACAAATGACTAATAGACACAGAGAATCAGAGATTTGTTAACATACCATGTTGTGGTATATGTATTTCTTTGCTACATAGGGCATCAGGTTTAGTGGAATAGTGCAGTAAACACATCCATCCATCCATTTTCTGTACTTCCTATCCTACACAGGGTCGCGCGGGAGCCTGGAGACTATCCCAGGGAACTCGGGGCACAAGGTTGAGGACACCGTGGATAGGGGGCCAGCCCATCACAGGGCACATTCACACACTACGGACAATTTGCAAATGGCAGTCAGCCTACAATGCATGTCTGTGGACTTGTTGAGGAAACTGGAGTACCTAGAGGAAACCCTGAAGCGCGAGGAGAACATGCAAACTCCACGCACACAGGGCGGAGGCGGGATTTGAGCCCCCAACTCCGGAGGCCAGGCAAACTTGTTAACCACTAAGCCAATGTGCCCCTTCAGCAGTAACCACATTTGTAATATAAGTATAATAAAGCAAAAGTGAAAGTATATAGAGTCAAACAGCTGAACATGAGAGAGAGAGAGAGAGAGAGAGAGAGAGAGAAGAGATTGATTGATGCAGTGCAAAAGGGTAATATGAGCATTAGCACCATGCTGTTCACTACTGAACAGTCAGTACAGTACACTGAGAGGGAGAGAGAGAGAGAGAGAGAGAGAGAGAGAGCTTTCTAATTGTTTGTGGCAAATGGGCTTTGGAGCAAGGTGAAGCTGGGTTGAGGTGTGTGTGATTCAACCACACACACACACACTCACACACACACACACTTTAAAACTAGCATCAGTGTTCTTGTGAGGTGAGCACCTCTCCCCACAGACGCATATCGATTTCTGGACAGATTTAAACCCTGCACAACCACACACACACACACACACACACACACACACACAACACACACACACCAAAGCCATGACTACTCAATCCTTCTCAGTTCCACCTTTTCTAAAGAAAACAAACACCGTGTATAAATTAACCGTATACCCATTTATACAACACACACACACATACACACACACACACACACCATACACCCTACTTATTTCGCTTGTGTGAGGCATCATCTGTAGATTAGCTCCCTATAGCTCTGAGTGAACATTGACTTAGAACAGAATGTGATCAGACGTCTTCTTTCTGTACCTTAAAAACAAAACTACACTATATTATTCCAGATTTGTGTGTGTGTGTGTGTGTATGTGTGTGTGTGTGTGTGTGTGTGTGTGTGTGTGTTACCAAAGCAGATGCTCTCCTTTAATTAAATAGAGAGCTTGGGTTAATTAAGAAGAAGGGAGAGAAAATAAGGGCAACAAGGGAAGACAAGAGTGCTGCTTTCCTGTAATGCTGATTGCTGATTCAGCTCTCTCTCTCTCTCTCTCTCTCTCTCTCTCTCTCTCTCTCTCTCTCTCTCTCTCTCTCTCTCTCTCCAACTCTATGTCATACTATATGTAATGTGTGTCCTCTCTCTCTCTCTCTCCCCCCTACTCTCTATGTTCTACTATATGTAATGTGTGTTCCATCTCTCTCTCTCTCTCTCTCTCTCTCTCTCTCTTTATCTCTGGTAGTAACTGCAGTGAAGGTCACTAATAAATGTAGAGGTTGGAAGCATTTGAGAAACAGGATGTTTCAGAAAGAGCTTCTTCATCAGCTGTGCAGGCAAAGTGCTTCTCAAGCTGAAAATTACAGCCCCTAAATTCACAGGCTCTCATCACGTGTTTTTGGCAAGCTCTCCTCAGGTATTGCCGCATTGCTGCTCTTTATAGCATCTCCTACAGGACTAACTTTGGGAACTACACCAGAATTCTCTCAACTTCTCTCTTTTTATTAGGTACACCCGCCTTGTAGCTCCATTCCTCAGAGATCACTCCCAGCAACACTGTCCATATAGGGGTACTTAATACAGTCTAAAAATGCTGCGTTAAATGTAACCCAGTTTGAGTCCGTTCTGTAACCCGGTGCTGGATCAGCTCAAGAGACCACACTTTGGGATCAGTCTCCTACACAGTGTCGGGGTAGGTGTTAAATCCAATGTGCTGGGTTGCTTTAACTAGCTGAAAGTTGGTTCTTGTGACCCAGGCACAGCTCATTTTCCCCATTTTTGGTTGTTGGGTTGTTTGCTGCAGTATATGTCAATCACGTTTTAACACAATTCATTTAGCATTAAGTTAAACAGGATACACTTAAATACTATGCCATTTTAATTCCGATTTGAGATACTTAAAATGTCCAAAAAGAATAAATCTACCATGTAAATACCCAAAAAATACATAGTAGAGCCTTTGTTGAGTCTGGAAGATATTTCACCGATGATGAGAGGTTTCTTCAGTTCTACCTGGTGATGGGAAAACCGTTCATCGCTGTCTGTGACACTTGTGGTTATCAGACTGACATGACATCAGAGGGTAAACATGTCAGAATGCTGTTATAGGTAGGCGAAAGGTGTTATTGCAGACAATCTCCTCCGTTCAGACAGGGTTACAGTCCAGTTCGACAGCTGAGTGCTGACCTGGGGAAGCATTTGAGAGCTAGCATTAGCTACAGTTGACTTCAAAACTATGCAACGTTGCTGGCTAAAACCAAATGACAGAATCAGTGGTCTTTGATATAAGGAATCAGGTATAGACACTGATGATGGGTTTTATGGTGACTGACACATGAGTCCAGACTCGAGTCCAATTATGAGCTCAGACTCAGTCACGCACTGGGGTAAACTTTTTCGAGTACAGTCGAGTTCAGGTCATGTGTAACGAATAAATAACAACATAAAATCAAGATAACAAGAAATTAACGAATGTCTCCCTGCCTGACCCAGTGCTTTCTGTGACGCCACATTGTGCGAGTACCGGAGTGAGTTTTCTTAATTTTTCTTTTTTTTTAATTTAACAGCTCAGTGTTGAGTTTGCAATTGCAATTTCAAATCTTTTTTTTCAATTTAATTACTTTTTGGACTCGACTCGAACGCGGCCATTAAGGACTTGGACTCGGTTGGTTAAAGACCGACATACAGGCATATATAAAGAAAGTCGGTTTCTGTCTTTGCACTTAATGCTATGATGATTTTTTTTTTATCTGAAATGTATTCTTTTGTTTAATATGTTACCTTCTACAGTATATGTGTGTGTGTGTGTGTGTGTGTGTATATATTGTTTTCGGCCGCAGACCGATTACATCACTTGCCCACCGCGGCACCGCCCCCGCTGTCATATAGTCTTTTTACAGTAATAAAAATCATTTAGTTCAGTTAGAGAACGTACGCTACAATTAAAAACTGAACGCATCTGCTCAATTAAGCATGAGCCGAATGAGTCAGAGTCGCTCAGCAGGAGTCAGATTTCATTTATCATGTGGCGAGAGTGAGGCGATCTGCCTGCAAGAAGAGTGAGGTGAGCTGACTGACAAGAAGAGTGAGGTGATCTGACTTATAAGAAGAGTGAGGTGATCTGACTGACAAGACGATGGCGGAAGAGTTGGTTTCAAAAGTTTGATGTTTAATTTAAAGTGAGTTTGTCATTATACTGTTTTGTTGTGTTTTTCATTAAGAATAATAATGAACCCACCATTCAAGCAATTCCCGCGCCCACATTGTCGCTAATTCGAAAGCGTAAGTGAAATGCACATGGGCATTCATAAGCAATTTGAAAGTGAGGGGGACCCCCGGTTATACTGTTATTACCTGTGCTGTCACATGTTGGCTAGCCAGTGGGAAAATTTCCTCACCGTCACATCCCTAATACCCACATACACACACACATACACACACACACACACACACACACATACACAAATAGACTTATGGACTAAACATTGGATTTTGTATACATATATATATAAAATTTTATATGGTGAACTCTCCTCTTCAGTTCACCCCACAGGTTTTCTATGGGTATCAAGTCAGGGGACTGGGATGGCCGTGGCAGGACCTTGATTTTTGGTCACTAAACCATTTTTGTGTTGGCTTTGATGTGTGTTTTGGATCATTGTCCTGCTGGAAGATCCAGCCACAACCCATTTTAAGCTTTCTGGCAGAGGCAGTCAGGATTTCGTTTATTATCTGTTGATATATAGTCCTTGATGCCATGTATCCTAACAAAATGTCAGAAGAACAGTCCCAAAACATTAAAGAGCCACCACCATATTTAACCATGGACATGAGGTACTTTTCCATATGGCTACCTCTCTGTGTGCACCAAAATCACCTCTGGTGTTTAGTGCCAAAAAGCTCTATTTTGGTTTCATCTCACCATAGAACCTGATCCTATTTGAAGTTCCAGTAGGGTCTGGCATACTGAAGATGTTTGTTTTTGGATGAGAGTAGAGGCTTTTTTTCTTGAAACCTTCTAAACAACTTGCTTTGGGATTGTATTTTTGGAGACTTTCTGACCCCAAGACTCAACTAACATCTGCAGTTCTCCAGCTGTGATCCTTGGAGATATTTTGGCCACTCGAACCATCCTCTTCACCGTGCGTTGAGACGATATAGACACACGTCCAATTCCAGGTCGATTCATAACATTTCCAGTTGACTGGAACTTCTTCATTATTGCCTGAAGGTGAAAATGGGCATTTTCAATGCTTGTGCTATTTTCTTATAGCCACCTCCCATTTTGTGAAGCTCATCATCATTTCGCCGCTCATCACAGCTATAATCCTTGGTCTTAACCATTGTTATGAATGACTAAGGGAATTTGGCCTGTGTGTTATTTATAGCCCTGTGAAACAAGAAGTCATGGTTGAACAATTTCCTGTTCCTAGTCACCCAGGTGTATAAAAAAAATAAAAAATTAAATATCAATGGGAAAACTATTCTAATATTTTTATTCTATTTAAAAGAATTTAAATATTTCACTTTATGTGCAATGAATATAGAATAAATGAAAGTTTTTGAATCAAATTACAGAAAAAAATTAAATTTTGCACAATATTCTAACGTTTTGATGTTTTGTGTGTGTATGTGTGTATATATATATATATATATGTATATATACAAAATTAATGAATATGATTCATTTAAGTATCACACAGCCTGTAGTTACTGCCGTCTAATGGGAATAAATAAAGCGCACGCACACACACACACACACACACACACACACACACACACACACACACACACTTTGTCATTTCATTATTCCCATTTGTTAACACATTGTCTGATGCTCTGTGGATGATTCCCAAGCTGGAAATGCAATTTTAAAACAATCAAAATGATTGGCTGAAGACAAAGCTCCTCTACTCTGAATGAAGCTCCATTCTGCAAACACACAATTACAAAGAATGAGGATCATTGTAAGAATGTCTACTACACAATCAATTACAGTGTGCACAGAGACCACTAGACATGGTGTGAAATAGTGTTCAACTCAATATCGTGGTTTTCAGGACGTCATTGTGACTAATTACAAGTTGATTTGAAATGCCATAAAAATGCAGTACAGCAGTGTCGTTTAATGAGGGCGATACAATACAGGGAAGCGTGTCGCTGTTATAGTACAAACGATGATCTTATTAATAAGCTATGTTAAAAAAACAAACAAACAAGGGGGTAAATAATACCAATAAGCTGTAACACCGTGTGCGGTAAATGAATGGAGATTGTGATTGTGTGAAATAGCCACAGAGAGAAAGGACAGAATGATTTTTTTATAGATTTTTATATAATGTGAGTGAGTGATAGATGTGTGTATAGGTAGTGATGAGTATGAGAGTCAGAGTTACAGAGCGAAGAGAGAGACATAAAGACCACAATTTCGATTTTTCATTTAATAATTGAATAATAATGTCCCGCGAGAAGTGACCTAGAACTGAAATAGAGAGAGACAGAGAGAGAGAGAGTGAGAGAATGTAACAATCTTCATACTGTCACCTGCTGGTGGAGCTTCATTATTACACCAGTGTAACACACACCCACACACACACACACACACGGTACAGTATATATACACATTCGTGCACACGTTTTAACCCAGACAGTTCATATCTAAGAAAGACCTGGCAGCTCTCAGGCCCGGCTGCAATCTGTGTACGAGCGAGAAGCGGAGGGATAAAGTTATTGATGTTTGGCTCGCTGCTCTGTCTGTCGTTCCTGTGATGGATGAGTATGGAGGAAGAGATGACAGAGGGTGCGTTAAACTCCCGCTCTGGAGACATACATCGTGCCACGGTGCCCGTAAAAACCTCCCGCTTGTTCGGCACCTCATTGCCAGCCATCTGAACACCTTATCCTGAAATGATAGCCAGACAATCCAGACGAGATCCAGACACTTCACAGATGGCCAGTAATTCTCTCTCTCTCTCTCTTGCGCTCTCTCTCTCTCTCTCTCTCTCTCTCTCTCTCTCTCTCTACACACACACACACCCGTCATTATGCAAAAACGTCCTTTTCGTCCTCATCTCACCTCAAAGCAACTGGCAGGGAAAAGACGATGTGTTAGATGTGTGTGTGTGTGTGTGTGTGTGTGCGTGTGCGTGTGTGTGTGTAGGGCGATTCTGCCGGCGACAGTCACACGTGTGTAATTTAAGTCTCATGTCACACTGCAATGGCACACGACATCAACAGTTAGAAAAGCATTTGGCCGCGGTTCAGCTATATTACACAGCTCTAGCAGGAGCGTTAACGCTCGCCTTAACTATAATTCAATCGCGTTTACAATTCAACGCTCGCTGATTTGATTCAACTGCAATTTCGGGGTTTTTTTTTTTTTTGGCTGAGAGATTTAATTTGCTTCACTATCAATTTTCACCCGGGAAAAACAGAAACCTTTATACTCCGCTTAACCCTTGCACACCTACGCCGCAGCCTGCGCGAGCTAAAGACAGACTGAAGACGTCTCACCTGTCAGGCACGAGACACTGATTCACTGTGATGCATGGAACAAATGAAATAAAATACACCTGCGGTTTTCAAGCCGCCTGAATGAGAGAATAAAAACGGAGATGTGATTGCCTGTGGTGCACATACCTGGATCTGGTTCAGGAGTGCCAGGCTCCAGACCTGGAGGATCATGGCCATACGGATATTTGTGTTAACTCTGCTAACTCACACGGTCCGTGCTATGTTTTTGTAACAAGTCGGTTTCCTCCCCTAGTTTAAAGACATGTATTGTAGATACCCATATTGTCTGTAGTGTGTGAGTGTGTACGTGATCGTGCCCCATGATGAGTTAGCACCCCGTCCAAGGTGTCCCCCACCTTGTGCACCGAGTTCCTTGGGATAGACTCCAGGCTCCCCTTCGACCATAAATAGTATAAGCGGTATAGAAAAAACATTCTACGACCAACAAACGCAACATGAACGTGAAAACAAACGCCGAACAACGGCGACGAAACGCCAAAACTGCGTCTGTCGGTGCAGTGTGGACCAGACTTGGTCAGGATTCTGAGGGATTTAGAGTCTATCTCAGTAACACTCGCCTCAACACACGGTTGCGGGTTCAAGCCCTGGCGCTGCCAAGCTGCCACTATAGGGCCCTTGAGCAAGGCCGTATCATGGCTGACCCTGCACTCTGACCCCAACTTCCTGGCATGCTGGGGTATGCGAAGAAAAGAATTTCACTGTGCTATAATGTATATGTGACCAATATAGACTCATTATCATTATCATTATACCCCGTTTTATGTCAGGAACACGTACCGTATTTACGATAATCCCAGCAGCACGCGTATTTTTTACTTTATATTCACCATGGACTTCTTATTTATTTTTTATTTTTTTTTAATGCACTAGTTTGTTGATACATGGAGGTGGCAAGACTGCGCGGTCAGTCTAATGGGATTACGTTTGTTAAGCGCAACGAGCCATCGCCGAAATTAGGCAACGCTTATTCTAACAAAGCAGACCATTAGACAAGCAAGACCGAGTTCTCGATTTAACACGTGGCATTTTAAACGCGTGTGTTCAGGCGTCCCCGTGTTCACGTGCGCGGGTGGGGGTTGATGCTAGATGAGGACGGATTGCTCGTCTAGCCTGTCTAGTGTGAGTAAACATTTTGTCCTGGCGCTTTCGTTATGAAAAATGCGATCGTTTTTCATATGCGCCGTCGCAGAAATCACTGCAGATACGATCGGAGCGGTCACTAGTGTGATTTGGAGTGATCTTGCAATTAGAGGGTCGATACAGTCGGACTGGTAGAAATGATGATTGATTCAAGTGATTCAGTTTAATGAATCATTACACCCTTAGGCTGTAATGTGTTTGTTTGTGATTTATGGCGTTTCTTTATAGAGCATGGATCGATCACGCTGATGTTTCACAGCATTGAGCATTAACATAGGCTGATTCTTAATTGCATTAGCGCATATCAATAATTCAGGCGCTTCTCTAATGGCGGCGCTGAATTGCCAGCGCTGAGCACAATTTGGCAGACTGGAGACGGAGGTGTTTATTTGGCAGTGAGACAATTTCCGTGCTTCTCTGAGTCAGCGGATTACTCCGCGAAGAACCGAGCAAAGTAAACAGTGTGTGTGCGCGCGCATTAGAACGAGAGCTGGAATCGTTGAATTATTATCAATCTGATGGGAGGAGTGTGTGCCAGTGCGAGTGTGAATAAGACATGGCAGGAATGTGACAGCGACTGAAATCGCCTTTTCCCTTGAATATTTACAAAGACCAGTCCATTCCTAACACTTCTATTTCACCTTGTTACGTGCTTGACAGAATGTCCCGAGCTGAACAGAAACATGATGATTAACCTGTCTCTCTCTCTCTCTCTCTCTCTCTCTTCACTCTCTTTCTAGTCTGCGGAGGGAGGGCTACACGCTGAAGGTGAACGTGAATGATTACCTGGACATCTACTGTCCTCACTACAACGTGAGCCAGCGAGGCGTGGCCGAGCAGTACGTGCTCTACATGGTGAGCTACCGCGGCTACCGCACGTGCGACCCTCAGCTCGGCTTCAAGCGCTGGGAGTGCAACCGGCCGCACGCGCCGCACGCGCCCATCAAATTCTCCGAGAAGTTTCAGCGCTACAGCGCCTTCTCGCTCGGCTACGAATTCCACGTGGGCCACGAGTATTACTACATCTGTGAGTGACACGGCACAACACGGTTATCATGAAGCTACTCGTTTTATACATCCGCCCTTACTTAGGGAACTTAGCGCATGCTGTCTGTAAAGTATAAGCGACTAATTGGGCAGATTAGTCCAATTCTGAAAGCGTGCACATCAATATTCAGACCTCAGACACAACGCTAGACTCGTATTATCCCGAAGCGTTCCACATGTAGGTACAGTATGTTCAATAATGGAAAGGTTATGTAATGTTTCTCATTGTGAGATAGTTACAGCACAAATATAAGTCCATTCAGCCTATTATTAGACATATTTACTCATTTCAAACCTAAAATGATTTCATTGTATTCGGAAGATAATTGTGCTTCTTTCTTGAATCACAATCACAAATATTTGGCAACTGAACGATTATATCAATTAACCGTACATTTAAAAAAAAATGTTTTGTTGTTTGTTTGTTTGTTTGTAAATTATTGCTGACCTTTTTTGCCCCGCTCCTTGCTTCATGCATCGAGATTTACAAGCTGAAATTTGAACATTTTAAAACCCACGTCTTAGATATTTCTACTCAAGAAAAATCCGCCAAACTCATCGACACAGTGAATCTTAATCATTTAGAAGGAGAGCCCAGAAAATCAAGCTAAGTAGGTGGTTAACCTTCTCTGAATACTTACCTTGTGTAAATATTGACCTAACTTTTGAAGCTTCAAATCGAAAAATCAGGATTTAAAGTATTTAACCCTTTCCATGATGAGAGTCCACACTTACAGTGAATTTAATGTTGTTGTTTTTTTTTTTTAAAGAATAAAAAATGTAGGAAACTCTAAGGTGCAAATCAACTCTATATCACATGAGATCATTATTGAAAATAATTTAAAAAATAAATATTTAGAAAAATTTAAGAACAACATGCCAGACTCGAACAATTACCTTATATATATATATATATATATATATATATATATATATATATATATATATATATATATACAGTGGTGTGAAAAAGTGTTTGCCCCCTTCCTCATTTCCTGTTCCTTTGCATGCTTGTCACACTTAAGTGTTTCGGAACATCAAACCAATTTAAACAATAGTCAGGGACAACACAAGTAAACACAAAATGCAATTTGTAAATGTAGGTGTTTATTATTAAAGGTGAAAAAAAATCCAAACCATCATGGCCCTGTGTGAAAAAGTGATTGCCCCCTAAACCTAATAACTGGTTGGGCCACCCTTAGCAGCAACAACTGCAACCAAGCGTTTGCGATAACGTGCAATGAGGCTTTTACAGCGTCCTGGAGGAATTTTGGCCCACTCATCTTTGCAGAATTGTCCTAATTCAGTTACATTAGAGGGTTTTCGAGCATGAACGGCCTTTTTAAGGTCATACCACAACATCTCAATAGAGTTCAAGTCAGGACTTTGGCTAGGCCACTCCAAAGTCCTCATTTTGTTTTTCTTCAGCCATTCGGTGGTGGACTTGCTGGTGTGTTTAGGATCATTGTCCTGCTGCAGAACCCATTCGTTTTCAGCTTGAGTACATGAACAGATGGTCGGACATTCTCCTTCAGGATCTCTTGGTAGACAGCAGAATTCATAGTTCCTTTTATCACAGCAAGTCTTCCAGGTCCTGAAGCAGCAAAACGCCCCAGACCATCACACTACCACCACCATATTTTACTGTTGGTATAATGTTCTTTTTATGAAATGCAGTGTTCCTTTACGCCCGAATATACTTGGACACACACCTTCCAAAGAGTTCCACTTTTGTCTCATCGGTCCACAGAATGTTGTCCCAAAAGTCTTGGGGATCATCAAGATGTGTTGTGGAGAAATTGAGACGAGCTTTGATGTTCTTTTGCTCAGCAGTGGTTTTCTCCTTGGAACTCTGCCATGCAGGCCATTTTTGCCCAGTCTTTTCCTGATGGTGGAGGCATGAACGCTGACCTTAACTGAGGCAAGTGAGGCCTGCAGTTCTTTGGACGTTGTTGTGGGGTCTTTTGTGACCTCTTGGATGAGTCGTCGCTGCGCTCTTGGGGTAATTTTGGCCGCCGGCCACTCCTGGGAAGGTTCACCACTGTTCCATGTCTTCGCCATTTGTGGATAATGGCTCTCACTGTGGTTCGCTGGATTCCCAAAGCTTTGGAAATGGCTTTATAACCCTTTCCAGACTGATAGATCTCAATTACTTTCTTTCTCAATTGTTCCTGAGTTTCTTTGGGTCTCGGCATGATGTGTAGCTTTTAAGGATCTTCTGGTGGACCTTACTGTGTCAAGCAGCTCCTATTTAAGTGATGCCTTGATTGTGAACAGGTGTGGCAATAATCAGGCCTGGGTGTGGCTAGAGAAATTGAACTCAGGTGTGGACAACCACAGTTATAGTATGTTTTAACAAGGGGGGCAATCACTTTTTCACACAGGGCCATGATGGTTTGGATTTTTTTCACCTTTAATAATAAACACCTTCATTTACAAATTGCATTTTGTGTTTACTTGTGTTGTCCTTGACTATTGTTTAAATTGGTTTGATGTTCCGAAACACTTAAGTGTGACAAACATGCAAAGGAACAGGAAATGAGGAAGGGGGCAAACACTTTTTCACACCACTGTATATATATATATATATATATATTTTTTAATTTGTTGTTTGTTTGTTTGTAAATTATCAATGATTCGTTGCATCATGCAACAGTTCTAAACATTCCGAATGTTTAGAACTGATATGTTCTTTAAAAAATAATAATAAAATGTTTTCTACATTAGATATTTTAAAACCTGACTGTTAAAAAAACATTGGACATTGGAATGTCTATTATTGTCTTCTTTTTTTTCCAGGTATACTGTTTTTTTTTTTTACTCATGTACAATCCACTTACTTTTTAATATAACTAATATTTAGACAGAACCGAAATTCATACCTCATGTCATTTTAAGTAAAAAAAAAAAAAAGAAGAAGAAAAAAAAGAAGAGAAAAGATCAGATCATCTTCACGCGTGTCTAGATAATGGAAAATGAAAAATTGAAACGGGGGCCTCAGATCATTTAATCGATTATCGATAATATCTGTCAAACCCCATACTTCGGTTCCATATGTTCAGATGTTCAGAGAAAAACAAAGATCAGCCAAAAAAATCAGCCAAAATATTATAAGTATAAAGAAAGTCATGAATAAAATAAAAAAAATAAAAAAAACCTCACACATGGTCTAAAAGGCTTGTTCAATCTAAATGGGATGAGAAAGGTTGCGATACTTCTTTTAATTTGGTTTATAACGGAGTAAATACAGGTAATAATACATTTTGGGACACGCTGATATTGTGGCCAAAACATGTGAGCAATTTTTTTTTTTTATCTCTTACATCGTAGACAATTTCGAGAAGGTCCAGTATATACCAGAATAGACGGTCCAGACGTTTACAGGACACACTGTCCAGGACATATAGCACAGGAGTGAATATGATCAACATTAACATTCCACAGGGCATCCAGGAATCCTCAATCTAAATCTTGGCCTCATGAATTTTTAAGAGTCAGACCTGAGTGAGTGGTATGGGCAAACATTTCTGAATAAAAAGAGGATATTGCATCAGTGAGAGCTTGCGTGGTTTGGAAAAGTATATTTAGAGCAGACGATGGCAGAGTATGTGGGAAACAGAAATCACACCAAACCTCTCTGATGACTATCGAAAGGCGAAGGCGAAACAGCCATGTTTAAACAAGTCCTCGATTGATATTTTAGCTCATTATAAAACCCCATCGTGTAGGAATGGGGTACTATAATATATATCTTATTAGTGGAAGGTCAGCCATTTTAACAGACGTCCAATGTATAGAACTCATTCTAATAAGACTGCTGGGGAGTTGCTATATTGTTGAGCTCATTAGTGGCGGAGAAGCTGCAGATTCCCAAAATGCACCAGTTTTTAACCCTAAAAAAAAAAAAAATCACATCGTGTGTACATAAATATGGCTCAAACGATCGTATGATGAAATTTTATCGGGTTTTGTTTATGAAGCAATGCCCAGTCAAGCGCTCCTACAAACGTAGACTCTGGAAAGAGCTAAGGGTTTGCGTCGGAGTGTATGCAGACCTGAGCGGGAGGGAAATGACTGATGTCTGCGCATATTCACTGGATCGATGCAGTTATGCGATAAACATGACCGAAAGGAGAAAACGTATATGAGAAATAGATGCCTCGATGACAGCTGACTACTGGCTTTGACTTGATCCTGCGAAACAATAGTGCACGATCACATGACCTTTCTTCTAGGCATTATGGATGAGAGTGGATGGCGCTCGCAAGCGTCGCATGCGGTCGGTTTCGTATGTTCATCACTGATTGGTCCTTATCTGTTTTAGCCACGCCCACTCATCACCATGGCCGCAGCTGCCTGAGACTGAGAGTGTACGTCTGCTGCTCAACAGGTACTGCCCTACCAGGTACTGCTCTTCCATCGCTTAACTATCCATCTATTCATTCCTTTGTTGACCCATCGATCGGTGATTCCCCCTCCATGCATCACCTTCCAGCTCTTATGCATTCTTCACTCTCACTCACATCCATCCTTCCATCCACCCACAAACATCCTTCTATTGATTTCTCCGGCAATCTAATCCTCCTCTCATCTATCCATCTACCCACCCATCCAGCTATCTCTTCTTCATCCTATTCCTCCATCCATCCATTCATCTGTCTATCTTTAAATCCATCCATCTATCTAGTCACTCATTTATCTCCCATTCCTTCCATTCTTCTGTTTGTCCACCCATCAGCCCTCCTACCCAAGCACTACCCCATGTCCCCATCCATCCTTCACTATCCATCTCTCCATCCTTCCTCCTATCTATCCACTCAATGCTTATCCATCCATCATCCCATCCATCCACACTTATTTTAGGTGCTCTCCATCTCCCCACCTGTCTATTCATTCATCTTCTATTCATCTTTCCACTCTGTATTTATCCTCACCTTTATCCATCCACCCAGATAAGCATCACTCATAGTTCCTTCCATCACTCCATCCACCCTTCCATCCATCCATCCATTCATCTACCCATCTATGAGTGACTGCATAATAATCCATCTCTTTCACCAGGATCCAACAAACTCAAACTCAAACTCAAGTCTTTTAAAACTTGCCACACTATGAGATGATCCCAGTAAAATCTTGAAGACATGTTCAAGACGTGTTCTCCATGTCAGATCATACGATGAAGAGAATGGCTATGTTCTGCTCACGTCGTCAATCACCGTGACCTGGGATTGTGTAGAAAATGGTAGAAATGTTATGCGTGATGAAAACACGTTTTTAAAAGGCGAGTTCACGACTGAATTAAAGCGGACAGTCTGAGACGTCCATTCTACAAAGTGAGCTTACGGTAATGAGGGTGTTTCTTCTGCGAATTCGCTCTTGCTGGAACAAGGGGCCAAGCATGCGAGCTAGTAACATTGCATTCATTAATGTGAGCAAGTCTGTGTTTTAAACAATCGCCTGCTGAAACAAATTTCATGTTGTGTTTTGTCCTAATGGGGGATTTTAGATGAGCTTCATAGCAGCGGTCACACCCTTGACACCCGGTAGGCACTTTCCATCAGCTGTCTTTGGTACTAAACTGACCGTGCTATTCGAGTCAGAGTGCGCGCTCTAAAAACAAAGAATTTTGGTTACGATATGAGATTTTTGTCTGTGTCGGCAAAACCGTGCCAGAAATTGTACAATGTAAATCCGGCTTAAGAATCAAAGCATCAAATCCCAACGTAATATGGTGCACTATCTTCACAACAGCACCAAATCCAACACGCACACACGCACAAGAGATAGCTCACTTTTCCCTCTTTGTCTCCATTAGTGTTGGTTGGTTGCAATGTGCATCCACTAGACTGCAGCGTACTTCTTGCAATAACTTTTTTTTTCCACTGTCAGATCTCATTTTACACACTGATTACAACTACTCACTCCCTTACATCCTCTCCCCTCTCTCTCTCTCTCTCTCTCTCTCTCTCTCTCTCTCTCTCTCTCTCTTCTATCGCTCCTCTCCCTGTGCAGTTCAGGTTCGTGTAGCCTGACAAACTGTTTGTCAGCCCAGAGTGTTATTTTAACCCTTACGTCTCCCTCACTCCATGTCTTTGTGTCTTCTTCTCCTCCTCTTTCTGTCAGGACTCATGTGCATTAACAGTCTCTCTCCCTTGTGTGTGTGTGTGTGTGTGTGTGTGTGTGTGATGTGTGTGTGTGTCCTGCTGTGTTATCTTAACCCCTGCTCCTGCTCAGTGTGTCTCTGCATTCTCGTGTCAGGATGAGTCTGGTCTGATTGCTCAGTCAAGCCTGAACACATGAGTTCATATCAGCACACTGCTGCCTGGAGCTCTGCTCTGTACTGCACACACACACACACACACACACACTATGGACACTTAGATGTAATTTACAAAAGCCATTTTCCATCGTGATGAAGGGTCTCTATCAGATTCTGTGTGTGTGTGTGTGTGTGTGTGTGTGTGTGTGTGTGAGCTGTGATTTTTTACTCTTTACTCTTTCCAGCAGCTGATGCAGATGATGAAGCACAGCCTACAGAGCCAGACTATACTCTAAGACCTAACATGAAAATCGATGACCTCGGTGAGTTATTACACACACAAACACACAAATGCACGTGAGCCACTGATGACTCACTCACACACACACACACACACACACACACACACACACACACACACATACACATGCATGCATACATAGCATAGCTTTTCACCCATTCACTAAAATGTTTAGTTAATATATTACTTTAATATATATATATATATATATATATATATATATATATATATCTTTATTATATTACTATTAACAGATACACCTCCAGTATATATATATATATATATGTATATATTAAAGGATATTTGAATCTAATTAAGTGAACAGTGGTAATCAAGCAATTCACACTCTTTTGTTTGTTCACACTTCTATCACTGTCACTTTCTGGAAATCATTTTCTGAAAATATTCGTCAACAACAACAACAACAACAACACTAGTGTCACACGATAGATTTTGTGTTTAAGTCATCGTCTCTTCAGCAGCACCGATACTCCGCAAATAAGAATGCTGTAATCCATGCAGAGGAGAGGTAATCCAATAGTCTTCGTCGTAGTCTGGGTCAGAGAACAGGCGGGCAACAGCAAACAAGAATAACCTGTATACAGGAAATGAGAAAACAAGCAAGATAGGAAACCAGGAGAACTAGAACTGGAGAACCAGAGACTCGGAGTTCATGGTCAGAATGCATGGGTAGACTTCGCGCTAGGAGGAAGTTCAATTCTAAGACTCTGAGACTCATGAAATTACCTGGATGTGTTACCTTGATAGCGAGGATGCATCGGATGCAGTCCTGAGCGCACCGAGCCCGATTGATCTCCCAGAAGTCATTGCGGCAAAAACAGTGATGGATGACGGAAGCCTGACGCATAACTAACGTCAATAATGTAAATGTGCATCTAAAAAGATTGATTCTGATATAGGATTTATGTTGAAATATAGGTGAGGGTTGTTGAAAATCCGAATTTATCCCTCGGAAGTATTTTAATTAAGCTTCGCTAGCTTCCATCCTGAGGTAACGGTAAACTCGTTAGCTTAGCTTTTAGTTAACGTGGGGTCGCAGTTGCAAACAGTGAGCTTACATTTAAACATGCTTAATTAACGTCTGGTTAATCAGCCGGTTCACCGTAAATCTATTAACCGGCTGAAACATATTAATTAGGGAGCACTGAAGAAGTGACGGTCCTGTCCCACTACTAGAAATGTGCTGGGGACGGTCCATGGCGCAACAGGAGGATCACAGCACATCTCAATTCTTGCCAAGATTGCGTTCTGTCCTCTTGTCCTTTCCGAGATTAACGTCATCAATAATCGCTGCTTTACATGGTCGTTTCTTAATCCGAGTATTGTCTTAATCGGGTTGATATGGGATTATCGTTGTCCATTTAAACGTACTGACTGACAAGACGGGAGGAGACAAGACTGAAATCGAAATAAAACGCACAGGGCTCTAGAAAGAAAACATGACGGGAACTATATACGAAACACAGCAGTATTCATGTTTGAGAGGGGGGATTTCCGACACAATTTTTAAACCTATATATATATATATATATATATATATATATATATATATATATATATATATATATATATATATATATATATATATATATATATATATATATATATAGTGTAATAGCATCAATATAATCACAATACACAATTTTTTTGTCCGTATTACTAGCACTAATTGGAACTTTTCACTTCCAAACACATCCTTTCAGACACTAAATACCTCAAGCTGAGACCAATAAAACCTGCTCTGTGGATACATGAGTATTTCAACAGACATTGACAGCAGTCATTGATTTCTAAGCATCTTCTAATCAAATCCTGTGTGCAGTGTAATAGCAGCACTAGCACACACCCCTGCTGATGACTATTATCAGTCTTATTATGTAGTGACAAAGGCAGGCTAAAGAGTTGAAGGATGTTGCTACAGCATAACCATGAGTCAAACAAGGTGTAAGCTATAGTTAGCACTGATGAGCATCATGATGCAGAGGCTAGCATTAGCTATGATTAGCTCTGACAGCACTAGCCCTCATGCCCCCTCCTTTTTCCTGTCAGGCCTTCGGTCTGACAGGAAGTTATGCTCGGCTCTGTCACAGCGAGTCAGCTCAAGGACAAAGTCTGGGCTACGGGAGAAATGATTCGGATTCGACGGGCTCGTAACGGCACACACGCGGGATCGTTTTCATGGTGTACGCAAAGTTATTACGTTAAGATTGGTTTACAGAAAGTTAGCCTCCTGAGTGACACTTTAATGAACATTCTAGTTAAGGGATGGATGTGGGCGGGTCTTCCTTTTTCCGATACACAAACCCGGACTTCTTGCTCTCTTTATAATCGTGTTTCGAGTATCAGCTTACACGAAGGCCAGAGAGGAAAGGACCGCAGAGAGGAGAGAGGAAAGGCCAGTGACTGATTGTTCAATATTTCTCAGATTGAGACAAACTTCACTCTTTCTGATGGTTAGCTTAAAGAGTAAGATTAGCGAGAGCTCGCCGAATTGAAAATCCATATCAATACGAAGAAAAGAACCAGACCTGTTTCAGCCTGTTTTCGGCATTTCGTAACACACTGCTCTGAGGCTGTGAACTTCCCTCTGGTATATCATATAGCTCTTACTCATCCCTGTGATTCTGATCATATTCTTGGCTAATGCCAGAAATGGCATTAAAGTTATCTGCACATACTGGCAGTACTATTCATACATTTAATAATGTGCAAAAAAGAAACGTGTTGTAGTGCTAAAGTGAAGCCGGTCTGTGGATGAATAAGACTGAATTAAATAAGAGGATCGTTTTGTTTGTTTTTTTGTATAAGAATATTTTACACCAACTTGCTATTGGAATGTGTAAACATAATGTAAATTCATTGAGTCATCTTCAACACTGCATTACATTTCATCTACAGGAAATGCTTTATGCTGGTCAGGGTCATGGTGGATCCTGGAACACTGGGTGTAAGCCATTGGGAATACACCATTGCAGGGGCATCATGCACCACATGCGATTGCTTTCAGACCACACGGGAAGCCAGGCTTGCCCTAATTTGATTCCAACGAATGTGTCCGTATAGCCTCTGTTTTAATGGGACGAAAGATTAACACTCTCTGGACAACAGGCTTTTAACGTGTCATGTTGAGTCCCACCCAGACACACAGCTTCACTTTATGCTGATTGGTAGACCTTTCAAAGGGGCGGAGCCTCGTAACCAGAGGTAAACCCGGGAATCGACATGACTGACACGTCGAATTTAAATACACCCGTGCCATTCGGAATCAGCTGCTGTAGCGCTGCAATTTGTCCGTCCATCCGTTCGTTTTCTGTACAGCTTATCCTACTCTGGAGTCTATCCCAGGGGATTCGGGGCACAAGTCACACACACACCCATCGACACACTACGGACAATTTGGAAACGTCAATCATCCTACAACGCATGTCCTTGGACCGGGGGAGGAAACCGGAGTACCCGGAGGAAACCCCGAAAGCACGAGGAGAGCATGCAAACTATGCGCACACAGTGCAGAGGCGGGATTCAAACCCCCAACCCCAGAGGTGCGATGCAAACATGCTAAGCCACCATGCTTCCCGGTGTAATTTGTACGATTTACAAATAAGTATATGTAAGTTCTGTTTTTATTATTTGCATTTGTTTCCGAAACTTGTTCTTTATACCCTAAGTCTACCTAGCGAACTTTCACGTCCTTCTCTAGGTAGCAGATTAGCTTTTTGGGGACGGAAAAGCAGACACTGCTAATGTTGACCTGATTTTAGAAAAGTTTGTGCAGGCTGAAAATTAAATAAGAGTGCGGACCAACACCCACGATTTGAATTCAGAAGTTCAAATCTCCTTTTAGCTGCAATAAAAGACGTCTGGCTAGGTTTATTATTATTCTTAGATTTCAAATTCCCTGAGAATGAGCGATAACATCCATGTTACATACAATATGTCATGCATACCTCGGGGCTATTCGGAGACGCCAGTCGACCTACAGACATCGTTTTCAGGAGTTTTTAGGAGAACCCAGAGGGGACACGCATGGAAATCGGGAGAACATGCGAAACCCTGCACCTGGGCTCATGATCGAGACTCTGGAGCTGTGAGGCAGCAACACTACCATGCGACCTATAATGCTCACGCGGTTACGCAATGCTTTAATATGACAGTGCAGAGTTTTTGTCACATTAGGAGAGTAATGTTTGTTATGACAAATCTGTAGCCATTAAAAGCCTAACATTAAGTCATTGTGTATACTGTAAGTTGCAGACAGACGTTCTCAGAACCGCTCCAACCACCGTCACTCAGAAGATTGCCTGAAGTCAAATAAATTACATGGGCATTTTTTTCGACTGTGAAATAAGACTCTCGGCTTGGCTGAGGTGCACCTACCATAAACATTGGATGAAAACTGATCGTGTATACAGAAATGCTCCTTATTGACAACCTTGGGCTCAATACGTACACAAGAAATCGGTGGTTTTTAAAGGAAACAGTTTGTTGACGTGATAGCTCGTCTTCCATCAACAAACCACTCTTACGAACAGAACCGCGGTCAAAGTTCATGTTAAACTTGAGTCTCGCACCCTGACATGGTACAAACCGCAATGTCCGATTGCAAACTTCAAAGAGAGATGGGGGAAAAAAACAAAAACAGTACCCAAGAAGAACGTGGTAATAAAATACCCTGGTACATTCCATCCTAGCTGGCATTTCTTAGTGTTCGTTGTGACACGTACGGACACGCGACACTGTTTTTCAAATGCTCCTCAATCTGATGACTCCTGACAGTCGGAGGACGTGCACTCAAGTCAGCCGACTTATCTGATGTGCGACACGTAATGCTGCTACTTCCATCATCATCAGCTGACTTCCTGCATACGAGCACGATCTCGCAATAATCCCAGACATCCTCCACTGATCCTCCCTCAGGCAATGTTCAATTACTCATCATTATAAAATACACCAGTGCTTAAAAAAAAAAACCCATTCAACCTCGTTTAATTCACTGTCTGTTATCTTGGATTCTTGTTGAAACTTGTAATTATTCCAGAATTTTTATTCCCCAATCACGTGTAAGGATGTCTTCTCTTTTTCTTTTCTTTTTTGCGCGTTACACAACATCCAACCTTATCTCATGGGCCACGGATACGCCACACGCAACGAATGGTTGTCGATTGAACTGATGGATATCACATGTCGGAGATAAATATCACTGCAGCGGGTATTAACGAACTCATTTGAAACGGACTGCTTAACATGGGACGCGAATGTTCTCGTGATTTTAGCACCGATTAATGTATACATTTATGGAATTTGGCAAACGCCCTTATCCAGAAGTGCTTTGAAGTTTCTGTCGATAAAATACATCTTGATACTGGTTCACTAGGTCACAGACTAAGAACTCCATCAGTCTAAAAAAAGAACTATTGGGGAGGTAATGTAGTAAGAAAAGCATCATATTTTATTTTTTTTCATTTGAAGTACTTTAGGAAAAGGTAGAGCGTTAGACCGCCAGTGACTCAGCGGTTCAGACATCTAGAGGAAGTTCATTCCACCACCAGGGTGCCAGGAGTCTTGATGCATGCCTTCCTTGTACCCTGAGAGATGGTGGGACCGGTCGAGCCGTGCTAGAGGATGTTCGGCTTCAAGTCACACGGTCTGTTCATTCTGAGTAGCGAAAAATGAAGTGGAAATGCATCTCTTCATACACTACGATAGATTTTTACGATAGAACGGGGAAAACAAAGCCATTTAGGAGCATCCAATGTCCACCAGAATTTAAAGAGTTGCAGAATGATGGCATTATCTAAATGTCTCTCACAAAACATCGGCACAGAGAGACAAATTATAACCGGAGTCACCAAGTCGTTGTACAGAAACGTCCCTGCAAAAGAAGTTATGGCATGCAAGCCAGCCGTTTTTACTGTATTATACACTGCAGTTGCATTGAGAATACACAGTACGAGCTAACAAACTGGAGGCTGACATATTAGGAGCAGAACTTTAGTTTTTCTTTCTCCCTCTCTCGTAAAGATTAGCATTTAAATATATATATATATATATATATATATATATATATATATATATATATATATATATATATATATATATATATATACACAATGCAGAACAAAGCCTATCAAAGCAGTGTTCAACAAAATGAAAACACTTCCAGATTCCTCAAAAGCAGTCTGCTGTAATTTCCCTCAATATTTCACACCCAGGGTGACTTCCAAGGCTCTTATCTGTCTTCAGAATAAAATATGCTTCTGTACTGCGTATAACATTGAAATATGCAAACTCTTCAATGTCATTTAAAAGGAAACTGCAAATTTAATGCTGCTGAATTATTAGGCATGTACTAATATAGCCGGTGTGCTATTTAAGGAATAATGCACAATGGCGTGTGCTGTTATAGGAAAATAATCAATGGCACGGTGGTGCATCCCAACCCGAAGAACGTTTAGAGTTACATTTAATATTGTAGAAGAGCACTGTTCAACGTCTGGGCCCAGGGCCAGATGCGGGCCGAGGACAGATGTTAATTGGCACTTGGCGTCTCTTTTAGAATGTGTGATAGGTGGCCAACACGTTGCAGTTTGTCCTCTCACTTGATGGTGTTGACACTGTAAGCTAAATGACTACACTAGTAAATTCCTTGAATGAATTGGGTTAAGTGCAGTGGTGAAGATGTTGGACTACTGATCAGAAGAATCCCTAAACTAAGCGCTCGAACAAGGCCCTTAACCTTCGACTGCTTAGTTGTGTAAATGAGAACAGTGTTGCTCTGGATAGGGACGTTAAAGCAAGTCGTCCCCCCCCACCCCCCACCCCTGAAATGAATAACACAAACACCGCAGCTTGTCGTGAGCAAGAATCCAGAAACACAATGTCAACTGCTCCGAAAACTCAGCCATGTGGAAAAACGTAGTGACTGTTATAAAGGCGCTGGACACTGGAGACTCCTTCCATAATGTTAAATAAACATCTCTACAGACTTTCTTTCTTTATTTTTTTTTTAACCTACGATTTGTTTTTGTTTTTGAAATCAGTTTCATATTCTTGTAGCTCATCTGCCATACCAGCCCCTTGTATAGATACAATCACGTATCATCAGTGCTGATATGCAACATATCGCTATCGTGAATGCTTCAGAATACCAGTCGGTCTTTATCAGATCTACTCGGGAAACAGCTCGGTATGTAGGCAGTGTTTTTGAGCAGAGTTTCTGCTCCTGAGATAGAGTCTGTCCCCATCTGTCTGAGAAACGTTCTGACAGTTATCTTTTGGGGTTTCTTATTTTGCACAACATTTCAACGAGCTTTCGCATGTGTCAAGTCCCGATATTCAGTTCACCATACGTCGGTTTCGTGAAACATAACACCCATATCTGTCCAGCTGAGAAATGTGTTTACACTGAGATTTGGAATTCATTTCTTGCGTTCCGATATTTTTGTTTCGATATCCAATTCAATATTTACCAGTCCCCCAGCCCAAACACATGCATGGTAGACTGATCGGCATGTCCAAAGTGTCCGTAGCGTATGAATGGGTGTGTGACAGTGCCTGCGATGGATTGGCAAACCCTGCCCCGCCTTGTACCCGATGCTCCCTGGGATAGGCTCCGGGGATCCCCACAAGGGATCCTGAAGGCTAAGCGGTATATAAAATGTATAGATATACAATACTGTCCCGACTTTTCCCTCTTTCTGAATCGTAGCCATCGGACTGTTCCACGATTACCACATGTATTGTCAAAAGCAACAAATGTCTACCTTACTTAACTGATGTACTATTCAGCTTCAGTGATAAAAGCTGTACATCTTCAATCCCGTTTAAGCACATCCTTATTGTAGCTCACTGGACACCAACCCTGTTCCTGGAGATCTACCTTCCTGAAGACTTTAGCGCCAACCATAATTATGACCATCTAATCACTGCCTTAAGAAGTTCTTGATCAACTAGATCAAAGTAGATCTCAAGGACGAGGGTTTTCCACCACTGGTGCAGATGGTTTAGCTCGATTAACTCTAACTGTGATCGTATGAACCACTGCTTTGGATGAGAATTTTGGCAGCTGTAATGTTAAAGCTACACACTACACACTCGTTCCCTCGCTGTGATTGTAAACCTGCAGTTATTGAATAGAAGTATCGATGCAGTATTGATGTACAGTTACTATCCCAGAAGGTGTGCATAAATACCAAATGAGTCGTTTGGGTAAAATGGGCAATAAAGGTATCGGTGCCATCAAGTCTCTTTTTTTTTTTTATGTGGGGTTGTATACTGTATGTTGGGTGATTTGGGTTTTTAGATAAGCCTGATATATTATCCCAGATGGTCCTCCCAGTCTAGCTTTTCTTGATGCAAAAATATTGGCACATTCCTAGCTCTTATATAAAAGACACAGCATAGTGTCATGCATTAAATGGTTATAGGCAAGTACAGGGTGTCCTAGAAATCTCCAGACATAGGGGAAATGAACACGTTTTAGCAAAATGTCTTCCAGTATTTTTCATTATATGTGTATATATATATAAGTAAAGAAGGTCTTTGACAAAAGAAGACTGAATTGAAATCATTCTCATGGTGGGATCTGAAAGCTGTCGCTTAATAGATTAAACAATAGACTGTACACAATAACACACGTTATTCTTTTCGTTGGAAAGCTTGCCAGAAAGGTTCACAGGGCATCCGTTTGAGACTAGAGGACGTAACAAAGAAGGTTTTTACCTTCATGCCATGAAGGAGCAGCCTGATATGATGCTCACATGAACATACAGCATTCATTCATTCATTCATCCTTAGTAACAACCTGGTCAGGGTCTTGGGCTTTACATGAAACGACAAGTTTTTATGTTTTGGGAAATAGATATAAATGACCTAGATGCACAATTTCTGCCTTGATTTTGCTTTCTTACACAGTTTGCTTTTCGCACTGCCCATATTTATCATTGTGTGCATTATGATGCGGAATTCCACTTGTGAAAGTCATCAAATGTTTCTGAAATCAAAGCTTGATGAGAAGATGGACATGGTGGTTGCTATTCCATTTAATAGAGGATGAAGCAGATTATTTATCGGAGAAATGTCCCGTCAATTGTTCTGTTAGATATCGTTTTTCATTCCAGGTGAGCTGCGGGTCACAAATTTTATGGAATTATAGGCCGCGCGTAAACAAAGCTAACGAGACAAGCACTTATGGGCTGATTGGCACCACTGAGCCCACATCAGTCCACAGTTTAACCTATGTGTCTGAACACGCACACACTGCTTGCGTGTCTGGAAGTATTTGTCAGGCTGCAGATTTGCGTCACGCAAGGTGTCTTCTATGACCCGTGTGACAAGGTGTGTGTTTACAAATCTGCCCGTCACTTGAAATAGAGGTCAGACCCACACACCGAACTGGTTGCATGAGATGACTACCAGGCTGTGCTGATAAAATAACATTCCGGGAATGTTTTTGACTTTTGTGTTGGCATCCACGCGCCTCAGAGCGCACAGAGGATACAGTGTGCAAAACGAAGAAAAACACTTTTCAATGGATTCCCGGATTTTCTTCATGAATACCCCCTTATATGAGATCTGATCATCATTAGAGTCAGAGAGGAAATTGTAAACCGAAGTCTAATGAATATTGTCTTCAACAAATGATGTATTAATACCACAGCGTAGTCAAATTCTTTTCTATAACAGGCTTTTTTGTATTTCAAATCACAGGTTTCTATGAATGCACTCATTCTAATACTTTATGGTTTCTATACTAGCAACTCATTCACAGGGTTTCTGTAAGGGGATATTCATTTGGCATTTATGGTATGAGTCTACAGTGTCAGGGTCGCGGGGAACCTGGAGCCTATCCCAGGGAGCATCGGGCACAAGGTGGGGTACACCCTGGACAGGGTGCCAGTCCATCACAGGGCACAATCACATACACACTCACACACCCATTCATACACTACGGACACTTTAGACACGCCGATCAACCTACCATGCATGTCTTTGGACTGGGGGAGGAAATCAGATCAGATCAGTTCCGATGTGGCTTTGACCCGCCCTGCCATATGACTCTTAATCGCATTAAAGACGTCGCCTCTATCAGTCAAGGTCAATAGGTCAAATGTATCGAATATTCGGTAAAGATATGCGCCAAATATGATGCTCTGCTTCAAGGTGGACCTCCTGCGAAGCTCAGCGCAGGACTGCTGAAATGACCAAGAGCCTTAGGGGGTCAGCTAAAGATCTGCTGGCATCTCTTGATAACATCTATCTTTGTGACTCAGAAGAAAAATGCTCAGCAAGAGTAGAGCATGCGAGGTTGTCTCAGGTTGAGGTTCCTTAAGTCCACCTGGATATTTTACAGCACTCGTATGTTGAACATGGACGTGCGTTTCTTTAGAGTCTCTACTTTATCTGCCGGGCCCGTCTGCACACGGTAAACTAACATCAAATTACAGTCACGTGACTGTCTAATAAGACGTACCAGACGCAGAGTAACATTAGATAGCAGAAGAATGCGTGATTTCTGCGTGAACCTTGTGTTTTGGTGTACGGTATCATGGATAGGATTCTACAGCAGGGTGAAATGCTGTGGTGTGAGCTGAAGGAGAGTGTTTTTACAAAAGAATGAGCCAAAGAAGCCCCTTTTTTTTTTTTTTTTTTTGCTTCCTGCAGCTGAAAGCTTTCAGTTGATGTTATTGTCAAGAAATGAGGTTCCTCCTCTTACCGGCTGTCAGGGTTTACATTCGTTGTCCATAAATAACCTTGAAGTTTCAGTCCATTTGGTTAAGATGTGCCTGAGTTTATTGCATCAGACTCGCTTTATTATCACTGAGCTTGCGTTCCTGAAGAAATCGTTCCAAAAAGGTCATAGCGTGTTTTTTTTGGTTGTTTATTATTCTTTTTTTTCATATGTATTTCATTCCTGTACTGTACACACACGCACACATTCAGGCTAAATCCACACCTGACTTTGATTTGATTCGCGGCGCTTGCGTCTGGAGCGCTGCCCTCGGGCGAGCTCGGAGACTGTCTACAATGCCTGAGCGATCACACAGTCTAGAACTGAAGGTGTTATTAACCATTCTCTTAAAGCACCCCTGCACTCCAGAATGGGATTCGTAGAACGTGTGAATTCATAACACCGCACAAAACGTCTGAACCCTCTCTGAAAGATTTTCCAATTTCCCAATATTTATTCATGGATGGTTAACATAACAGAAATTGCAGCTCGTTATATCTATATTCCCACAAGCCTACCATTATGTGCTTTTCTTAATATTATGTAGGATACACGTGACATCACACTTTGTTTTTGAACATCTCATTCCAAAGCCATTAGCATTTATATGGAGTTGGTCAAACCTTTACTGCTATAACAGCCTCCAGTCTTCTGAGAAGGCTTTCTTCTAGATTTTGGAGCACGTCTGTGCTGATTTGTGCTCATTCAAGCACAAGAGCATTAGTGAGGTCGGGCACTGCGACACAAGGTCACACGAGGCGGCCTGGGATGCATTCAGCGTTCCCGTTCATCCCAAAGGTTTTCAGTGGGGTTGAGGTCAGGGCTTCCACTCAAGTTCTTCCATTCCATGTCTTCATGGTGCTTGCTTTGTGCACGGTGGCATGCTGGAACATGTTTGGGCCTCTTCGTTCCAGTGAAGAGAAATTGTCATTTTACGGCGTACAAAGACATTCTATACAGTTGTGTGCTTCAGTTGTGTGAGTGTGTATGTGATTGTGCCCTGCGGTGTACCCCGCCTTGTGCCCGATGCTTCCTGGGATAGGCTCCAGGTTCCCCGCGACCCTGAAGCAGGAATAAGCGGTTGAAGATGGATGGATGGTTCACGGTAGTCCGTGCATTAAAATATACAAATAACAAATTTGTCTCGTCGCTGCTCCTACTACTGTCTGGCATCCACAAAAATGATATAATGCCATCACACTTATCAATATAATGGTGATTTTATGTAATATATTTCTTCATCCTCCCCACCACCATTACCTGCAGTATGTCTTATCCAATATATAGTTTAAATACTCTTCTAAAATTCAGTTTTATTTGTCTAGCACTTTTTAGAGTAGACATTGTCTCGAAGCAGCTTTACAGAAATATCAACACGGTATACTGATATCAAAGGTGCGAATTTATCCCAACTGAGCGAGCCACTGAGTGGCGAAAAACTCCCTAAGATGTTTTAAGAGGAAGAAACCTTGAGAGGAACCCGACTCAGAAGGGAACCCGTCCTCATCTGGGTAACTACAGATAGTGTGAAAAAGTTTTAGTCAGATTTGACTTATATGAAGTCTGTATGGCCTTGGGAGCAGACGTAGTCCCGGCAGTCTGGAATTGGAGAAGATTTGAGCCCCATCCAAAGGCAGAAAGGATCTGGATCTCTAGTATCTCCATAAAATAAATAAATAAAAACAGACGAGTATTGAACGAGATCTGTTCACATTACTGTGCAAAGCGTGTTTTGTTGTTGACATCATATTTTGGTGTAACAAGTCGGCAGTATGCTGCTCAGAAAACACACATGCACGCACACACACACACACACTCGGCTCACTGCTCAGGGAGAGCTGAGAAAGAAAGAGAGATCACAATAATATATCTAGGACACAGCGCTCAGATGTGTCACGTTAGTCATTACCCCTGGAGCTTGTTTCCCAACACCTTGCTCTCCGTGCGGTTCCTCACTACACCGTGCCCACACCTGCTACTATTGGTATTCATTTTGCAGACTTTTATTCCACCAAAGACGTTTATTATATATACTGTCACTGTCCACTTGATTATGAAAATCTGTACACCTGCACATTCATGCGGCAGCAGCGCAGTGCAAAAAGAACCATGCAGATACAGGTCAAGAGCTTCGGTTAATGTTCACATCAAACACCAGAATGAAGAAAAAAGTGTGACCTCCGTGACTTCGTGACGGATCTCTGGATGTCTGCCAGATCGGCTGGTTTGAGTATTTCATAAGCTGCTGATGTCCTGAGATCTTCACACACAACAGTCTCTAGGGTTTACACAGAAGGGCTCGAAAAGACAAAAAAAAACAACAGAGCTTCTGAAATACTCAAACCAGCCCACCTAGGACTACCGACGATGCCACGATCAAAGTCACCGAGATCACACTTTTGAACAGGACGATGATATTTCGTCTTCTGGGATATCTTATTTAGCGTCTGAAGGGCAGTACTAAATGAAAAAAATAAAAAATCTTTAATCTGTAAAATTTTAATAATAATTAAAAAAAAAAAAAAACAATAATAAGAGGGATCGTAAAAAATCGCATTTTGTTTAAAGATTATTATAAAATATTTACGTTTCCCAGAAGACAAAATAATAATTGACACCGATCCTCCTGCTCAAAAGTTTACACCCCCCTGACTCTTAATCTATCGTGTGGCCTTCTTGAGCATCAGTGGATGTTTGCACCTTATGTAATAGTCGCGTACGAGTCCCTCAGTCGTCCTCGGTGTGAAAAGATGGATCTCGACATCATATAGCCGCTGTTAGAAAGGGCTCAAACATGCAGACGATGCTGTAAAAGTAAAGAATGTGCAGGACCCGGAGGATTTTTCTGAAGAACAGTGGGCAGTTTAACTAAATAACTAAATAAACAACAACATGGGATTTTTATGATCGCTCTTATTTTGTTAACAGTATTAAGATTTAACAGATTGGGGTTTGCAAACTTTTGGGCACAACCATATATATATATATCTTTCTTTAATTGAGGTGCTGTTGTAGTGTGATTATAATCTGAATGTTAGATATATACTGTGTATCTTATGGGCCTAAACTGCACAATATACTATTAAATAATTTTTTATTTTATTTTTTAAAAAGCGTTTTATATGTTTGTAGTTAAAACATGCTGCATGTGAAGGCATGACTATATCTCGAGTGGAAAAAGAATGTTGTGTCTACGTGCCATGTGAGTCCAGTATAAAAGGCCACACTGATTAGCATGGACGCGGCGCCTCGTCTCGATGTGTTTACCGCATCTGGAGTACAATGGGCCTTACTAATGACATGTTTATCATTTCACTAGCGTTACAGTGCTGTTAGTATTCAACTCATTAGCATCCCTGTAGGAATACCGTAAAGTTCAACCCTCTTTCGGCGTTTAATTCTAGATTATTCCTCGCGACACTCCCCCATTTTGTGCGCAGCTCTCTGCTAATAGATTTTCAGACTGAGTGAGTTATAAAGCGGTTTCACGAGGTGCTCCACTTCAAAATGAGCAAGCCGAACTCGACAGTTTTGAACCCGTAATGTCTAAACTGCGAATGATCGGTGGACTCGTGCGGACAGGAGACAAATTAAAGGAAAAAACGGTGGCTCTGATACGCTGCGGTTGCGTTTTACTGGCACGAGTCGAGTCCGCATTGACATCGATTTACATATTATAATTGCAAGTTCGGAGGTCGACGGTTTTTTTCATTTTTGACCTCTACAGATTCTATCGATCGAGATGAAGAATGATGCTGAGTTCTTTCTCTGTCCTCTCTCTTACTTTCTCTCTATAGACGACTATGACAACCACGAGGTCCCGAAACTGGAGAAGAGCATCAGCGGCAGCAGTCCATCCAGGGACCGTCTCCTCCTCACGGTGGCCGCGCTCTTCCTCATCGCACTCTCCATCTCCTAGCACTCGCCTGCAGGAAGTCTTCATGCCACTGAGGCCTAGAGGACTGCAGGACGAAGGAAGGACAAGACCGTTTTTAAAAAATAAATAAATAAAGGAGAGGAGAGGAACAGCGGGAATAGGACTAGCGGGATACCAAGGCCTTCTTCTGTTCATGGGTGAAACATGAACCTGGACTTTACAATAACGACTTTACCAATCAGCTCGAGCCATACCGTCAGTGTACGAGTGTCTGTGTTGTGTGTGTGTGTGTGTGTGTGTGTGTGTGTGTGGCGAGAAACTGAATGAGTATTCACACACATGCTGTTTGCAAATCATTCAAGTGACAACCTCCACTCAGTCTAATTAGTTATTTTATCAACTAATGAATGGCCGCTTAGCGATTAAGTCGAATCGATGCTCAAGATGAACGATGCGTTAACATTCAAGTCGTTGTGGATCATTAGTGGCAGAAATTTTTTAATGTGAAATAAGGCTGAGGTAAATGACACGGGGACATTTTACTCAGCACCTAAAGAGCTTCATTTTCAATTCAGTTCAGCATTTCTGTCTCTCGCTCTATCTCTCTCTCTCTCTCTCTCTCTCTCTCTGTCTCTCTCTCTTTCTCTCTCTCTCCCTCTCTCTCTCTCTCTGTCTCTCTCTCTTTCTCTCTCTCTCTCTCTCTCTCCCTCTCCCTCTCTCTATCTCTATCTCCCTCTCTCTATCCCTCTCTCTCCCTCTCTATCTCTCTCTCTGTCTCTCTCTCTCTATCTCTCTCTCTCTCCCTCTCCCTATCTCTCTCTCTCCCTCTCTCTATCTCTCTATCTCTCTCTCTCTGTCTCTCTCTCTCTCCCTCTCTCTATCTCTTTGTCTCTATCTCTCTCTCTCCCTCTCTCTATCTCTCTCTCCCTCTCTCTATCTCTCTCTCACTGTCTCTCTCTCTCTCCTCTCTATCTCTATCTCTTTCTCTCTATCTCTCTCTCTCTCTCCCTCTCTCTATCTCTCTCTCTCTCCCTCTCTCTGTCCTCTCTCTGTCTCTCTCTCTCCCTCTCTCCCTATCTCTCTCTCTCTCTCTATCTCCCTCTCTCTATCTCTCTCTCTCTCCCTCTCTCTGTCCCTCTCTCTGTCTCTCTCTCTCCCTCTCTCTCTATCTCTCTCTCTCTCTCTGTCTCTCTCTCTCCCTCTCTCCCTATCTCTCTCTCTCTCTCACTCTCTATCTCTCTCTCTCTCTGGCTCTGTCTCTTGCTCTAGCCTCAGTAAACCTCCAGGATTATCAGGTTTACAAACACATCAGAAACAAGATTGCCTAATGCCCTCCTCATGTTTTGCTGATGGATTTAAACAGACTTACAGAACTGCCATCAGCAGAAATCTCGGTGTAGCCGTCAGGATAGGATGGTAGCTTTAGTTTTTGACAAAATGTCAATTTCTCCCAAATTTTCCGATTTTTCTGAAGAATTTTTAGCACGGATAGCATAGCGCATATATATATATATATAAACAGTACTGTGCAACAGTTTTAGGCGCATGCAAAGAAATGCTGTAAAGCAAAGATGCCTTCAAAATAATAAAATTAAATGTTTCTACATAACAGAATACTGTAAAGAGCAGTAAACAGTAATAAATGAAGAAAGTCGATATTTGGTGTGACAATGTATAAAAAATAGAAATAAAAAATAGTAGTCTCTGGTACAATTAGTGCAGTTTTATAAGGAAATGAGCTGGAAGTGTTATTGGGCATCTTACAGAACCAGCCACGGTTCTTCTGGAGACGTCTGGTGACTGTCACACTCGCTTCTTATTTTTGCAGCAAAACCCAGCAGCCTTCATTGTGTTTATTGTCTGAAAAGTAGTCTCTTACGTAATATGCTGCTTTCTTTACTGACGTACAAACATTTTGGGGAATCTAAAATGTTTTCTGTACTGACTTGATAATGTAGAAGTCATAAAAGAAATAATCTATAGCAAAGTTTGACTAAAATAATAGGGTGCCTAAAACTTTTGCACAGTATATATATATAAGATAAGATGTACAGAAAATGGATGGAAGGATATATATATATATATAAATATATATATTCCACAATTTGATTTTCTGACAAATTATTTTGCTCTTCTGTTAAAATGGTTTGTGCCACTGACCTGATTACTTATGAAAATCTTACTTACAGTTGCAATCAAAAGTATTCAACCCCCATTCCAAAAAAGGTTCATTTATTAAAATACAACATTTACAGACTTTCAGCTGTTAGCAACGAACAAATCAGACAAAAGCAATTGAAGTAGTTCAACACAACAAATGATTCAAGTGGTTTCCCCCAAATTCATCTGAAAATGCAATTTAGAAAGATTTCTCCAGTCTCCTAATTATTCAACCCCCAACATCACAAGCATGTAAAACAGGTGTTGTCTCAAACATATCTGATGCAACTAATCAAAATGATTCAACCCCTTCATGGCAAGCATCTTTAGTGCTTAGTAGAGCACCCTTTTGCTGTTATGACCTGCTGCAAACGAGATGCAGAGTTTCTGGCAGCGTTCCTGAGGAATCTTACCGTAATCTTATCATTCCTCATGAGCAATGGCCTCCAGTTCAGTAATATTCTTGGGTTTGCGTGCTGCAACCGCCTCCTTCTAATCCTACCAGAGATTTTCTATGGGGTTCAAGTCAGGTGACTGTGATGCAGTGTAGAATCTTCCAGGACTTCTTCTGCAACCAAGCCTTGGTGGAATTTGGGATATGCTTGGGATCATTGTCCTGTTGGAAGGTCCAATGACGCCCCAAGCTTCAGCTTCCTCACAGGGTGATGTGATGTGAACAGCATGAGGTTTTCTTCTAGGATTTTCTGATACTTCAATGAATCCATCTTGCCTTCCACATGCTGCAGGTTTCCATTGCCGGAGGATGTAAAGCAGCCTCAGAGCATCGCCGAGCCACCACCATGCTTGACTGCAGACGGATTGTTCTTTCTTCATTCTACTTCCTCCAGACGTACAGCTGGAAAAAAGTTATGTTTCATCGCTCCACAGAACATCCATCCATCCATCCATCCATCTTCAACCGCTTATTCCTGCTTCAGGGTCGCGGGGAACCTGGAGCCTATCCCAGGAAGCATCGGGCCCAAGGCAGGGTACACCCTGGACAGGGTGCCAGTGCTCCACAGAACAGAACCCCAATATATGATTTTGAGCCGACTTTTCTTGTGCTTTTGGGTCAGTAGTGGTGTACGTCTTGGAGTTCTTGCATGGAAACCTTCTGCGTTTAGTACGCGCCTTACTGTGCTCACTGAAACCTCAGTGCCTGCTGCCACCAAGTCTTGCAGCAGGTCCGTTGCAGTCACTCGAGGGTTTTTCACAACCTGCCTTCTCAGAAATCTGTTTGCAGCTTCCTTTTTCTGCCCCGTCCAGATATTTGATGAATTTTCTGCCCCTAGTCAGTTCAGGTGTTTCATGTGTTCCAGCTCAAGCACACCTGGTGCAACTAATGAAGCCCTTGATTAGATTGAGACAACAGCTGTTTTACATACTTGTGAGGGATTCTATTCAGGGGGTTGAATCATTAGGAGACTGGAGAAACCATTATAAGTTGCATTTTCTGCTGAATTCGGGGGAAACCACTTGAAGTATCAGTTGTGTTGAACTATTTCAATTGCTTTTGTTTGATTTGGTCACGCCGAACAGCTGAAAGTCTGTACATTTTGACCATAAACCTGATTTGCAATGGGGGTTGAATCATTTTGATTGCAACTCTACTATAAAGTTATCAATATTCCAAAAGTGTTTGTCCTTCATTCATTTAATCATTTTCTTAAAGAGACTTGAACTTTTGGAGCCATACTGTTTTCTTAATAAGAGCAAATAACATCACATGGACCTTCGCAATCAGTGTGTGTGTGTGTGTGTGTGTGTGCGTGTGCGTGTCGAGCTGAATTTGGTGGCTGTAGAAACAGTAGCGTAGGCTGGTGATACTGAAATGCTCTGCTTTTCTCCACTGGACTGCATTCTTTTCTATACCAAGGCTTTTTCTTCACATTTAACTGGAGGACACACATGGAAACGTATGTACATAAACACAAACATATGATGGATCTTTTTTTTTTTTCTTTCTTTCTCTGCACCGGTTCGTACAGGACCGAGAGAGCCCTGGAGCTGAAAAACCAAACCGGTTCAGACCAGTCTCGACGCTCCACAGCTTCCTGCTCGGCTTCATCGAATCATAAACGCCTGCCACTATAAACTGGCCTGCAGTGGCTGTACTGCGTTTTTTTTAATGCGCAGCTCATGAAAAGAGCATGGGATGTTTGGGGAAATAAGACAATAAAAAACATCGTGAACTTGGCACACGTCACACTGCAGATTAGCTATCATCCATGCAAAGAAGTGCTTGGGGTTGCCGTGTTCCGAGGGGATGTTCCACCATCTTCTTATGACATTCTTTGTCTTTTTACATCTCGCCTAGCACCTTACCGGTCCTGAGCTAAACCCAGGCACGAGCTCACGGCGCTCCAGCTCAACAGAACAGGCTTGCTATCCAGCATCTCGCCTACGGAGTCAAGACGAAGGATTTAGATGTAGTAGGTTTAAGTTAACACGCTAAATGAAAATCTAATGAGTACGTGGAGTAACCGGCGAGATGGGACGCTTTTGTCGTAGCGTCGAAGCCAAATGTGGTCGTTGGGTTCGTTTTTTCGGTTTGGTTTATTCCCGATTAGCTTTAGATTAGCGGGAACGCATCGATGTCCACTCTGTACATTCTGCTAATGTGGTTACCATGGTAACATGCTGTCGTAGAGCAAAGAGTACGACGCTAATGACTCGAACGCTCAGTATGACGTGGGACGCACGTCATTTTTACCGACTTTGTTTTGACTTGTACGTCGATTTATTATTATCCCCCCCCCCCCTCGTTGTGTATTTTAAGGCTAATGTGTTCGGCTCGGGTTCGTTCGGGGAAACGTGTGTGTTCTGTTCGGGGTCATACCTTTTATCGGGAGTGGTGAATTTAAGAAGCGCTGGTCGGGCGAACGATGAAAAAGTATAAACTGTTGCACTTCAAAACTTAGACACGAGTTTGTGTGCGTGTGTGTGCGAGTGTGTGTGTGTGTGTGTCTTTGTTTGAGTGGCTGTGTAAATGGTCAAATAGATGAAAGATTTTGTTTCTTTATACTGGCCGATATGTGTGTGTGTGTGTGTGTGTGTGTGTGTGTGTGTGTGTGTGCGCGCGCGTGTAAGTTGCTTGATTGTACGTTTTCTCCGCGCATGTGTGCAAGAGCGTCTGGGTCGTTTAGAAGAAACAAGCAAAAGCATTTATTAGTGTTGGAAACCACCATTTAAAATCATGTTTACCTTCGACTGGAATGAATTTAAAGAACTTGAAAACAAATAAAAGTGTAACAGACCGTAACAAAAGGTTATAATAAGAATAGTAATAATAATAATAATAATAATCATGATGACAAAACGAACTGCCTCAGCCTGCTGTTTCTCATACACGTTCGTACATGAACTGTCTCAGATTTCAGCCTGACAACTGAATGAACACCTGCGGTGTGAACTGAAGGACAAATTTTAAAAAGAAAGAAAGAAAGAAAATAAAACAATGCACACATGTTTTTCACACACCTTAAGACATGAATGTCCTCTACAATCAGCCTACCCAAGGAGACTCAATCCCTCTTTATCTCTCTCTAGGTTCCATTATCACAGCGCAGATAATCTGTGTGTGTGTGTGTGTGTGCGTGTGTGTGCGTGTGTGTGTGGGTCTCCAGAAGCAAAGAGATTACATCACTAACTTACTATAAAGCCTATCTGATGCTGCGAGGTTGCTCATATCTAATCTAACCTTAACACCCGTAATAATAGCATGGAACACGCAATGTCACTTTCCAGTAATGAAAACATTTCCTGCCTATTGTTATTGTTATTTTGTTTATTTATTTATTTATTTATTTACTTGCAGGCTTTACACACCACACTCCGAACATAACTCTACGATACCCATCATACGCTCGCTTTCTTTTGACCCTGGGTTAAAGATGCAAAAAAAAAAAAAAAAAGACATTTCCTGATTACTGCCGTTCCTCTCCCGGCTGAAGAAGCGCTGTAGCCCAAAGCCGGGATCGAAGGCTTGGCAGTTTTTAGCCGTGCACGAGCGAACAGATGCCGCGGAACCGAATCGTAATTGTTTGATTCCTCTTCTGAGTCTTCAATCGACCTGACGTGCAGAGGCACAGTGGGGAGGCAATCAGGAAACTTTCCACTCACTAATTTCTCACATGTCCTGGTGAGGCGTTTGATCGTTTTCCAAGCCGCGAATGATGAGTAAGCCGTCTGCAAACAGTAGGCAACAATAACGGTAAACAGATACGCAGCTCGGCCGTCTGCCGTCCAGACTCTGAGTTCAGTCAGAAAACAAGAGCAAAGTCTGGTGTGTAATTCCTTTAGAACTCGTGAGTAATATTTCCCACTTCAACCAACACACACACACACACACACACACACACACACACAGTGATCCCTAAATCCTAAAGCAGGTGTTAGTGGAGCAGTCTAGTTCAACAAGAGAAACAATGTTTAATCTAGACACAAAAGTCTCCCATCAGGCCTTCTCTCACGCACAGGCAAAGTGTATCGTGCATCATAAATACCGTCCGGTCCGTAAGTATTTGGACAGCGACGCAGTTTTCCCACCACGATGGATTCGAAAAGACGTGATCCAAGGGGTTTAGTCTAAAAGTATTGCTTTTTATTACATAGTCCCTCCATTTGCGCCGGCTCAAAAGTAATTGGACACTTCACTGGACTGATACGCAGTTTCGTGGCCCGTTTCCTCGTTATTTCGGGGACAAATTAAAGAGAGAACAGGTCTGGGGATGATTCCAGTCGAATTGGAATTTGGGAGCTGTTCGTGTGGAACTGTCAATATGCTGCGAGACTGATAGGACGGCGCTTCGCGGTACAGGTGGATAATGACGCAAAACGTACAGCGAAAACCAACCCAAGAGCTTGTTAAGGTAATGCAATTGAATGTTCTTAAATGTCCGATGACCTCGACCCCGATTGAGCACGCATTTCACTTACTGAAGACGAAAGTGAAGGCAGAAAGCCCCAGAAACAAGCAGTAACTGAAGACAGCTGCAGTGAAGGTCTGACATTTGGAGATGTCCATGGGGTCCAGACTTCCGGCAGTCACTGACTGCAAAGGATTTGCATCCACGTATTCAAAATAATCCTAATAGGTATGATTGTGCGTTGGTCCGATTACTTTTTTGAGCCCGTGAAAATGGAGGGAGCTCGAAAGAACATCGTTGTAATTCCTAAAATTAATTCTTCTATTAAAGCTGAAAGTCTTTTATCTTTTTTTTTTTATTTTTTTATCTGCACAAGACAAGAGCCTTGATAAGCAAAACAGAACGGTTTTCTGCGACACCTTCTGTGCTCCAGGATATATGTATCTTACCATCTGAACTTTACCATTTCCATCATCTGACGTATAGAAGATAAATGTGCGCTTTAACGTAGGATACTACAGGGGTCACCAGGGTTCGTCTGTTTAATCGTTCTGGCTGCTCTGTGTCAGTGTAAAAAAAAAAAAGAAGAAAATAATAGTAATAATAAAACGTTTAAGAATTGAAAGAATGGAATGAAGTGTGATCAGAAGACATACTTACATTACATTATGTGTCAAAATCGTGCTTTCATTTTAAATAGCTATGGTTTTAAACAGTACTTTCCTTGTGTTTTCCTGCAACGTCATCAGCACAAAATAAAAAAAAATAAATAAAAAAAACACATCACCCTCGTTCATTTCAGCTTTCATTTACAGTAACATGTACAGTCGAGGTCATAAGTTTACGTACGCCTTCAAAATGTTCATCATTTTGTTTAATCATGAGATATTTTTTTTTATTTATTTAGTTCTGCCCTGATTGTTTACATATAGTCCACAAGACAGAATACTAACTGAATTTACACAAATGAACCAGTTCAAAAAGTTTACATACCCTTGACTCTTAACTCTGTGTGTCGTTACCTCGATGATCCACGACTGTGTTTCTGTTTCGTGAGAGTTCTTCATGAGTCCCTTGTTTGTCCTGCCCACTGTTCTTCAAAAAAAAAAAATCCTCCAGGTCCTGCACATTCTTAACTTTTCCAGCATCTTCTGCATATTTGAGCCCTTTCCAACAGCGGCTATATGATGTCGAGACTCATCTTTTCACACCGAGGACGACTGAGGGACTCGTACACGACTATTATAAAAAGGTCCAAACATCCACTGATGCTCAAAAAGGCAACACGATAGATTAAGAGCCAGGGGGATATAAACTTTTGAACAGGATGATCGGTGTCAATTGTTCAAATTTTGTCTTCTGGGAAACATGTAAAATATCTTATAATAATCTTTAAACAAAATGCGCTTTTTACGATCCCTCTTATTATTGTTTTTATTTTTTTTAAATTATGCCGATTCTGCACGGTGTGTAAACTTATGACCTCAACGGTATGAAGAGCATTAAGAGCAGATGTAACGAGGATTAACAGGGTAATGTAACCCTTAGAGACCTAAATACTAGTTAGAAACCATAGAAATATGTCCTGCTTACAAACATGGTTAGGGTAGCGTTACAAAGTGGTATGAATGTTTTCGATCTAGTTTTACATTCGATACAGAGTTATGAATTCTGGAATCTGATTGGCCGGATGGCTCGGCCAGTTTAACGTTTTTGGAAGGAGTCTCCAGTGAGGTAAACCCGTAACGTTACATTTTCTGACGCCGGAATCGTCTTCAGTTGTAAAGTCAGACTTTTTACAGCAGTTTCTCTGTGATGTGACACGTTTTTTGGTCTTAGTAACTTCAAAAGGGAGAATAATGAGAGGGGGGACGGAGCGACTGCTTTAATATAAGCGTTACCCAGCGGACTAACTTGTTTTGTGGACGTTCCACGACGTTAAATGTAGCTCTAAATGGAGAGGGGGGTGGAGAAATGATGTTGTGCCATCTCTTTTTCATGAATAATGTTTGTATTCGTCGGCAAAATGCTGCCGTATAAGGGAAATAAAACACGTCAGGACATGCCGTTATTGGAAAACAGTTTGGAAGATCACACCACGCCATCTTTGATGATTGGAGCCACTTTGTTTTGACCATTCCTTACTTTATTCACAGAAATGAAATGAAAATGTAAGGAGTAGTGGTCATTTCGATGGAGATGTAACTGAAAGAACTGTGTAGAAATTTGAAAGTACACTCAAAGAGTACGAAGATCGTTTCGTTAAGGATAGTAATGAAATGCGAATACTCCAGTGCTTGCCGGTTGTTTTGCTCATCGCTAGCACCTCTATTCGCAATACCTGTATGTCTGAACGCCCCGTCGTGACTCAGCAGTGTGTAACGTGTGTGTCACACATGTGGCCATGGGGTGTAGGATGGAGCATCAGGAGTAGATTGTGAAAACAGGAACACGCCTGCCCCTGACAGCAGTTTCCAGACAGCAGGCAGTCATTCTCTTACTTCAGTCTGACCTTAACAAAAGATGGCCGCCTCCAAAAACGTTTGAATGTTGATTATATGACTAATAAGGTATGTATAGTGATGTAATCATTGATTTTACTTGCATAAAAGTTTTGCGAAGGTTCATCTACCAAGCTTCAACAACATACTGGGACCCATGAGGTAGTCATGGAGATGGCGTTGGAATGGGACCCCGTATCTTGCACGTGCCTCATAACAGTCAGTGTATGTAAAGTCTAGTTCACGAGGTTGTGCTGATCCCAGTACGAGTAAACTTTCCTTAAACTGACAGGTTTGTCTCCCCTAGAGGCAACAACAACAACAACAAAAAAGAAGATAAAGATAAAAGGTTACAAACTCAACATAATGTCTTCTGGTGTAATTTGTCTCATTCGAGGCCAGCGCTGTTACCTAAATTAGCACAAGATTAATTGCATACAATTAAGATACGTAGCCAAAGTGTAGTAAATGATGTCAAGACTATTTAGTAGATTATTTCATGCTACAGTAGAGGTGAATTCTTTGCAGAAAGAATGTTGCTTTTGGCTGGTCATTTCCCTGTTCGGCCAGCAGATGTCTCAGTTTGGCCAGCAACCATTCGAGAAAAGTGGACAAAATCCGACCCAAGACATTTCTCCTCAGCCGTGATATAAATAAATCTGTCCAGCAATGGCGGTTTGTAAATCTGTAGCAGTAACGGATTACAGCGTTCAGATTCAGTGAACATGAGTATGATACTGTATAATCTGCTGAAACAGACAGAAGAGCAGCATCACCCTGCAGTTTATCACCTCGGCACTTTGTTAAGCTTCGGCTGAATTTTTCAGCCATTTTGCAAAAGAATTCATGGAAAAGTCCAATCTGTGGATCTCTAGATTTGGCGTAATCTCTCGTTGTCGTTAACAATAATGAGGGCCTTAAACGTTAATACCTTTGTTTGTGAAAGCAGGGAACCTGAAACGAGTTTAGCTTTCCCAATCCTAAAAATAACACACACACACACACAAAAAAAAACTGAAAGAAAAACAGTATTGTCTTTGTTTTTGTTTTGTTTTTTGGGGTTTTTTTTGTTTTTTTTTGACTAACTGCACAACATTAGGTCTCAAATGTCGATGTAACCCAAAACACGAGATGATATCTGCTAGTTTAAGATTGCAGCAGGGGAATGTTTTTGACACACTCTGCCACACAGATAAAATGCCCTATCTTTGTTTACTTCCACTCGGGTTTACATTGCAGCGCAAGTGCCTTTTAGCCACGTTTTCCACGCAAACACGACAGCCCTAAATATCTTGCTATACACCCAATAAAGTTCGCAGACTTCTAGCCGATTGCCGGCAAGCGTGTGTGTCTGCTCACTCCCAGCTCGGATAAGTTTGAACGCTTTGAGTTACATATTTAATCTCTGGGAAAATGCCAAGTTAAATAGCGAAGTTGCTTGGCAGAGTGATGTGTTGTTTTCAAGCTAGCATGCTACACTGAGGTCAGCAGAGATAACACAGCTGGGCACGCACCTAAGTGCTCTGTTTACTAGAAAGTTCTCAGCTATGTATAGTTTTTTTTTTTCTTTTCTAGCACTTTTCACAGTTTAGTACAGTCTATTGGTTTCATGACGGATTACTGATTACAGATTACAGAACCGGTCTAGTAAAAACAAAAACCTGTGTATTGCATAAGTTTGTGTTTTTTCCCTTTTCTCTGACATGATTTACAGAAATGCACTGCTTTACCCCATTCACAGGCTGGCACATGTTGTGTTTATTACTCTTGTACACCGTTCCATTCAGAGGTTAGTACTTCCCCTACTATAAACACCCCATTCTCAGCTCAGACACACTCATTTGTTGAAAGATTTGTGTCTTTTCTGGATCCAATATTCGAATGTAATGAGTTCTCTCCCATTTTTTACATTTACATTTACATTTACATTTACGGCAGATGTTGTTATCCAGAGCGACGTACATTTATCCCGTGTCTACAACAGAGCAGTTGACAGTTAAGGGAGTTGCTCAAGGGCTCAGCATGACCTTCCCGATAAGTAGTCCGTCCAATGTCGTAACCACCGAGCTACTACTATCCCTTCTGAAAAAAAGAAAAAAAAAATCCAATTTATTTCAATACACAGGCCAAAAACACAGGCCAAACTGGTCAAACCTTCTTTGCTGGTAGAAAGGAAGAGTTTCTGAATGCATTAGTAATGCTACATAGCAGGCAAGTTGTCTTTGAGGAAATGCGCAACAGTAACACGATTCAAATACCTCAAACGTTTATTGAATAGTTTTTTTTTTTTCAAGTAATAAGGAGGCAGGGAAATATTTGACCAACACTCAGACAGGGTAGTATCCATCCATCCATCCATCCATCCATCCATTTTCCATACTACTTGTCCTACACAGGGTCACATGGGATCCTGGAGTCTATCCCAGGGAACTCGGGGCACAAGGCTTGGGACACCATCACCATCATGGCAGGTGATGTGATATATACTGACCGGCAACAACCGGGGCTTTTTATTTATAGTTCAATTATTATTGACTGAAACTTGACATCTCGACACAGACATGTCTTTCCAAAATATACAGAATGTAGCCTATTAAATATAACCCTATTAAATATGTATAAACTCTAGAGGCTGTTGTGTGTGAAAATCCCAGGAGATCAGCAGTTTCTGAAATACTCAAACCAACCCCTCTGGCACCAACAACCATAGTTGTTGATCACACTTTTCCCCCATTCTGATGTTTGATGTGAACATTATCAAAAAAAGAGCGGTTAAAGTTTATAATTTTTTTTTTTTTTTTTTTTTTTTTTTTGTTTTTTTGTAAATTAAAAAAAAAAAAAAGTGTACAGGTGTCTGTGAGTGTATATCAAAAGCCTTTTCCTGCTTTTTTTCAAACACGTAGAGCATCCGGTTTAAACTCATCTTCATCTGCATCCACCGCCTCCTTTCTAGCAACCTCATGTTCACAGCTCAGCCATGTGAATATGGAATCCATAAGTATTCAAAAGGGATCCATCACCATCAGTCTGTGTGTGATTAAACACAGCCTGATGTGTGCTGACCTTTCAGAGGAAGCCTCCACGCCTCCTCGTCTTCTGTAACTCAGGGCTCAGTTGCGCCAGGGCTTCTGGGTTACTGGGGTTTCCGTCTTGACTCATGAGGGAAATCTGTTATTAGAGCCTGGCATCCACTCGGCCCGCCTACTCTCCCAGATGGCCCAATCAGAAATAACTCGTCGGCGTGAATATGTGAGAACACATTAGCATGCATTAGTTCCTCCGGAATAGTTTGTCATGGCAACGGCGGGTGGCGTGAAAGGTGAGAGCACACTTCTCCAAAAATGTTTCCTTTCTTCACCTCACAGCGTAATGAATTCTCATTCAAACCGTCACTAGTCCACATAAACAAGCAGAAAGTGCTCCATTTTTTTTCCACCCAATGAAGGAAGCCTGTCTCTGCAGTCTGTCTGAAATAATTCAGGCTTTGCTGTTTGGGTTTGGACAAGCTTTCAAAGAGCGAAACCGTCCAAAAGGCGAGCTGGGACACTAGGGACTAATCCAGCACTAATATCAATAACACCCGAATCACATTCGTTGTCCAGGGATGACTTTGCAGAGCTGTCATTCCTATCTGCCATTTTTTCCAGGCTAAATTCAGTCTAGCATGTGTGCTATTATCGCTCACACAGCATGACTATATTCAGCAAAGGCTATTTCCTCAGCCTGCACACAGTGACATAGCAAGTCTTTTTTCTTGTATCACTAAATCACAGACATAGTACCTTTCCATTTCTCGTCTTTCTTTACTTACACTTTATTGTATATCTTTCAATCTCCATCACATTCTTATGACACCAACCCACCCCTCTCTGTCTGTCTCTATCTCTCGCCCCTATATTTAGGCGTGATCTTCTATTTCAATGTCTGTACAGAACTCACAGATGGCTAATATTAATATTTATGACATTAATATGCATATTTATTTATTATGAATGTCAATGAATGTAAATGTAAATGTGCACTTATATAGCGCTTTTATCCAAAGCGCTTTACACTGTGTCTCATTCACCCATTCACACACACCAATAGTAGCAGAGCTGCCATGCAAGGCGCTAGCTTGCCATCGGGAGCAACTTGGGGTTCAGTGTCTTGCCCAAGGACACTTCGGCATGTGGAGTCACCCGGGCCGGGAATTGAACCCCCAACCCTACAATTAGTGGACAACCCACTCTACCACCTGCGCCACAGAATATGAAACAGAAATATGAAATAAGAAACACACTTGATGTAATGGTGTTGTACAGCAAGGGATTTTTCCCCCCCAATTCGTTTTCATGTACAGCGGGGGAAATAAGTATTGAACGCGCTGACGTTTGTTTCAGTAAATATATTTTCATGATGTTCAATAAGCAAAATCCTTACGTGAGGTGTTAGGGTGCCATTATTTATTTCTGGAGATATCAACATTTAGTAATATGATTTAATTTAAGGTTATGCTCAATGTACTTTTAGCCACTGATGGAATAAACTATGGATGTGAACAAATACGAATACATTATTCAGAAATGGCGCTTGAAGGTTTGTGAATTTTCTGATCTAAAACATCATCAGATTTTCAGTCCTCAAAGCAGATAAAGAGAACCCAATTAACCCTTGTGCATCAATTTAAAAAAGTTTCACGTAGGTCCACAGAGGACAAAATTGTCATAAATATTTTAGATGAATATTTTTTTAGATTTATTATTATTATTATTATTATTATTATTATTATTTATTTATTTATTTATTTATTTTTACCAGCATCAGTTCTAATCATAATTACCAAACATTCATTCATTTTCAGAATTTTAATCTTTTACATGCTGGTTTGTTTACATAATGCTCACAGATGTGTTGTTGTTGTTTTTTTAATAGAAAAAATTAAAAATAGTCATTATTTTCACTATACTAAATGCTAATCAGAATTATTATTTTTTTTTTATCTGATTATCACAGTGTTTGATATGTCAGCGATTAACAGCAACGTTCATTTTGATGCGTTCATATTTTTTATGCCGTGTCAGACTTTCAAGCACCACTGTATGCAAATGGATACAAATACAGAACACATATACAAGTATGAGGCTCACTGGAGAAATGACAGCATCCTTAGTAACTGTCTCGTGTAAATTACGCTACTAGTTTTTGTTTATATATTTTGGGAAAAAGAACCAACTAAATTTTGGTAGAAAATAAAGCAAGCAGGTACAAATAAATAGAACACAAGTGGGGTTTAAAGAATAGTCCCGCTTTCTCTAGTTGAGACCAATTATGAACTCTAGTGACGTAGCTGAGTTTAAGGAACTGTCAGAGACACAATTCACACACCATGCTGACCAATCTGTGTTTCTAAGGGCATAGGGGCATGGATTATCCTTCCATCCATCCATCTTCTATACCGCTTATCCTCTACAGGGTCACGGGGAGCCTGGAGTCTATCCCAGGAAGCATCGGGAACAAGGCGGGGTACACCCTGGACAGGGTGCCAGTCCATCACAGGGCACAATCACATACACACTCACACACCCATTCATACACTACGGACACTTTAGACACGCCAATCAACCTACCATGCATGTGTTTGGACTGGGGAGGAAACGAGAGTACCGGGGGAAACCCCGCAGCACGGGAGAACATGTCAAAGACTAAAAGGGGAAGAAAAAGGAAAAAGAATAGAAAATTTTTAAATTTTTTATTTTATTTTTTTTTTAAAAGTTTTTTTTTTTTTATTTTTTTTTTTTATTGAAGGAACCAAAAAAGAAGAGGCCGGCGGTGTTTTTTTTTTTTTTTTTGTACAAAAAAACCATAAAAAAAAAAAAACCCACATTGTGTAAAAAAAACTGCAGCAGTGCAGTTCGAACTGGAAACATCTTTCAAAAGACATTCATTTCCTGTTGGCAAAATGCTGCAAATGAACCCAGAGACGTGATGAGGCAGGATTTATTTTCTTTTCGTGGGGAGGAAACTCTTCCCCTTTTTTTTTTCCGGTGGGGGGGGGGGGGGCCCACTAAATTTACATTGCATCTAAATATTATTAGGTGTGCGACATTTTAACTTAGCAACATTCGTATAACCTTACATGCATTACAGCAAATGCGAGTAGAAATTCTGCTATATGTCATACAGTACAGCGTATGGTTCTAATAAAACACTTCCAAGAAGGGTGCGTGAAGGCTTGTAATTATGTTAAGTGTTCGGGCTGCCTCACCTTCACCATGTTCCATTCGGGGCCCCAGGGTACCACGGGGATCTCATTTCTCTAGCTAATTGATTATATTAATTAAATATATAAAAGTATACAGATTACCTGTAACTAAAGCCAGAGTGTCCTGAGGTCATAAGTCACACATGTACACCACACACACACACACACAAACATCCCCCAAGCTTGAACATGTTGAAGATTACCAGGCTACAGACCCTTGTAAAGAAGAAGCATAGAAAACATTTGTTCTTGCTGGACCTTGTTTTTGTTTAGACAAAAGCCCGATCTGGAGGGTCCATAAGCTTTTAAAGCTCCTCGGAGACGTTTGCATTCCTGTGTTGGTTGGCATATTCTTCACTCGAGTCCCCATCTTGTGGTTTCTCTAGTGAAAACCTCCCTGAACGACTATGCTTCAGCTCACTTATAGTGTACGTGCAGACACACTAACGATCGATGCACTTAAAGTGTACTAAAACAGAACTATTTGTGTGCCTAGTAAACATTAATTGCACAAACGTAATAAGGTATTGCTATGCTATAAATATACTACGGATTTTACCATAGACTTCCTGGCTTTCCATTCTCCTCTGAGCTCTCTCATCAACGAAGCATTTCCACCAACACAACTGCAGGTTTGTTTTTTGTTTTTCTCACCATTCTGCGAAATCCAAAGACGGTTGTGTGTGAAAGCAGGAGTGAAACCCAATGTGGTCTTCTGCTGTTGTAGCCCATCCACCTCAAGGTTCGATGTTTTGTGCGTGCCGAGATCAATTTCTGCTCGCCACGGTTATAAAGAGTGATTATTTGAGTTACTAGATCCTTCCTGGCAGCTTGAACCAATCTGCCCATTTTCCTCTGACCTCTCTTATCAACGAGATGTTTCCACCAACAGAACTGACACTCACTCAAGGGTTCTGGTTTTTGCACCATTCTGTGTAAACTCTAGAGACTGTTGTGTGTGAAAATCCCAGGAGATCAGCAGTTTCTGAAACACTCAAAGCCATGGTCACAGTCACCGACCGAGATGACATTTTTCTCCAGTGTTACAGTTACCTTTATATAGTGCTTTTCTAGAACCTCTAAGCGCTATACATAGTACGGGGTGATGGGGGATCTTCTCAACCACCACTGTAGCATCTACCCGGATGATACGATGGCAGCCATATTGCGCCAGAACGCTCACCACACACCAGCTATTAGCAGAGAGTAGAGACTGATGGAGCAAATTCAGAGATGGATATTATTAGGGGGCCTTGATAGAGAAGGGCCAATGGGAGAATTTCGCCAGGATACCTGGGTTATACCCCTACTCTTTTACGAGAAGTGTCCTGGGATTTTCAATGACCATACTGTACAGATTTAAAGTAGAGTGAAATTAAAATATATATTAATAATAATTCCATGGCAGTGCTATTCAGTTTTAAGACTCCAATATGTACGATGAGTTGGTCTGTAGTGTTCTTTAAAGAATGTATTACCCAGTTTAAAAGGTTGTTGTTTTTTTGTATATATTCCTGTGTGAATTTGATGTAGATGTCCACTGAGTTGATGTGTGACAACTTCCACCTCCCGCTCTTTCACTGTGTCCCAAATGTCAAATGCATTTGAACCAATGGCTAGGTCTTGTTCTCCAGAATGCTTTCCCTCAAGCTTCTCTGTGTATCGTTTGACTTTGACGGATGACGCCAGTGGACAATGGATGCAGCCATTGTTTTTGTCAATAAAACTATCCTGGCTTGTGTTTAGCCACAGTTTCCACTGGAAACAGTGTTTCCAGTTTCCACTGGGAGACTGTGCTGATGAATGAATTGGACGTCAGGAAGTATTTAGTGATGTATATTACAGCTTATACTTCTGACAATTTGGCTGGAGAAGGTCTCACTTTTCTGTATCTCACAGAATCAATGGCTTGCCTGAGCTAAAGATCTTCTGAAATGACCTAGTGTTCTATTTGAATCATGTAAACATGGGAGAACATGCACAGAAATGCCAATGCAGACAGTAATCTGAGAGGACCCTGGAGCAGTGTTACCCAGTGCACCACTGTGATACCTCAAAAAGTTTGTATGATGTGCTTGGTTGGCATAGGACATGCCTTTCAGTTTGGACACCTGCCATTTGGTGCTGTCTAGACAAGAACCTTTGCCAGCCTTTCCTTTTCTAAGTTCTTCCACTGCTCTTTTGGGCTTGCTGGTTTATCGTTCACCATCAGACACAATAACACTCATGCCGCATTAATGCTCATGCCATTATACTGTAGGTAAGAATCACCCCATACATTTAAATGCTACTTTCTCAGATGAACTCCTCAGATAAGCAGCAAAATGTCTTCGAGATTAAGTCCAGTCACCTTGAACAATGGATAAACTTTAGACGATGACATCAAGCACTAACCCTCACAGTGAGATTATCGCCAGTGAAAATGTTATCCCGCTTGTAAAAGCAATATCGCACTTATGACAAGCGCTTGTCAGAAAGCCACTGTAACAATCGAGCATGTCAGAGCGCTATCTTTGGTGTATGAGGCAGCTGTTCATGTTCGATGCATGCATATATCAATGTGCTGTCCAAATGTACACTTTTTATAGCTCATGTCATCTGCTAGGGTCTATGTAGATGACGATTGCTCCCATTTTCTCAACGACGGCCACTAACCTGTTTTTGGCTGAAGTCATTTTTTTTTTTTAATCCTAAATGATTTGCTGAAGAACATTTGTTATTAACTCATAGGAACTCTTCCTACTCATCATTTGCCAACGTTGTACGAGTACAACGGGCAGATTTTTTATTCTGAGGTAACTTCAAGTTCATACAGGGGCAAGATCTTAAAATACCAACCTCTCCATATCGTTAAACAAATGCATCCCCACCCCCGACATAGAAACAGCATCACGAGAGTGGTCGAAAAAAGGTCGATCAGCTTTTCATTGACGGTCACTAATCTTCTGAAGGTCAGTGAATTGGTAAGTCTGTCATCAGCCAGCCTGATGCTTCTGATAGAGCGCATCCTGATTCTTCTCTTTCCGTGTCTGTCTCTGCCAGATCTCACCTCATCCCTAAGGCTTAGGTAATGATGAAGGCTTGATGATGTCCATGACGCACACGAACAGATACTCACTTGACCCTTTGAAGGTCTTGGCATTCTAGCCAGAAGGCCGATGTCCGTTCTGGGGCTTGTAAAAGTCACCTAAATGACCTGAATCTTATCATATGATCTTTATGCTAGACGGGCTCTCCTTCGCTCCCACCGCTCTGCCTTCCATCTTGTTCAGACCTGATGTGAATTCTTTTGGCCACTTTTCTTCTACTCTTAGAACCATTGTTCCTTGGACACAGATTAAGATTACGCCGGACTAATTAGGATTTTCAGCGAGAGAGTTTACATTTCCGGGATTACGTCCTCTGAGGACATGTGATAATGGGGGGAGAAATATATTATCTAACACATGAGATATGAGTACATTTATTACATGACAAGTTATCTATGTAGACGCCTCTTGGAGGGATAGATATGTAAATTGCCATTACATTTGGTCACTTCAGTCATCTTGTGCAGGACCGTTTGTTCATACATTACAGATCCATCCATCCATCCATCCATCTTCAACCGCTTATTCCTTCCTCAGGGTCGTGGGAAGCATCAGGCACAAGGCGGGGTACACCCTGGACAGGGTGCCAGTCCATCGCAGGGCACACCCATTCATACACTACGGACACTTTTGACACGCCAATCAACCTACCATTTGGACTGGGGGAGGAAACCGGAGTACCCGGAGGAAACCCCCGCACGCACATGGCCCCGGCGGGAATCGAACCCCGGACCCTGGAAGTGTGAGGCAAACATGCTAACCACTAAGCCACCGTGCGCCCTACAGTACAGATATTTTATGTTAAAAATTTGTGTAAAGACTACTATAAACATATAGTCTTTTTTGCAAGCAAGTGTGAACAGGCTGAAGAGAAGGCATGGAGGGAGGATTACAGATTAAATGCGATCACAAGGACAGCATCTGGACATGTACACACACACACACACACACACACACACAGGCAATGTTTTTCATTCTAATCTCTGTCTGGATGTGTCTCTGTGTCGAACACTTTCATAGCACCGAGGACCAAAAACAGGACATGACACTGACCTTATAGGGTCTCAGACACAAAACAGATTCTGTAGTGATGTTTCAGCATGTGCACCCACTCATGCATACACACACACACACACACACACACACAACATCAATAGTCGTCTGAATCAATTCTGAATTGCTCACATTTCCTAAATGCGTCTGACACCGAACTTTGTTTACACTGACAGCAGTTAGTTTTGCATGGGGACACTTGTCCATTGAGACAGTCGACCCTCAACCTAAACCCTTTTTCTCTCATATGGATCAGCCCTTGAGTTCTCACACTCACAGAGGCCAATTGTTTGCAATGTTCTCTCTCACACACACACACACACACACACACCACACAAATACGCAAAAGTAGGTTTGTATTGTCAGTGATGTCAGCCTGGGGAGCGTTCACAAACATCGCACCAGTCATCAAAAGGCACCGGGAAACAGAAGGGCTTCTGTGTTATTACAAGTGAGAGAGAGAGAGAGAGAGAGAGAGAGAGAGAGAGAGAGAGAGAGAGAGAGAGAGAATGGAGGAATAAGTGCGTGACAGAAGCGGGGCTTTACAGCTTTCATGCAGCCAGTTTGTATCTACCCTCCATTTGATGTGGTATAGAACCACACCTGTTAAAGCAGCCCTGAATCCAAACCTGTGATTTTCATGGTTAAGTCCTCCAGGGTGGAAACTTCTAGTTATATGGATTAATGCTTGGGTCAGATTTGTTATCACAGCATTAAATAAAGTGCTTGTTCTTGTTCCACTATAGGCTATCGAGCTAACTTAGCTCAGAACAACCTTTATTGCTATGCGATATTTTAACCGCTACAGTTATAAAAAAAAAAATCTTTGAGCTTTGAGAATAGCAGAATGCAAATCAAGCGTTAGTACAGAACACAATCTCGGATGTTATGCTAACTCCGCGAACGAAAACAGAAATGAATACTGAAATTCAGCTCCCAGCTACCACGTAGCTAGCTAGCTAGTCAACCTAGCTGATGTTAGCGCCATGATTTTTGGGAAATGAAGGCATTTCCAAATTGCATAGTCAGTCAGATTCCTTACAGTTTAAATCCTGGGGAAAATGTCGATGTTCCCTGGTCATTGTTTTGTATTTTACAATCATAAAAAGACTAATGATTAGTTTATGTGTTCGTTCATTAGATCAGAGATACAGTATATGATCAGGGACATTTTTAATGTTTGGACATTTTTGAAGTTAAGGAATACTCAAAGAAACGGATTAGTGATGTCTCTTTCTGTACACAAGCATCTCAGTTTTTGCATAAAAAAGCACCAAAATACCAATAAACAATCTGTGTATCCCTTTTGTGTGTGTGTGTGTGTGTGTGTGTGTGTGTGTGTGTGTGGCCGACAATAGAGTGACTTGGCTGGGTAAATAAAGTCGAAGGTGATGTCATGCTCTTCAGGTGTGTGTTAGCCTGAGCTCACTGTGGGAAGGGTTTGCCCAATGGTTAGCATTACAACCACTTCTATATACGGAGGTTACTCCAGTATTTGCATAGTGCAACCAATCCCATGAGCTCTCATGACTATATAGATAGCGGGAGAATAATAAAATTGAGAACAGCGGCACAATGGCCTATCTGTTAGCCTTTATGGGCGTAGTTTTTATGAGCATAGGTAAAATAATGTACTTTTCCCCAGGTTAGCAAAAGGATAAAAGCCACGGGGATTTTTCAGCTGAATTAAGTCGGTACTAAGTCAATAGTGGGTTACAAGCATAATATTTAAATCACCCCCATTGGTTTAAAACTCCTAAACTGTTAAATAATCTTTGTAAGTGTATTTTTTTATGCTTTTTTAAAAAAAAAAATATTATAATTCATAGCCTAGTGATATTTCTATACATTTACCCTCATGAGAAATCTCAATGGATATACGTGATAGACAAAATTAGCCGGTTAATTCCGAATAGTTCCATCCATCCATCCATCCATCCATCTTCTACCGCTTAATCCTTCTTCAGGGTCACGGGGAACCTGGAGTCTATCCCAGGGAGCATGGGGCACAAGGCGGGGTACACCCTGGACAGGGTGTCAGTCCATCACAGGGCACAATCACACACACACTCACACACACATGTTCATACACTACGGACACTTTAGACACGCCCATCAGCCTACCATGCATGCATATTTCATATATCACTGTATATATTGTGTAAAATACTTGTTTGTGTGGATTCGGTTGCTGGTTGTGGTTTGGGAGTTTCCCATTGTTTTTGATGAGGCTTTGTAATGGCTACCCGGCCCAGTTCCTGGAGCTCTATCTTCCTGCGGAGTTTAATTTCAGCTGTAATCCAACACACCTGATCCATAAAATCAAGGCCTTCAGGACTACATTAAACAAAAATCAGATCCAGGGAGTTTTGAAGCTAAACTTTAGACCATGGCACATCTCCAGGAATGGAATTGGGCATGCCTTGGTTATATGATTATCACGATGAGGAATACCTAAAACCACAACAGAAAAATGAGCGCACACTCTCTCTCTCTCTCTCTCTCTCTCTCTGTATGTGTGTGTGTGTGCTTGTGTGTGTGTGCCTGCATGCATAAAGAATTGAATTCTCAATCTATTTGCTTTTAAGTGCTTAGAGCAAGGCATGAAGAATGAAAAAGCTGTGAAATAAATGGAAGTGAAATAGAGAAAAGGAAAGCTAGGATGATTTTAACTCTCAGAGACCTGGATTCTGGACTACATTATTGTTTGCACATCTAAAAAAAAGAAGGGCCAAATGATTATAAGTTGATTAAAAATGACATGAAGTAACATTTTTTTTTAAAAAAGTATGAATTTACTACAAAAGCAGCACCACTATGTGTCTGTGTGCGAAAAATATATATATATATATTTTTTAAATCCTATGATCGTAATCACTGTAATGTGGCATGATGATGTAGCGGGGAGTGTTGCTACCTCACCACCCCCAGGGTCTCTGGCTTGATCCTGAGCTCAGGTTACTGCCTGTATGCAGTTTTGCAAGTTCTCCTGCATCTGTGTGGGTTTCTCCACGCTCTCCGGTTTCCTCCCACCTCCTAAAAACCTGCTGGTAGGTGAATCGGCTACGCTAAATTGCCTCTAGATATGAACGATTGTGTGCATGGTGTTTTGTGATTGACTGGCTTCCCATCAAGGCTGCATTCCGGTCTCACACAAAGTGTTCCTGGGATCTACCGCAGCCCTGTCCAAGACGAATCGCTTACTGAAGAATGAACGCGAATTAATATTAGCGGTCTACACAAAATGAAAGAAACGGCAGTCCCTCAGAGGAAAGCCATTAGACTGGGAAAGACAAGTATTAATTAGGAGGTCGTAACATGTTTGCTAAAGTTTTAGATGTATAAATAAAATGAACACATCCTGGTCCTTTTCTCATAATCATTCATAATCATGATTATCAAGGTGCACTGTGATAAAATAGTGTTATTACAGTTCAGCTGATGAAGTAGCCTCGGGCCATTCCTGGACAAATGAGGGAAAAACTGTTCAACTCCAAAAGTGGAAAACCTGTTCTTAATCCACGAGAGACTGCAGTACAACAGCACACCGCTGACACATGAGCTCATAGGGCAGAATGTGTACATGAAGACTGGCATGTGTTGAAGGGCACGTTATCACTTCTTTGTTTTGTTTTGTTTTTTTACTTGTAGGTGAAAAGTTGAGCTCGTGTACAGGTGAAAGTCTGGTCTGCGTAAGTGTCTGAGTCATAAAGACCAAAGATGCATCATCAGCTTCAGATAAGAAACGGCATTTGGTCGTTCTCTCCTATTAAACTGCTCTTATCACACTGCTGGAGTTATGCACACACGCATATACACCCTGAAGTGCGTTTAATGATGCACGTACACAATCTGACTCGCTGAAATTATGCTTCCAATATGGCAGACTGAAATATTTGCCGTCTCAGAAGTAAAGAAAAAAAATAATAAAATCAATCAGCAGGCACTAACTACAATTGTTATTATTTTACGGATACATAAAGGATACAGTGTATAATAATATGCAGACAGTATTGTTTATTTAATATAGAACCAGTTATATATTTGTGAGTTACGGTTCAGGTCGTAAGTTTAAATACGCCTCGCGGAATCTGCAAAATGTTAATGATTTTTAAAAAATTATAATAAGAATAAAAGGGATAATATTAAAAAATGACTTTTGGATTATTTATTTACATAAATGAACCAGTTCAAAAGTTTACATACGCTTAATTCTTAACTCTGTGTGTCGTTACACGGATGATCCACGACTGTTTGTATGTTTGGTGATAACTGTTCATGAGTCCGTTGTTTGTCCTGAGCGGTTAAACTGCCCACTGTTCTTCTGTTCTGCACATTCTTTACTTTTCCAGGATCTTCTGCATATTTGGCCCCTTTCCAACAGCGACTATATGATGTTCAGAACCATGTTTTCACACCGAGGACAACTGAGGGACCCGTACACGACTATTACATAAGGTGTGAACATTCACGGAAGATTCAGGGGCGTGTAAACTTCTAAGCAGGATGATTGGTATATTATTATTATTTTGTCTCTTGGAAAACATGTTGCTTATCTTATTTAGCTTCTTGAAGAGCAGTACTAAATGACCTTTAATGACCTTGTTGATCATCCAGGTAACAACGCACAGTATTAAGAATCGAGCGTATGTAAACTTTTGAACTGGTTCAGTCGTGTAAATTCAGAGACAAGAGTATTTGTTTGAACAAAATCCAGTATTAATTTAGTAGCAAGAGCACCGATAAGACCCACACACATGTTTCTGTTCCTGCTGATTTGTCATCAAACAGGGGCTACTATTCCCTAATGTGACCCAGCTGTGCGTAAGTTGTCACAGCAATCCAGACTGCCAGGAGCCTGAATTCGAGTCGGACTTAATTAATATCCAGCACTGTCTGCCCTGAACCTCAACCCTGCTCCTCCAATCCCTCTCGCTCCCGCTGTTTATTCTCTTTGCACAGCTAAATAACGAACGTGAGAATGAGTGGAGGAGGTCTTAATGTTTAAATTAGGCAGCGAGCTCGAAAACCTTTCACGCCCCTGCTGTGAAAACACATTCTTGTGTTAACCGATATGTATAAGTGCAGCAAAAATCCAACCATAATCGCAACCTTAAACATTAAGGGAAAAGGAAATCATTTAGCTCTTGTACAAGTTTTGGAACGAAACCTACAATTTGCATGTGTAAAAAAAAATTAAAATAAAAAAAATAAATAAAGTTTCTTCGTCATGCGGTCCAACAGCGTGTTCTCACAACATCAGAATGTTCAGGTTGTCCAGTCTGAACAATGAGAAATTCAGAGATGGGAGCCTTGTTATTACTGTATATTGTCACGATGGGAAGGAGAGTAAAGTACATCCAGCATGTTTCATGGTTTAGTGAATATGATGAGATTGTGCTGCTTGGGTTGTATTCAGAGTCGAGTTAAGTGCGTGCAGTGAGGATAAACGCCGCATTCGATTTTCCCCGACAGATACTTGTACATACAGCACAACTCGTTTAAAAGTAAGAAGTGCTTACTTGTGTGTCTCTCTTCAGCTCCAATTGGCTATTTATATTCTTATTTTTACTTTAGTTCTTGGGTTTTATAATTTTTTATATAACCAGCGACAGCTATTGAGTAGCCATGAGCCGGGGGGGCGGGGGGGAATTTATTTATTTATTTTATTTTTTAAATTTTTTAATTAATTAATTAATTTATTTATTATTATTATTATTATTATTACATTATCATTATTATTATTATTATTATTATTATTATTATTATTATTTCTCAATGAAATATTTGGGGAAGGGAGGGGAGAAAAGGTAAATGAATCACATGAATATGAATCACATGAAAATGAATTACATGTAAATGAATCACATGCATGAATATGAATCACATGAAAATGAATCATATGTAAATGAATCACATGAAAATGAATTACATGGAAATGAATCAAATGCATGAATATGAATCACATGAAAATGAATCATATGTAAATGAAGTACATGTAAATGAATCACATGCATGAATATGAATCACATGAAAATGAATCATATGTAAATGAATTACATGTAAATGAATCACATGCATGAATATGAATCACATGCATGAATATGAATCACATGAAAATTAATTACATGTAAATGAATCACATGCATGAATATGAATCACATGAAAATGAATCATATGTAAATGAATCACATGAAAATTAATTACATGTAAATGAATCACATGCATGAATATGAATCACATGAAAATGAATCACATGAAAATGAATAAATAAATGCTTAAAAAAAAGAAAGAAAAAAAAAAAGAAGAAGTGCTACTTTCTTTCCTGTTGATGCTATGAGCAGCCATGTTGATTTGACGTCACTTGCTGAACTCATGATTGACGATAGTTTCCAAGTAGGAATTCTGAGTTGAGCTGGAACGGAGTTGAGTTTTCCGCATCAGTAGAGAAATTGTGCACTTGGATATTCAGACATCAGATGTAACCCTTGGGATGTAACCCATTTCCTTTTTCTAGCGGCTTTAGCGAGGAGCAGTATTAAGATCTGTGCGCTCTCTGGCAGTTTTATGTAACTACAATCCCAAGATATCCATCCATCCATTCATCTTCTACCGCTTACTCCTTTCCAGGGTCACGGGGAACCTTGAGCCTATCTCAGGGAGCATCGGGCACAAGGCGGGGTACACCCTGGACAGGGTGCCAGTCCATCGCAGGACACAATCACATACACACTCACACACCCATGTACACTTTAGACACGCCAATCAGCCTACCATGCATGTCTTTGGACTGGGGGAGGAAACCGGAGTATGTAATACAATATGTCAAATTGAAATATACGTCAAACTTCAGGATGTAAATATGGAATGAGACCAGGATTAAATATGATGCTATGTATTATCCCTTTTTTTCCCCCATGGAGGACCACGTAGGACGAACCAAATTATTTATTTATAGATAAAGTTATGAGTGATACTTACAGTGAGCACAGCAGATGAGTGCTTGGTCAGCTTATCCTTCAGTTATCATGTTATTAATGTAATGAAGGTTAAGACGGATACAAGTGCAGACAAGAGTTTTTTTTAGAGAGAGAAAGGCAGACAAATCCAAAACAGGAGACAATGGCAAGGTCAAGAATCAGGCAACGGGTCAGGCGATTAGCAAGCAGGTATAAACTGAGCAAGGCTAGGTTCAAGAAGGAGGAACAAGGTCAAAGAACATGAATGTAAACAAGGAACAGGGTATAAACGCTTGGTACGGCGATAACACTCAATACTTCGTAAAACCATTGTGTCTCTTTATACCGTGGTTGTACGTGCTGTGAATTTGATGTAGGTGTGCGTGATTAGAATGAAGGTAAGGGTTCTAGGAATTGCATTCCATGGCGGCCATGTTTGTAGGCCGCAGTGCAGGATGGGAAATGTCGACACTAGTCCTTTGTCATGTTATATTTACAGGAGAGCGCAATTAATTAACAGAAGCATTGGGATTATTTTATTCATTCGACAAATCAAAATAGTGAATGGAAAGTGCGATTTTAAAATACCTTCTATCCAGTACACGCATTGCAATGTCATTACCTTGATTTAGTATCTTATGGATGCATTCTGTTCTATTTAATAGAACTGAATTGATTTGAATTGAATCGGACATTGAAGCATATAATACGATGTGCTGGATCTTTAATAAACTGCGAGTCAAATTGTTCAATTACACCAAATGGTCTTCATTATTGTGATATTTCTTTTCTGTTGTAAACTTTTATGTTACATGATATTACTTTTGACTGCAATGGGAAACGCGCTGTCCTTGTTCGTTCCGCATTTTCTATCCTCTGAATTTTTTATTTGTGTGTTTAACGGAAAATATTTGTGTTTATAACTCAAACTACTGAAGATTGCAGAATAAGACTAGCCGCTTACCAATCAGAGATTATGATACCATAGATGATCACGTCATGAATGAATGAGGCATAGTAACCCGCTGGCCTACATTTATTCCATAATATGCGGAGTTCAAATGTCCATATGCTGCTCCGCTCAGACACACACACAGACACACACACAGACACACACACAGAGAATTGGGCACTGCAGACAGACTGACCCTCAGCTCAGGGTGCTATAAGGTTTCACCCTGATCAAAGCAGACTAAACTCAGACAACCCCTCTCAAGGAGCAGACAGACAAATCAGTCGAATGGGGGATGATGCCCCCTGGGTGACATATCCTCCTGTCCTAATTTTTTTATTTCATTATTTTTACTGACCAAATGTTAGCGCCAAACCTATTTTCAACCTATTTAATTAGTGTCTGTGCTCTGGCTACATTTTTCATTAGATTTGGATAACTGCATTTCCTTTTGTGAACATTTTGTGAGCTAATAACGTCGGGCCTCGGATAGCAGTGATCTGCAGCAGTGATCTGTTTAGGCTTTTCGTATATGAGCCACAGACCCCTTCGAAACTATTGAAACGGCAAGGCCAATTCATTTGTTTGTGTTATACACAAAAAAGCATTTGGGTTTGAGATCTAAAAACAAAAAGAAAAAGAAAAAAAGAAAAAACAACAACCTTAGAACCTAGAAATTGGGTGATCTGTTCAAGAGTGGTACATATCTACATACTGTAGAAATAACAAGCTGAAATTCTAAACTTTCTTTTCATATTCAACTTTTGATATCAAACCTACATGTCTTTAATCTACAGCAAAAACAATTCAATTGGCCTTGCTGTTCCAATAGTTTTGAAGGGGAGTGTAGTACAAAATAATATGATAACGGTGGATTTGTCCAGAGAAAATATATATGTATATATATATATATATATATATATATATAAAAACGTATAAAAGTTATACGATATAAAAGTTTTCGTCCCTTCTTGATTTTCTGCATTTCTCCACATTCGGCACAATGAATGGTCTCAAAATGTTTGACATTGAAAATATATGCAAACATTTTTTAAACATATATTTTTCAATGATTTAACCATTAACACAGATAATAACCCCAAATAAATCATATTTTGTACGTCATCTATGACGTACAAAAATATTATGCATTTGGTTTACGTAATTTTTTTTTTTAATTTTTAATATTAGCCACAATGTATTCTTTAAAAAGTCTGAGATCGCGAACACTGGAAACTTCCTTGAGGTCGCCTAAATTTAATAACGATCGCATTATGTAAGCTACATTAAAAGAATATTTTCTTATTTATGATGTACACAAAACAAGCAAGGCGTCCTTGAAAGCAACTGCTCAAATATGGAAACGTGCTAGGGGAAGCTATTCATTAAGAAGTTAATCAAAGAGATTTATTTAAATTGAAATTGTTCTTCGTTAATGCGTTTACAACAGTATGAACCCCTTTCATGAGGAATTATTACTTCAGCACTGCCATCACCTGGGATTAAGGAGGGATTAAAAAACTGTTTTACATCTAGGTTGTTGATCATGTTTCATGTCTTCGTGTCCTGTTGCTGTACATGTAGTTGACATGCCATGCTTTTTTATCCCGTTCTGTCTCTCTCTCTCTCTATTCTGGGACAAGCCTAATTACAGTCTTCCCATGTGTGGTTAGACTATGAGGCCCAGAGATGTATGAAGGGCTCTCTCTCTCTCTCTCTCTCTCTCTCTCCTCTCACACACACACACACACACACATTACATCACTTTCTTATTTCATTTTACTTCCTCTTTCGCGTTTCACCTCTTGCGGTTAAAACTGTCCAGTCAATCTACTCACTCTCTTCCTCTCTTGAAATCAGCACACCAATTAATCATAAATTATAAACCTTAAGAACAGAAATCTCTCTCTCTCTCTCTCTTCTCTCTCTCTCTCTCTCTCTATACACACACAGCACATAAAGCTTGTTTCTCATCTGCTTCTAGGCTCAAACAAATTTGACATCATTTGGTACTGGGAATCCAGTTACCTCCATCCCCCCATCTCCCTCCCCCTCTTTTTCTCCCCTGCTGTTTATTCACTGCATGTAGCGAAGTAATGAGCTCTCTCATTACTCGACAGCTGTGTGGTTCCAATCTATAATTTTCTCCCCCCGACTGAATCATCCAGACAGCAGGTACTTGCTGGTTTCTGAACAGAGTTGACCCAGTGACCCAGTGACTTCTCATATTGATCACACCCTCACATGCACTGAACATCGTACTCGGGTCATCCAGACCAATAAATAATGCATGAACACAAACAGACATATTTGTTCTATATAGTTCAGTGAGAGCAAGACCTGTTTCTAGGACTACTATGTGTGTGTGTGTGTGTGTGTTTAAGTGTTTGACTGTTCAGTATGCACGCTAGGACTATGCAGGAATTAAATCCAGACTCAAAAGCAATTTGATGAGCTTGTATTTTGGCACGAGTGCATGTAGAGTGAACTGTGCCTTGGTACAGCCAGGCTGTGGTCATTTGGGTTGTGTGTGTGTGTAAGTATGCGTTAGTGTGTTGTGTCATTTGGGAAGCAGCCATGTCTGGGTCATAGTGTATTTTTGGGTAGGACGGGTTTGGATCACTAGACTGGATTGGACGTGAGTGGCGTGTGTCTGTCTGTGTGTTGATGTGTATGAATGTGTAGTTTTTAAATAGCAGGATGATGGCAAAAGTAGCCTCCTTCTCTCCATTAAAAAGAATATACATTAATATATACATAAATATATATATATATATATATATATATATATATATATATATATATATATATATATATATATATATTTGTGTTATGCACATAGGTTGTTATGAATTTTATCTATACTTAGATGAATTTTACTATTGCTATACATACACATTTATACATGTAACACAAATAGTACAGAAATGGCAACCCATTCATGGAGTCAGACAAATACTGTAAAAGGGTATCCTGCCTCAGTAACTGGGCAAGGAAGGACGATCAGTCGTAAACTAAATGGTTACATTATTTCCACAATGTTTAATTCATACTTCAAATCGTTTCTAATCATTGCCTTTGAAAATGGTCATCGAGCGACTCCAAAACATGACGCTAAATACGTTAGTGGTGGTTGGTATACAGATGACACATCAGAAACTAGTCAGTTTATAGAAATGCTCAAATAATGTTTATATGAGGCAAATAGGGTTCCGCCTGAACTGTGCGCTTAGTTTTCAGTTCAGCGGAATCAAGCCTGATTGTGTTCAAACAGCTCAATCGACTTATGAAGTACATTTGATAAATTGTTTGATTGATGGCAAATGGGTGACGTGAGTGCTACTGTACGTTGTTCCTTAAACAGGTTAGGAAACTACTTGTTAGTGGTTCGCACCTTTGCCTCACACCTTCGGGGTTGGGGGTACAAATCCCGCCTCTGACCTGCCCTGTATATGCATGTTCGCCCAGTGCTTTGAGGATTTCCTCCAGGTACTCTGGTTTCCTCCAAGGACATGCATTGTAGGCTGACTGGCATTTCCAAACTGTCCATAGTGTGGGAATGGGTGTAAGAATGTGTGAGTGATTTTGCCCTGTGATGGGTTGGCACCCCATCCAGGGTGTCTCCTGCCTTATGCCCCTAGCTCTCTAGGATAGGCTCTAGGGTCACTGTGTAGGATAAGTGGTATGGAAACAGCGTGTCTTTGGACTGGGGGAGAAAACAGGAGTACCCGGAGGAAACCCTCAAATCATGGGGAGAACATGCAAGGTAGAGGTGGGTATTCAAGTCCCAACACCGGAGGTTGCTAACCACTCAGCCAACCCACTCAATCCCCCTCCCCCAAAATCCGTGCCTCACTGATTATACTTTTTCATATATTTAAGAATGGGGTGTTGTATTTTTCACCCTTCGTAGTTATATTTAATGCTCAGGTTGCGATGGACTTCTTAAAAACAATCAAAACTGTACTGCTAGTTTTGCGAAAGTTGATTGAGTTTTCGAAATAAAACGAACACTCACACCAATGCATAATTCACACTGTTGCACCAAACATGCAGTACAAAAATAATAATGAACTTCCTCCCATTAACTACCGAGCAATATTCAGAAGAACAAATTGAACCTCGCAGCATGCACAAATGCGTCCTGCTACACGACTGACACTCAAGTCGAAGGCAACCTGGCATGAGCAATAGTTTCAATCTTTCTTCTAAACCTGTAATTGCTCCCTCATTTCCTTTGTGTGTGTGTGCGCGTGTGCTAACATAGCTGCGGTATGGACGTGTAGACATGTTAATCCTTTCTAACCTTAATGAGCGTTATTCCCCCTCAAGCAAAAGGTCAGTCTGTGTGCCTTTCTGTAATCCACCAAATTACACACACTGCACTCTTGACCTCATGCACACGTATGCACACACTACTTCTAACTTCGTAAAAGGCAAAGAGTGAGCTCGCCTGCTTCCAATCTTTGAGCTTGAGCTTTGACCTGTGCGTAATATAAAGCTAATCTGTGAATGACCTTGACGAAGAGAACCTCAGGCAACAAGGGACCAGTAACACATTTGTTTGATTTGATTTGATTTATGAGACAAAAAAAAAAGTAGTGAAATACACGCATTTGTCAAGGACAGAACAATAGAGTTAAAAACTTTTTTCCATTGCGGTCCTTGATGTAAAGAACAAACTTCGCTCCTAGTAACAGGTTACTTTGGCATTGCGTATTAAATTGCAAAGGTACAATATGTTTCCACATTTGCAAAATACAAATTCATCACTAAAACAACTTACCTAATAACCAACTTTCGAACTAAAACTAACCATATTTGAAATCCTTTTAATATCCAGAGGCAACTTAGTCTACACTTGAGCCCCTGAGTATTCGAAAGACCTACGACTATACACAGTTTTAAAACGATATCATGTAATATCCACGAGACTTTGTCTAGTATTATAAAAATGTCTTTCATGAAATATGTATTTCTTTTATTAGTTATTAGTTTCAAATATGCTTTCTGTAGGTAACCAATCAAGATGTCTAAAATGGGATACATCAACATGTGTAAAACTCCTAAAACCTAAAACCAACCGTATCAATTTATTTAGAGATTTCTGTAACTTATCCAACCGTACAAGAGACAGATCAGACATCCATGAAATGCATGCGTACTCAAAATGACATGGCTCTAAACATGATTCAAGTCATTTTCAATTGTGTTTATCCACAAATCTAGCAAGAACATTAACCTTAAGTTTTCATAGCTATGCTAGCACCACTTACATCATTGTCAAGGATACATCCAAGATAATTAACAGTAGTTCTGCTCGATATTACACAACCCCCTAGCTTGATAGACATGTTAGGAACCTTATTCAGTTTACTTTTTGACACAAATAAATATGGATTCCGTCTTACCTAAATGCAATAAGAGTGTATTTTCAGAGAGCCAGTCTCTTACCTTACATAGCTCCTCACCTAATATCACTTCTTTTTTGCTGAGAATCCTTGTCTGAAACTAGTAAGGCAGAATTAGGTATAGGCGGAATAAAAGGGGGCCTAAGACACTTACCTGAGGAACGCCATTATTTATAAGAGTTTCCTCAGAGAAAATCGCATCAAGTTTCCATGCTTTGAACTCTCGCAGTTAAATAAGAGTTCACCATAAATAAAATAAATAAATTAAATAAAATAAAAAAATAAAAAAACATGACAAAGTGTCATAAACATGACACTTCATTTATCTAACAGTATTGCATGCTTTACAATGTCAAAAGCTTTTTGGAGAGTCACGAGTACCATTCCACACATTTTACCTCAATCAATCTGCTTCCTTATAAAATCTGTTAAACAAAGTAAAGACGTATCAAATAAGATCTTCTAAAACCTGATTGAAAATCATAACTGAAATCATTCTCACATATATTCTGATACATCTTTTGTACACAATCTTTTCTAAAAAAAAAAATAATAATAAAAAAGAAAAAGAAAAATTGAAGCCACACTAAGATTGGAGACCGGACAATAATCTCCAGGATCATATCTATTTCCTTTTATTAGCTATCTTCATGTCAGATGGGACGATACCCTTTTCTAAAAAAAGATTCACAACAAATGTAACAGTTGGAGCTATAATATCTGCAGCATCTCTTAAAAATCCAGCTGGAATTCCATCAATCCCAGTTAACTTGGACACTTTTGAACTTTTTAACATAATAGAAATTTAATCTACGGTCACTTTAGTAAAATAGAAAATCTCTTGACAAAATCAATTCCATGCATTCCTTTAGATAAAGTGAGCTTATCCACTACACAGTAAAATCCCTAGTCTTCAATTAACACCCAGAGTGTTCATTTATGTCCAGTGGACTAATATGAACACTGTAGGGTGTAAATGCAACATTCTGGGTGTTACATCAGCACTGGATTTTGCTTGTGATTAAAAAAAAAATCAATTAAATTTATTAAGAACTCTACTTATGTCAAATTCTATCTCCACATCAATATCTAACCCTACTTTTGATACAGTAAACTTTGATTTATCAATTGATAGAAACCTGTTCAGCACCTTCCACAAAAATTTTGGATCTTCCTTATTTACTTGAATTTGTTCATTTCTAAAAGAATATTTTTGCCTCCTTTATAGACTTCTGACCTAAATTTCGAAGTGCTTTAAATGTTTCCCAATCGTCTGGTTTCTCAGTTCTCCAATGAGTCAAAAGAGCCTTATCGCTGCTTTTTAATAATTCAATTATTTCCTGACTCATCCAAGTGTGATTCCTGATTCTTTCAAATGTGTCCAAGCATCATCAACTAATGATTTATTACAAATGTCATTCCGTTGAACTCTCTTAAGTTGATCTTTAAGTACTCCAATGCTATATTTTTAACGATCTAGACCCTACTGTTTTATGATTACTACATTTTAAGTTACTTCATTTCCTCGTACAGAAGATAATACAGTGATCGATAATGCCATATTCGATTATTCCTTTCTGAAAAAATTGACATTACACCATTAGAAACCAGAATGAGGTCTATGGTACTTTTCCCGCCTTCCCAATGTGTTGTAGATTTGTATATAATTTAGGTGAAATGAAATATCTTACATAGTAACGGCAAAGCATTATAATCATCCCCCATTCTTTTATGTATATCCGTATTAAAATCCCCCAAAATAATACATTCTTTAGTCAGAGCATTATAATTATTCAAAACAAACTCAAGTCCCTCGTAAAAATCTTTGGTGGAACTCATGGTCAACATGGTAATATCTAACACATTAAAATTAAAGTCTCTCCAACCGCTGAGCCCTGACAGCTCAAGAACAAGTCTCTCCAAATGCTGACAGTCCTCAACGCGTTCCCAAACCACTCCCTGGATAGTTGGCCATACTAAACTCCCCTCTCCAAACTGGACCCCGTAGCCAGCACACCGTCATCTGTGCAAAAGTATGTTATTAGACATACTGGTAAAATCTGGCTCCAGATCTCTACTTGACGCTTGTACCAGCAATAGTTCATTCAGCCAAAACTCAACCTTTGTTCAAATCAGGACAAATTACCCCTTTAGGACCTGGATATGGGTGATCATAATGAATTTCCCAGTGTTGGAATGGTGTTTTTTAGATAGATTGCCTGGACGAATGCAGATGGAAATGGGAAAAAAAATAATGCTCTGTCCAACATTCTTCAGATAAAAAATTAAGACATCACCAAAATCACAATGCCAAAGGCACCTGCTGCCATTCTATTGGAAGTTCCAGGAGCATTGTTGTTGTTGTTTTTTTGTCTTACCTTGCTTTTCAGTTCACTTCATGTCCTGTATTTAATAATGTTATTGTTTCAGGTGTACGAGAAAAAGTGGAGGAACAACCAGATAATCAGGATGAAGAACAACAGCACGGATGAACTGATGAAAGGCAAACTGGCTTCAGAATTAAAACAAGTCCAGTCATCTCTCCCTTGGTAGTCTGTAAATCTGTAAGTCTTGAGGGCAGTGGTGGTTTTGCAGATTAAGGTTCTTTGCTAGCGAGTATAAGGTTGTAAATTGAAATTCTAGAAAAGCCAAGGATGACAGTAATAATGATAAAGCCTTAAACAAGATTAAGTTGACAGGCTACTTATGCTATAGGGTACTATCTAGTGATTTTTTAGAAAAACTCCATAACAGGAAGTTGAAAGTCGACAGCATACAATCATCCAGCACACAGTCTAGCAGGACATTTTGAGCAGTTTTAGACATACCTTTGTTCAACTGTGTTTGACACAGCAGGTGTGTTTCCTGTCAAGGTGACAGAGTAGAACTAATATCATTTACCAGGAGTGCCAGATTTCAGCAAAAATTTCCAGTCCAACTACATCTTAAAACACACGACAAAAGAACTGAAACTAGTCCAAGAATTTTGGGCATTGCAAAAGAGGAAGAAATATTTTTCTTCTTTTTTCAGCGTTTGCATGGGGAAACAAGGACACTGTGGTACACACACATTTATTTCTAAGGTATGGACACGTCATAATCCACCTTTTTCAAAATTACGGCAGATTTTCCACAAGTTTGGGCCAAGTCCTCTTCGATTCACATGCGTCAAACACGAGTACAGCTAAAAGGTCTCATTTACCAACAAACGTCACCGTGAAAGCGGGTGCAAAACAATTTTGTGCAACTGCAGTTTCGTCAGTACAAGCAAAAATAAATAAATAAACTCGCAGCAAAATCAAGCATTTTTGGCTGCAATTATCACATAGAAACGGTGAAATCCTGTACAGAAAATGTTCATAGAATGAGCATAGGGCAGCATGAGTCCTGTCCCTGTGGGCCTCTATTAATGCTTGTTGCAGTTCCCATTTTTTACCACTAGGTGCAATAATAACTCTATGGCGCTAAATGAGTGTGCTTCCCCACAATTTCACAAGGTCTAGAAAGGTGGGGAAATCATTGTCGAATGAATTTTCGATCTGTCAAATAGCAGCAGCAATTTTTTAAAAGCAACGGTCACTCAAAAGAAGCCATTAGTCTTTCAGTGGAATATAAAATCTATGGAGATGAGGTGAATGAGGACATTTGCCCTACTTGTCCCCTATGGACAAGCCACCACTGGCTTTAAGCCTTTAACTATATGCCTGTGTTGTTGTTGTTTTTTTGGTTTGTTTTGGGGTTTGTTTGTTGTTGTTTTTTTTTTTTTTTTGGGGGGGGGGGGTCCCTCACTTCAAGGTCAAAGATGCATACTAAAGGTACAAAAGAAAAGGGTAGAGTACACTCTTTGTACAGTTTAGCCCTTTTCCCCCTTCTGAGCATAGCTTGTCTTACAAGTTATGGAATCTATCCAAAGCAACTCCATCACAAACTCTTCATGCTCGCACTAATAGGTCTAAGAGTAAGATCAAGATAATAATACAATATCTGTGTTCATTTAAACGCTCGGTGAAGAGGTAGCGCGAGGTTTTCAGCCTTCATGTATACTCTGAATAAACATGCAGGGAGGCTTATGACAAAATAACAAAATGCCTTAATCATATTTGCCAGCTATTATGAGACATTCAGTAGGCGCCAAATATGATGAAGGTATTTTGTCACACGTTGTGAAATGAGTAAGTAGGGATTTGTCTAATGATTTAATGATTCAAGATTCAATTCTTTATTTGTGTTGAAAATGGTTTTGTTGAGCCTGTTGAGATGTCTGAGACCGTGCTAGGGAACGTGAGGATCAGCTAGAATTAAACTAATCGCCTAACCTTTTATCACTGTTTACACTATTATCTCATTATTCTCTCGATACTACATTTAAATGCCTTCTTTTTTTCTTTCTTTTTTTTTTTGTTTTTTGTTTTTTTTTACCTGTAAGCATTGTTACTGGGAAGAATTTGGGCACAAATAAACTTACGTAAGACGGATTTTTGGGTTTTAGTGTCGTTAAAGATTGCACCTGGTGCACAGTGCCATCCATGTGACCTTTAAATGTAGTTACTAATATCACGCGTGTCGAATATTGTGACATTTCACCGATTCGGTAAATCTAAGTGATTACGGACTCGACGGAGAACAGAGGAAGGCATGTTATTGACTTAACATAATCCAGAAAGCACATGTTGCTTTACACAGTTATATATTCTGTCATGTCGTGTTCTTAGATGTGATCTTTTCTCCTACGTGTATTGCATACGCACAGCTCACATGCAGTACGCTCTGGTCCTTTCTGGAGTGATCCTGACTATGTCTCACTCCCTCTGAGGTCTACACCCACTGCCCTTCCGTATTTTGTAGGGGTTGAACGGAAAGGCCGTTGAGAGTGCACGTAAACATCATTATCAGAGTCAGAGCTGGTGTTTTGATGTTGCAAAATCGATGGCACTTATGTAAACAAGGACAAGTACCATTATTCGATAATGAAGACAAACTAAGTAACAATCACCTCCCCCGTGGTGCCGCCAGGTTCATTTTTACGGGCCTGAATCTGAGCAAATACAAATGCACAAGCTCCGGGCGGTTTTCTAATGTAGCAATAAAAACGGTTTATTGATTTACGTTAGCTATCTTATTCCTCTGAGTTCTCACTCACTGGTTTCCTGTAACTGCTTTATCCTGGTCAGTGGAACCCAGAGCCTATACTGTGAACACTGGATGTGAAGTGAGAATAAACCCCTAGGATGAGATGTCAGCCCACTGCAGGGCAGCATGCACACACACACACACACACACACACACACACCATGGTTTTGAGAGGTGGGAGGAAACAGAAGAAGTTGGAGGAAAAGCACACAGACACGAGGAAAACATGCTCAGAATCAGAAACAAAAAGAACACGATGGCTGAGTGGTTAGCACGTTTTCCTCGCACCTCCAGGGTTGACGTTTCGAACCGTGCCTCCATCCTGTGTGCTCAGAGTTTGCATGTTCTCCCTGTGCTTCAGGGGCTTCCTCCAAATACTCCGGTTTCCTTCCCCAGTCCAAAGACATGTTTTGTAAGCTGATTGGCATTTCTATATTCTCTGTAGCGTGTATGTGTGTGTGATTTTGCCCTGCAATGGATTGACATCCTGTCCAGGGTGTCCCCTACCTTGGGCCCCAAGTCCCCTCGGATAGTCTCCAGGCTCCCTGTTAAGCAGTATGGCGGATAAATGGATAGGTATGCTTTCCAACTGCTACAGCTAATCTGTAGGTCTGTTCATAGTATTTACACTGCCACTGGTCAATAATTACCAATTAGGGTCTTCAATAATGACCATTTTTAAGGCTTTTTTAAAGTAAACACCCTTCATCACGTGTGCTAAGCAGGCGTGCTACCTGTAGCAGAGCATTACTGGGTGCTATCGAAGCCTTAGAATACAGTCATAGTACTCATAAAACAATAACATAACCTGAATGGCTGTTCAATACAGTTCCACAATCTCTGAACATTTTCTGAGTATTCGTCTTTACCGCTTTGCCTTTAGTGAGTACATATTTTATCCTGCTCCACTATTCCACCGCTCGGTGTAATAATTCATCTTAATGGACTCAAGCAATGCATTATCAAGTGCCAGAATGCAGCCCGGAGAACATTAGCAACCATAGCAACACATTGAACATTATTTCTGCCAACTCAAACTGCTTAAAGTCTCCCTGAATGTATAATCTTAAACCATTAACAATAATCTGTGCAGAAAAGTGCTTTGCTTAATGTTCCCCCCTCCCCCCCTTTTCCCCCCGAAACAATAATACTAATAACACAGCGCTACAGCTTTACCTTCATAAAGAAAAATCCAGGATCTTTGATGAATATACAATTGGCTAACAACCCCCTATGCCCAATAGCCAGACAGCTAGTTAACTGCTAGTAAACAAGCTTAGCCTCAGGGAGACATAAATGAGTCTTGATTCGCATTGTCATTTTCTCAGTGATTTTACTTAATAGTAGCCAAACATGTCCACGGGTGGGAAAAGTACAAAGAAACTGTACTTAAGTAAAAGTCTGGCTACTGTGTCAAAACCTTATTCAATTAAGAGTAGGAGGCAAACATTTTAAAGTCAGAAAGTATCTGGGTGGGTTTCTCAAATTTAAGGGAAAAAAAGTCAAGATTTTTAACTGATGAAAAGAGCTGACCACAACTTCCTCATGACTAGCTATCTCACTAAGCAATCATTCATGAGGAAAATATTCTGCTCAGACAAACCTGGAATTTGGCTTGCTGGTTAGTTAATGTTTAATAACCCATTTGGAATGAATCCGAAAGTACGTTGGCAATGAAAACAAAACGGAAATAGCTAGCTAATTTGAAAAGCTAATTTACAACGTCAGTTACAGCACTTAACTAGCTAATACGCTAAAGGTTAACTTAACCCGTTACGGCATGGTGTTGCCTTATGGCAACAATTACATTTTCTCCAATTTTCGGATTGGCAATTATAAAAATAAAAAAAAATTGGTCCTTTAGTCTTGTCATAAAATAAATAAATAAATAAATAAAACAGCCATGTCAGATGACTAGGAATTGCTGTTTACACTTCCTTTTCTGCATCACATGGCAGGATGAAGGACATCGTCAGAGGGCTCTCGAAATGTGATACATTTTTCAATATTTAAGCGAAACTACTTAAAAATTCGAACACTATATGAAATAAGTTAACATATTTTTGTTATTTAAACAAGTTTATATAGTTTGCGTATTTTGTTAAATGTTGCCATACGGCAACAACATGCGATAATGGAGCCGTGGTATGTTTTGAACCAAGCCTACATAGCAAAAAAAAAAAAAAAAAAGATACCAGGCTTCTCTAAATAGTATATTTACATTTATTTTCACATTCAAAGTAAGAAAAACTGTAGTAATTTCAGACATTTTGCAATAGCATCTTATGTTCTAACTTTTCATGTTTCAGGAGAAAAAAAATACTTCACCCAAAACATGTTTGGATCTAATTTTTCTTATGTATTTTGAGTGAGTAAATCCATGCATTTTTAATTTTTTTTTACAGCTTCAATTCCTTTCCAGAAGAACTTTTAAATGCTTACTAGGTTTTTTAAAAAAAGAAAACCCTGCAACATATAGTCTGGAAAATGCAGTAATTGGAATTGTAATCTAATGCATTTTGTGTTATTGCAAATTGTTAAGCCCCCCCACCCCACCCCACCCCACCCCGAACCCCTTTGTACTTTGTTTTTATGGCAAGTAATAAAAATCCATTTAAAAAAAAACACCAAACATTTATTATGTCAATGTGCATAAGTCAAGCAGTAGAGAGTTCTGCTTCTTTAACTTTAATGGCAATTGTTTTTTGTTTATTGTGTGGGTTTTTTTTTATTTTTTATTTTTTTTTTATGCAGGCAAATGAGACACCTCATCCATTATGACTAGAAAATTCCAGGGAAAGATAACATCTTACTAAACGAAAAACAAACCAAAACTAAAAAAAAAACAATTTAAATCACATGCCATTCAGACTTGAGTGAGAATACAAATATTACATTTCAAGAATACTTAATAAAGCACAGTCTTTTAAATCCCAGTAACAACGTACAATTACTCAGATATTTTCCACCTCTGTACATGTCACAATGCGTAGCTAAGACAGCTTAACTGGCTCGATAACATCTAGTAAACAACTATAAAAGAACATAGCTAAAAAGAATTTTGAAAAAATTGAAAGAATGAAATGCAAGTAGTTGAATTTGTAAGCTGCTGTAGCCTAGCCGATTTTATTCCACTGTAATACAATTTCTTCCTGTAGCAGATTGCATATATGCTGTTAAATAGGCACAGACTATATCATGGTTGGGTGGGTGTATGTGATTTCAGTTTTCACTCAGATGCTCTGCTTCCTGCTGCTTATTAATTTCATGTAGTCGCCTGTAAAATGGGAAGTTATCAGAAAATAATATCCTATAGTAATATTAAACTATATTAACATTGTAAGTTTTAATGAAACAGTGTGTGTGTGTGTGTTGGAAAACCAGAGGGAGAGCCCTTGATGCTCTTGTGTCAGTGTGAGACATCAAGTTCTTGTTAATTATGTTGTGCTTATGCAACATTTCACACACTCATCATCGCCAATCGCACAGGCTGTCCCGATCAGTCACGCACAAATCAACACAACACAGCATGACCAACAAATAACAAAATAACACATGATCGGGACTGACACACGACGAAATGGTACAATGCGACAGCGTGGAGGCTGTCATACACGCAGACGGATAAACACTGATCCGAGGACGGCAGGAACAAATGCGTGACCCTCCAACAGCACTTCCAAGAAACCCACCTTATTCACGAGACGTAGAAACGCAAAACAACTGCACAGCTGAACGAGACACACAAACACACACACACACACACACACACACCGGAAGAAGAGAGCAGAGAGAGAAGGAGGTGAAGAGGTGAAAGAGAGTGGGATGGCAGAGGAAGAGAGAAAGGAAAGACTGTGACCTGACCGCATTGTGGTCATGGCCTGGTCATTAACACACACACACACACACACACACACACACACACTAAGTGGTAAACGTGCTCTGCAGGAAACGTACACAACCACTCTAACACCATGTACTTATGTACTTACATACAAATAGACACACAATAAAAGTTGCATTTGTGATGTCACAGCAAACCAGCGACTAGTTTTCCCATCCTGCACGGCGGCCTACAAACATGGCCGCCATCGACTGCAATTCCCAGAACACTCACATCCCTTCTAACCACGCACACCTGCATTAAATTCCCAGCACTCACATCTACAGTATAAAGAGACTGCTTGAACACAACGACGTTGCGAAGTATTGAGTGTTATCACCGTACCAAGCGTTTGTACCCTGTTCCTTGTTTTGTTTCATGTTCATTGATCTCGCTTGTTGGTCCTCGTTCTCGATTCTTGCCTTGCCGAGTTTATGCCTGTTTGTTGATCGCCCGACCCGTTGCTCTTTTCTGGCAAGGCTGAAGGAATAGATTTACAATGAAACCCCTGGTTATTACCAAATACTACACATTGTTTGCATGTATGGGACAAAACATGAACCCAGAAGTAAAAAAAGAGTTCAATTATTACATGTGTCTGATGTGAGCACTTGTTGGAAGGCTATTTTATCAAACCTGACATGGCTCATACAAGTTCAAGCTCAAGTTCAAGTGGCTTTATTGTCATTTCAACCAGACACAGCTGGTAGAGTACACAGTGAAACGAAAGAACGATGCGAGTGTGTGTCGTGTGCGTTTACAGGTCACGTTCTTTCGTTCTCGTGTTACATGCTTGATGGAATGTGCGTATATCTGTGTCACATGTGTTCATGAGCAGGGCAGTGAAACACACTTGGATGTAAATGCAGCGTGGAAGCTCCGTAGGGTTCAGCTGTAGGTCGTGACCTCGAAGTCATGTGAAGTCAAAATAAAACCCGATCCTCATAATCCTGAACTCACGCAGCCATGCTGGCACAAACGAAACCAGCATTTCTGAACATTAGTGTATAGCATTAGCATCGTTCAGTTTATATCATTTATATCGATGTCATTTATTTAAACAAGTAAAACGCTTAAAACGTTCGAGAAATGACATTTCGTGTAATATCGGAGCTAATCGCTAAGCTAGCTAATCGTGCCGTAACTAATAATATGTACAGTGGTGTGAAAAAGTGTTTGCCCCCTTCCTCATTTCCTGTTCCTTTGCATGTTTGTCACACTTAAGTGTTTCGGAACATCAAACCAATTTAAACAATAGTCAAGGACAACACAAGTAAACACAAAATGCAATTTGTAAATGAAGGTGTTTATTATTAAAGGTGAAAAAAAATCCAAACCATCATGGCCCTGTGTGAAAAAGTGATTGCCCCCCTTGTTAAAACATACTATAACTTTGGTTGTCCACACCTGAGTTCAATTTCTCTAGCCACACCCAGGCCTGATTATTGCCACACCTGTTCACAATCAAGGCATCACTTAAATAGGAGCTGCTTGACACAGTAAGGTCCACCAGAAGATCCTTAAAAGCTACACATCATGCCGAGACCCAAAGAAATTCAGGAACAATTGAGAAAGAAAGTAATTGAGATCTATCAGTCTGGAAAGGGTTATAAAGCCATTTCCAAAGCTTTGGGAATCCAGCGAACCACAGTGAGAGCCATTATCCACAATTGGCGAAGACATGGAACAGTGGTGAACCTTCCCAGGAGTGGCCGGCCGCCCAAAATTACCCCAAGAGCGCAGCGACGACTCATCCAAGAGGTCACAAAAGACCCCACAACAACGTCCAAAGAACTGCAGGCCTCACTTGCCTCAGTTAAGGTCAGCGTTCATGCCTCCACCATCAGGAAAAGACTGGCCAAAAATGGCCTGCATGGCAGAGTTCCAAGGAGAAAACCACTGCTGAGCAAAAAGAACATCAAAGCTCGTCTCAATTTCTCCACAACACATCTTGATGATCCCCAAGACTTTTGGGACAACATTCTGTGGACCGATGAGACAAAAGTGGAACTCTTTGGAAGGTGTGTGTCCAAGTATATCTGGCGTAGAAGGAACACTGCATTTCATAAAAAGAACATTATACCAACAGTAAAATATGGTGGTGGTAGTGTGATGGTCTGGGGCTGTTTTGCTGCTTCAGGACCTGGAAGACTTGCCGTGATAAAAGGAACTATGAATTCTGCTGTCTACCAAGAGATCCTGAAGGAGAATGTCCGACCATCTGTTCGTGTACTCAAGCTGAAACGAACTTGGGTTCTGCAGCAGGACAATGATCCTAAACACACCAGCAAGTCCACCACCGAATGGCTGAAGAAAAACAAAATGAAGACTTTGGAGTGGCCTAGCCAAAGTCCTGACCTGAATCCTATTGAGATGTTGTGGTATGACCTTAAAAAGGCCGTTCATGCTCGAAAACCCTCTAATGTAACTGAATTAGGACAATTCTGCAAAGATGAGTGGGCCAAAATTCCTCCAGGACGCTGTAAAAGCCTCATTGCACGTATCGCATACGCTTGGTTGCAGTTGTTGCTGCTAAGGGTGGCCCAACCAGTTATTAGGTTTAGGGGCAATCACTTTTTCACACAGGGCCATGATGGTTTGGATTTTTTTTCACCTTTAATAATAAACACCTTCATTTACAAATTGCATTTTGTGTTTACTTGTGTTGTCCTTGACTATTGTTTAAATTGGTTTGATGTTCCGAAACACTTAAGTGTGACAAACATGCAAAGGAACAGGAAATGAGGAAGGGGGGCGAACACTTTTTCACACCACTGTAGACCAACAAAAAAACATCTGAGGTAATGGTGAAATATTTTAAATTTGGGGCTGTAATGTTAAATCTACCAAAATACATAATCGATAGTAGTTTTGTAGCGTTTTCTGAATTCATGTCTCTGCCGAAGGATGTTTTCCTGGTTTCTGTCTGTGATGTCTTGTTCACTATATTCACAAGTCAGCTCATCCCTCATTTGTGCAGTTCCACTTGCACGCACATCATTCTGACAAGTTTGACAACCTTCCAAAATGGCTACCATTATTCTACAACACAATACGACAATACTGAAGTTCATTGCTGTTTTTTTTTTTTTTACGTAAGTAGTTATTATGTCAGTGCTAAACACGCACACCCTGTTAATTGTTAGGTTTTAGACATGGGATGAGCAATTAAAAATAGACTTTGACAGCCAAACTGGACCAACAGCTTTAGAGGATATTAAAATAAATAAATAAATAAATAAATTGTAGAAAGTCTACACACCCCTGGTAAAATTGTAGGTTTTTGTAATGTAAAAAAAAAAAAAAAATGCAACAAAGATCTATGATGTCAGAACTTCATGGTTGCATCCGTCTGCACAGCTCTTAACTAATGATATGTTGAAGCACGTTTTGATTGTAATACAGCACTCACAGGTTTTTTATGTTTTTGTTTTTTTACTCTTCCTTGCAAAAAAAAAACGCTCCCAGTCTATCCAACTGTGAAGGGATCTCCTGCGCACGATCTTCTTCGTGTCATTCCACAGGTTTTCGATACTATTTACAGCGTAGATCTGGGCTCTGCCTGGGTCATTCCAAAATGTTGATCTTCTTCCTCTTCTAAAACCATTCCTTGATTGACTTGGATTTTTGTCTTTATCGTGCTGGAAGGTGAAATTTGTCCTCATCTCTGGCTGTCCAACAGAGGCCTGCAGGTTATGTTCCAAAATAGTATCCCCAATGACCGATGCTGCCTCCACCATGCTTCACCATGGGTATGGTGTTCTTTGAGTGATAAGCTGTCTTGTTTTTGTACCAAACATATCTTAGAGAATTATGCTTAAAAAGTTGTACCTTGGTCCTCATCGGACAATAACACAGTTTGTCACATGGTTTGGGGTGATTGTAAGCACGTTTTTGCTAAATTTAGATTAGCTTAGATGTTTGTTTGTTTTTTCACATCACTTCATAGCCCATACGTGTGAAGAATATGATAGATAGTCACCAGTAGGTGCCCTTTTAATGCTGCCGTAGGACTCTTGGCAGCCTCCCGGGTAAGTATTTATCTTGTCCTTTGGTCTATTTTGGAGAGATGTCCTTTTCTCTGTAATGTCACTGTATTGCCTCATTTTCTCCACTTGTTGACGATGGCCTTCACGGGGCTCCATAGGGTTTTGTAGCCATCTCCTGACTGATATCTTTTGACACTGAGATCCCGTACATGCTTTGTAAGCGCCAACGGTCAGCTGAAATCCTACAGAAACAGCTGAGTTTTATTTGAGGTTAATCAGCATCACATCATTGATGATGAACTACTTTTGAACGTGATTGTTGGCTGCTGTA